>VZRF01006735.1:109296-163391 GCA_013396875.1 Vireo altiloquus | reverse complement strand
AAAAAAAAAAAGAAAAATTCTAAGACACTTGTGTCAAATCTGTTTTGCAGCTGTTTCCCTTGGATAATATGCTGTAGTGAAAACCAAACTCATTGTTTAATTTTAGGTATTAATGTTGGGCCAGTAGTGGCGGGAGTCATTGGAGCCAGACGACCACAGTATGATATCTGGGGGAACACTGTGAATGTTGCCAGCCGGATGGATAGTACTGGAGTGCAGGGAAAGATTCAGGTGAGTGCATTCTAAGACAATTTTGCAAACTCTACATACTTCCTGTTTTATATGTGGTTACATTTTCAAGAACACTTGAAAAACAGCCTCACTTTGTTCTTATGGAGATGGCAACACTCTCTAGATTACTCACTATCAGAGGTATAGTTGTTTTCCATCTTATACACTTCACTCCTTAGAGACAATGAAATCCTCAAGTAAATCATTTCCCATCAGAAGAAACAAGAGTTCTCTGCTTCATTGCACACAGTTGCACACATTGCACAAGCCTGGGAATGCTGACACTGCCAGTCTTTGTGCTGTAGAAATTTTGCCTAAATAGGACCTACAAGGAAAGAGGATCTATGCCCATTTGCATCTTACTACATTTTATGTAGCTCTAAAAATTGCTTGGATACTTAGGATTGGAGAGGCAATGCAGACAGAGAACACTGGTGTTTTACTAGGGTTTGACTAGAACCTATGGTGTTCCTCTCAAAAGCTCAATGAACACTTGCAGTCATTTATCCAAAATAGCTGCCTAATCTCCAGGGATCAAAAGGTCTTCTGTAGTAAATTAACATCACTGGAACTGATCCATCTCATAATTTGGTTATATAGTTCTGTTGGATGGAGCTTAATCTGTCTATATTTATTTAACTCGAGACCAGAAATTCTGCTTCTCAGATTCCAGTTTGATCAGTGATCTTTACTTCCTAAAGAAAATTCTAAGTGAGCCTGAGAGCAGCTGTAGGTGCTGATCCATTCTGCTTATGCATATTTCATGACAGAGAAGTAAAATGCAGAGGGGTGGGCAATTACATGAACAGAAAAAAGTAACAGGTTTGTTTTCTTTTTCCTGTCTTCAGGTAACAGAAGAAGTTCAGCGGATATTAAAAAGGTGCAGTTATGAATTTGTGTGCAGGGGTAAAGTCAGTGTAAAGGGAAAAGGTGAAATGTTGACCTATTTCCTTGAAGGAAAGGCTGATGGAAATAATTCCCAAACAAGGTCTTTAAACTTAGAGCGGAAAATGTATCCTTATGGGAGAGCAAACATTCAAACAAAACTGGGCACCAGCTGTCCATCGGTGTCCTCAGCTGCTAGCTTTACTGTAAAACCTGGGCTTGGAGCAGGTCAAGCATCTGCCACTCACACAAACCAAACACTGCATTATCTTCCTTCTGTGCCAGCTGTGAAGGAGGCATAGAACAAAGGAGATTTGGTTGTGCCACTTGCAGTGAACTTGGAGAGCTATGGGTGCCTGAAGTTTTACTAAGAAGTCAGAGGTCATAGGCCATGGCATTAACCAAGGACCACTACAACCCAACCAAAGAGAACTTGGGGACTGTGTAATGAACTACTGGGAAGGAACATATAAGGGCTAGCAATTCTGTTATGAAAAGTCTAAACGGGATTTTCGGGAAATGAGGAATATTTTCTTGGCATTTTTAAACAGTAAATGAAAAAAATTAGATAAATGTGAAAGCAATTATTTATGTGTGTGTGTATATATATGTTTTAATCTATATATGCACATATACAAACAGTTCTGTGTTGACTTAATAGAGATTTATAGATATGAAAATAAAAATGTGTATTTATTTACACATCTGCTTGCAGTAACATAGCAAAGAGATTTCTCTTTCTGTCATAGCCAGAATTGTTGGGCCTGGAATTAGCAAAGCTGCATTTAACCATGGAATGTGGGATGCCTGGAGACTCTCCAGGGCTACAGCAAGACTTTGAGAAACTGTGCTCCCAGTGCATGAATTAATGCAATGAAAACAGTGTTTATTGTGTTGTCAATGGCAGATTAATGAAGACTGGATTCAGCTAATTACAGAACCCTACATTTTTTTAATTCTCCTTGCATGGTCCAAAAACTTCCAAAAACTTTCAATCAAACCATTACACTAGGATATAAAGTAGATAAACCACAGAGCTTAAAATTTAGGCAGAAGAACAATATATATTCTTTCCATTAAAAAAAAATACCAGAGTGGTAGAGCTTAGAATTTGCTGCCTCTTTGTAGGTCATTTGACTCTGTGCAAGACAGAGGAGCCACCCTGCAAGCACAGCAACATGCTTATGCAATATAGAAACATTCCTTTATGTACAGTGCTGATTTTACTGAGGGGCAGAAAGATGGTATTATTTCAGGCTTTTAGAAATAGCACAAGTCCTGTGGCTCAAATTTAGGATTTAGCTTTACCATTCCAAACAGCTCAAAGAATAGTCCTGTACTGGTGACAAACATACTGTTGCTAGTTTTGTGACATTTATATGTTTGCCAACATAATTTTATATATTAATCGATTTTTAAATTTATGCCACACTTTTATTATATCTTGATTCTATCCAGACTCACTCTTCAAAGCTGCACAATTATAGAAAGCTATAATTTTAAGAAACAAGCACAGTCAAACTTTGCCAAATGAGGAGCACTGGTAAATGTGCCAGGAGAGCAAGGCCTGCTCTTAATCTGCATAGAAACAAATCTATTTTGGCTGCTTTTTTTCTTTACGGCAGCCCACATCATATTGTTTATGGTTTCATCCTGAAATGATTATGTGGATGTGAAATATGGAGTGGAAATCCATACTCAAGGTGGGAGCAGTTGAAGATCATCCTGCTGAGGGACATGTACTCCATGGAACTGTGCCATACTGTCCTGATGGGGATTCACAGGTTAACTAACCTCACTGCTTTCCAAAAGACAAGCAAAAATGTACATGCAAAAACATTCAAAACTTCTTTTTAAAAAGCAAAACAATCTGCTCCCTCCAAAAAAAAAGCCAAGATCAAAAAACAACAAAAGAAAGGTCAAAAAAAGCTGACAAAAACAACAAAAACAACGCACCAAACTAAAAATCCCACACCAGAATGCAGAAGTTGTACAGATTGTACAATAGAAAACTTTCATGTACTAGATGTCACATTTCCCTTTGGTGGGCCTATTTTGTTACAGATTTCAGTGGAAAGAAGATTCTGAGAGATTCCCCTCTAATCAGCTTCTGCTTTGGACCAGTAATTTTTTGTGTTAAAAGTATGACAGCACTATGTTAGCAGATGCAAATAGCTAAAGACATGTTTCAGGAATTTCTGTTCTTCACATAGGATCTGTTCTTCACAGGATACTGTGGGACTCTCGTGCTTTTCAGCAGAGTTCTAAATTAATTTTTATGTGCCCTGTTGCCTCAGTGCTTCATTACAAAGCTGGGAAAGTTGGTCTTATGATTAAAGTGACTATAAAAACCTGAGAACTGCTTTCTAATTGTACTGTACAGAGCATATGCATCCTGACTGAGCTGAAGAAAGTCACTGCATTTCTTTAATTCCCTAAGAGCTACCTAGTTCACAGCTATTCTTCTAGAATAATTTATTTCTGCTTTTGAGGCAAATAGTTTTAAAAATATACATGTAGAAAATACAGATTTAAAAGAACAAATATTTACATAACTAGACTGAATAAGTGGTATTCATGTAAAGCACACTGCATAGTAATGTTTTCTAACAGGTTTATAAGAACTAAATCATCACGCGGATAAGTTAAATATTTAATCAAGTTGGAAAGCAATATGTGCAATAGCATTAATCACTAAGTTCCACTCTCAAAGAGACCATGCTACATAATTTTTGAATCAGTGAATTTGGTATAATTTCACTGATAATAATACAATATAAGCATCTTCAGATCCTAGCAGTAGATCTGGTAGTATGTGAACACATCGACCATATACATGCATTGACCCACCCAAAAGCTTTCAATGAAATTACTTATTTGTTATTCTTTTTACTAGGCTCAAGATATAGGCATATTGCCACTGTTTCTTTGATCACTAAATGGACAGTGAGCACAAATGAATTGTTCCCTCTTCTGATATTTTTTGTGACTGTTCTTCTTCCCAGACCCATTCCCAGCCTGGTAATGTCAGTACAAGATCACATAGAAAAGTAAATTTAGATTATTCATGTTAACATTTTAAATGAGTAGCAGATGCTAATTAAGTAGAATTCGTCCAAAGATTTTCAAAGCCTGATCCTATTTTCCAACAGGCAAATAAGGCCTGTGACTTTTGTAAGAACATTTTCCATGTTGAATGGAAAGGAGCAGACAGGCACAGTCCATCCTCAGCTTCTCATTCTGCACTTTTGGAGGAGGTTTCTGCCTCCCAGAGCAGGTTGAGTGGACCAGGATGGCTTCTTGGTACTGCAGGCAAGCTGGTGTGTATGTCCTAGCTTACAGAATCAACGATGGTATATTTGGAGTTAGTTTCCAGACTTTAAGTCACAAATTTATACAATGCTTCGTGTTGGAAGGGACCTTAAAGATCATCTAGTTCTAACCCTGTTGCCATAGGCCTTCCACTAGACCAGGTTAGCATCACTCTGACTAAGTTCATTATCATTAACATCATTATCCTATCATTAATGGTTTTTGTGGTTTTGTTATGATTGTTGTTGCTGGTTTTACCATGGGGAAAAATATATATTACTTTGTAGTCCTGGACTGAGTAGTATAAATTTATGCAAAGAGTTCAGCTGAGGAACAAATTAGTCAAATATCATGTAAAAATGATAGGCAGGATTCAGCAGCCATTTCAACAGTGAAAGCTGAGTGTCCATTGAAATCATGATAAAATGAAGTTGTGCTCTTATCTTTATGCTTTCCCTCCCTATTCATATTGTTTTTCCCCATTTTCATGTTCTGTCTACATTTGTTTAATTTCAGCTCTTGTGTGACAGCTTCAAATGTCATATTAACTCTCAGCTCTTCTGCATTCTTTGACATGTTTAATAAGTTTTATATATGGAAAGAGGGGGGAAATACACATGGAAGTAATACTTCTGAAAACCTCATAAATGTACATTTTCTGCCAAATTAGAGATGATTGTAATAAATTTTTTATTGGCAATTGACCTAAGATGGTATGTAGCCTCCCCTAATATCCCTGAAAATCATCAGAAGAATTTCCTTGGATTTCTGTGGCATTGGTGTTGTGTCCATCTTATTGCATGCAGTTGTATTTTCTGTCTTGCATATATTAATTTTCTGGTCAAGCGCAGTAACTTTTGCCTGGGTAACCTCATCAAGGAGTCTGGCCTACAGCAACCAAAAGTCCCTAGTGTTTATCTGAGGATAGTAACTTGTTGATTTGTGGGCAGAATAGCCTCCTGTAGTTCTGATCACTGTTTTGTGCAGCTGTTAGCTTGAAACAATTAACAGATACAAGCCCTACAACAAAGTGATGCCATTTTGGCATGTCAATGTCTGTCAATAGCAAGCACAATACTTCACATCAGTTTGCATGTTTTCTCTTTCAGATAATATAAATAATTGAAGTCTTTTATTCTTTCTATAAGCACATAAGTATCAGAGATCTTTTAGTCTTGGGAGCTAATTTCTAAGTGTTCCTGTGCTACCTTTATCTTCAAATGATTTTTTAATTATTATTCTCTGCTGAGATTCCAGATTGGCATTCCACTGAATTACTGGCTAGATATTTCCAAACATATTCCATTTACATTGACTAAAAAGCTATTTTACCCAGCCTGTAAAATGCATAGTTTTTTGTAGCCGCTTCGCACTGTGGCAAGTGACACTCCCCTATCTTCACCAACACAAGTTTTCCCTTGCTTTCCTTAGGTGAGACTGAGAGCCAAAAGCTTCAGCTTGTAAGGGCTGAATCTGCATCCCTTATTTGTCCCCAAGGCCTGCAGCAATCACCAGTTTAGCATGCTTGTGAAGGTCAGGAGTTGAGCTTCTGTAGGCCAAGTTCTTTGGGTTGTAGCAGTGTCTCATGTCAATATTGAACTGAATATTTTACAGCACTGTAACCAAGAGTAGATCATGCACCTAAATCTCTTTCATACTTATGCCTGTAATTTGTCTGTCAGGCAAAATGAAGTAGCTGGGTGTCACTGTTAGAAGGGAAACAGTATATGACCTGTGCCATTTCAGTGCTTTGAAGAGTCTGAACACATTAGTAAGTAGTGTGAAACATTTTCCTGTGTTGGATTCCTGCTTGTAGCAGAAAGAATGCATTTTCTTTACATCAGCAAGTCCAGATTCTGTATGTGTTCTGCCCAGGCAGGAGGACTATTTAGCCATAATGTTCTTTCAAGTTAGAGTTTTGTATTACAGTGAAAACCAACATTTTTTTAATTTGTGATAAACCTGTATTATAATGCCTTATTTTTAATCTTGTACAGTGTTACAAAACAACAGAAAACATTGGCCTTTCATGTATTATTCACTTTAAAAGATGTATTGTACTATGAAATTTTGTAAATAGTTTTAGCTTGGACAGGTAATTGCATGTACACTTGTATAAAAAGAGGCAAAAAGGCACAGTTTTAACAAAAATTAATGATTTTTGTAAGAGACATTTTACATGTGCATGGAGATTATATATCCTTTTAAAATGGATGTCTTTTTGGTTTTCCTTGCAATCTACTGCATGCCATTCATGCCTGACTTCAGTAAAACAAAACAGTAAGTTTTTCTAAGTGTTTTTGACATATCACTTCTGGCACAGTTAAATCACTAGTTGCATGTGCATTCAGCAAATCAAAATACAAACAGCAATTAAAGAAGAAAAATAACTAATTATTGTGATCTGCCAACCTCAGTGTTTCAAGGTCCATAACACAGTATATGAAAAGTGTTATCAACATCGAAGCTGTCTTCATAAGGTACCTTCTGGTCATTAGAAGCAATAAACTACTTTCTGTAATATTAAAAGCAAACCAATACTCTAGTTCAAAATGGTGTAATATCTGACATTCAATGGTTATTTTCTGATACTGCATTTGATGTAGTATTGTCATCAAGAAGGACCAGGTGTCAAATCCATCTTTGCTGTATGCAGGTGCAACACTATAGAAGGCAAAGAAGGTGAATTTGGCCCATCAACGTTACCCAGAGTATATTTCTAATGCGATAATAAGTTATTGTATG
Source organism: Vireo altiloquus (assembly GCA_013396875.1). Lineage (NCBI taxonomy): Eukaryota > Metazoa > Chordata > Aves > Passeriformes > Vireonidae > Vireo > Vireo altiloquus. Next base: position 156,218 of record VZRF01006735.1, on the reverse strand, counting down.
TGAAAAGTACATAATGCAAATAGGTTGTTTTCCTGGATACATACATGCGTATATACATATGTATGTGTATATATATATAAAAAAAAATATTTTTGTTGCCTTATTTCTGTCAGATGTCTTGACTTATTTTCCAAATAGTTTCTATTGCTAAGCAGAAAGTATTTAACAAAACTATCCGGAGAAAGTTCTTTGGGTTTATCTGGCTTTGAGCCATCTGGGTTCTGTGCTGATTCCATGCTTACAGGGATGCCTCCCTTAGGCATCACAGCCTAACCCACAGCTTGAGGCCCATGTCAACTAGTGGTATAGGAATAAGAAATCACTATCCAATCCTCTAACTGATTTTTCCCGTAACGCTGACGAATAAAACTTAAAATTCTGAAGGTATTTTGCACACCTCATTTTTAAATTTTTCATATCCATGTCACTATAACTCAGGATTACTTGGCAAATTACTTATATAATTGCTGTATGATAAAATGAGGAGTATTCGAGAAGCATAACACTGAGTCTTGTGGCAAAGGGATAAGCATGTGGACTGTGAATACTTTCTGCTTTGGATAAGGACTTCCATTTTACAATTTGAGCTAGTTTTATAATAGGACTCAGAAATCTGTTGTTTGTTTAATCAGGTGACTGTAGGGTTAGCTAAGCAGTACTGGTTCTGCAAGTACTTTTGTCATCCTAAGTCAAGAGGCAGGTTCATACAATATATCCCTATTGCCTGCACAGGAAAACCACTACCTTGTACTGACGATTGTCTTCATTATAGTAGTTAAAGGTTTCTAACAGTCATAAACTAACTCGTCTCAAATTCAGTGGGTTTTACATCTCAGTGTAGCATAATTGTTGTGAATAATGACAATCTGGACACTGCTCCTGCACCCCAACGCTGTTTATGATTGGCTTTTTCCAGAACTCTGTATAGGCAATTTTTAGGTCATTGTTCCTTTTAATCCCATCTCTCACTGAGTTTTCAGGCCAAATATAAATCATTAATAAATATATTGGTGCAAATAATGGAAAAAGTACATATAAGGGAGTGGCTGCCCATTGCTCTTTAATTCCTCTTCAAAATATCACACTGCTTGTGTTGCCTGAAGTGATTTGCTATCTGATTGGTGCAAGGATAAAAGGGAGGAAAGAAGAAAAAAAAATGGACAAAGTTAGCAAGAGTACAAAACAACATCAAAAAAGAAGCCTGTGAGATTGCAGTTGCTGAAAGGAAAAGGTGAAAAGTCAGTACTCTTCTGAAGTCAGTGGTAAAACTCAGTGACATAGGAAAAGTCCAGAGTATCTGAGCTGGGAGTACTTAAACAGATTCATAGTTCAACAAAAATAAGGCTTGTATTTTAATTGCATGGTCAAATCAGTTTCTGAGGTTTTGTGTCAGTTCAAAGTTACAAAAATGTTCAAGATCTCTCCTGGTCAACTACTTTCAGAATTTCAGAAGGAACTATTAGAAATAGTTGGGGGTTGTCACCTTTAATGCCTATTTTTTGATCATGAGGAGACACCTAGGAATTTAAATTAGCATTAATTCATGGTTAATGTACATAGTGTATGTGCTGAAAGGACTTGGTTTTGCCTGTGCCTTACTTCATGCTGGAGGATCTACTTCTTTATATTAGGATCCCCATTTTATGCCTTCTGTGGCATCAGACATGACACACCTGCATAAAACTGAAGGAACAAAAAGTGCTGCATCACTGTGAAGATTTTTTATTAATTCCTTTCCTTCTTTGGTTTACTACCAGTACAGCTATGTGGATGAAAGGAGCACTCCCATTTGTTTGTGGAGGGAGGCCATACACAGGTATATATGGGTATATAGCTAAAGAAGAATAGGTTTACTAGAAAGCTCAGCACATACAGTGAGCTGAGTTCTGCAGAAAATATTTTCAGATAGTTTGAGGCTCCTTTTAAAAAGCTGGCTGCTCTCCTCTTCAGAACAGGCGTATGTAACATGACAAAAACCATCCAGAACACCTTGTAAGTGCACTGTCAGGTTTGCTAGATGTAGGTTAGCCTTCTGGTGGTGAAACAGCTAACAGTTCATGTTGTGGGCTAAAGTGAGGTTTAATTACTGCGGTTGTATGCACTATTGTGTCTTACTTTCAAGTGCCTGACCTTCTGCTTTAATCCTGGACCTGTCTGTAGTGGCATCAGTAATGAAAACCTTCAGCTGGCACATTGAAGTTACTTAGATGATTTCTCATGTCTTTTGCTCCTTAGTGCACAAGGGTGAAAAGGTTGTCTGTTCTTACATTTCAAATGCCATTCGAGCAGTTTATTAAGAATTTTCAATGAAACGTAAATGAAAATTAATTACCTGTGCCATCAAAATTGCTTCATGATAATGATATTTTTAATTGCTATGGTAGGTAGAGATTCTTCTTCACTTAGAATTCCTGATTTTTTTACAGTAATATTACTAGGGCTCAATAAGGAAAAACAAAGAAGAAAAGTGATTGCATAACTTGCTCCCATTTGCAAGCATAGTTGTCTGCACTAAAGTGAACTTAGACAAAGCAAACAGAGAGTTTCTTTTCTGCATTCAAACAGCTGGTTATTACAGAGAAGCAGCTTTATTAGAGAATACAGTAAGAATGAAAGCAATGCTTACTGGTCTAAAAACTAGACTCCAAGAGCAGCTACCTTCTCTATCATAATTATCTCAATACAGAGAATCTTAGAGCAGTGATATTACTTCCTTTGAAATTCTGACAGCGGTTAAATTCAGATATACATTTCACAGTTTCAAGCAGATTAAGTCAAATTTGACTCATCTCTTAAAATCCCTGTCTTTAAAACTTGTGTCACAGGTAACATCTGTCTGGATTTTGTCCTGCTGGTAAGTCCTTGCACTCTCTGCTGTCTGGAGGTTAACTTCTGCCCTGATGGCATGTGTACATAGGTTCTGCTTGGAAATAAGATGCTAAGCATTTTTTCAATCTGTTAATTGAAAAGGTGTTTTATAATTAATGCTCAGCAGCCTAAGGTAGGAAGCAAAAGACTACATAGAGCATGTGTTCTACAAACACAGTCTGCTTACATGATGACAGAGTCCATTATAGGCTTATCCATAATTTTAAGCATCATATAAATACTAAAATGCAATAAATACCATAGCAATAAGAGGAGATGAAGCTAGGCATACCTACCTGCCTCTTAACAGCACATAAGTCTTCTTTGGATGTGAAAATATGACCTACAGCTCATAAAATACTGCTTCTTCATAAACTGGTACCTCTTCTATCCTTAACTCACCTTCAGTTGTTCAGTGCCATCATATTTTTGTTGAGGTGTTTACTGTTCACTCAGGCCTGCTTTACCATCTCCCTCTGTAGGTCCTCTGTCAGATGGTTGTCAAGCTTCTTATTTGAAATGAAATTATATTTTCAAAAGTTGATTTTTCATATAATAGATGTTTGGGGGTAAAGAAATACATTCAACATGATCTCATTAGGAAGCAGTACTTGTGACAGGGAACCTGAAAGGGCACATAAACATACCTGTGGTGGGAGTGCAGGCAGAAGCAGCTGGCAGCAAGCTGGGCAATTAGGCTTCAGCCTGCCATCAGCAAGCAGAGTAGCATCTCTGCGCAAGGGCCCGAAGAGGAGACACAAATAAGCAAGAGTGGTGTAGCCTAATTTATGTTCCCTAGCAGTTTAACAAAAAAACATGCAAACCCATTTCAAGAGAAGTCCTGTTTTCTGTCTGGATACCACTCTTTATTAAAATATTAGAGAGAGGAATGATACAGGCTTGGAGTATTACAAGGCTTGTTGAATTGAAACATTCACTGAGGCTGTGCAAGAGGAATCTTATCAGCTACTTAACCTGAAGATATTTGCAGCAAATTCTGCATTGCTTCTGAACTAACTTGAATATTTGCTTAGACTTTGTGAAAAAATAAATTATTTGCATCAGGTAGACATATGGGAAAACCAAATGTATTCTTCTCTGTATTTATTGGCATAAAAGTTTCCAGTAAAAATTTTAGTCTTGTTTACAGCCCAGTAAAATTAATGAAAATATTAACTTCAACGATTATTGAATTTTTAGATTAGGCCTTATTCTAGTGTCTATTCCTCTTCCATGTCAAATGGCGTGTCATCAGTGACTTCAAAGAGACCAGGAGAAGGCCTAATATATCACAAAAGAAACATCTACATAGGTAAAATGAAGAATCCTAACTTTAAGGAGTGAACTAGTAAGTCAAGGTGTCATTATTCCAAATGCTATAGCCCACTGAACCTATAAATAATCTTTTTATCTTTATAGCTATACACTATATATATATATATATGTATATACATAATACAGTACAATAACTTAACACTGGGTAACTTCTAATGATAGATTTTCATTAATAATACGGGTCTATTTTTATGTAAATATATTATTGTAGAGTATCTTCCAGTCTTTTTTCAGGATTGTTAAATTGAGAAGAGCAATTGAATATTTGTCCTATTTTTATGTTAAAAAGTGAATGGACTGAAATGTTAAATGTGAATGTAAATTTCTTATTGCAACTTTTATACTGAGTGTTTGCACTATTATAATTTCTGGAATCTAATTAAAAATAAAGGAAAAAATTGCTTGAATAAACAGTTGTTTGAGATTGTTTTGGTTTTGGTTTGGCTTTTTGGGGGGGAGGCTGTTTGGGATTTTTTTTGGTTTTTAAATCAAGTTGCATTCATTATTATATACCAAGCAGCCTCTCAGAGGGTCCAGCTACAGCTTCTCAGTTTTCAGGCTGTGAACATGTCTCTAGAAATGCTGCAATTGTGCTTTTAGAATTGCTTTGAACTAAAGAACGTCATGAGAACAATTCCGCTCCCTTGTGAGTCTCACTGATTTTCTGCACTGACCAGGGTGTAAGCCAGCTTGGGCCAAGTGTACCACTCACTGCGCAAGCAGAGGAAAGTAAACATGCAATGACCAGCAAAATACCAGCCACATAGACCAGAACACAGTGAGGGGAGGCTTATCTCTTCCTTTCCACAAGGCAGAAATTAGTCATATTTGGGCCAAGTGTAAATTTTGTAGGCAGCTTATGTTGTGCAAGATACAGAGCCGACCTGAGTGCAAAATTATATAGGTTAACTTAAAATTGATTTTAAAACCGATAAAGTTTTCTCAGGTAACATGTCTTGCAAGAGAGTCACTAAGCTTGGGTAGTTCAAAATAATTTGATTGTACCACTTGCAAATGACAGCAGACTCCCATCTGGCCAGCTCAGAGCAGAAGCAGAGGTGCTCAGGTACCTCATTCCTGTCCATGAAGACATACCCTGAGATAACTTGGAAATGCAGGGTCCCCTGTGAAGTATAACAGTCTGGGCTCAGATGCAAGGGGTTTTAATCCAAGACAAAGTCTCCCCAGCTGTTTTTCTTACAGGTTAGAGAGCACAGTGTGAGTTGTACAGAATTACAGTGTTGACAGGGAGTGTGATGGAACTGTTCTTGGTTTGCCCTTACATTAGTCAGAAGTGTTTGAGGCCTTATGTAGCCATTTTTTGCCTTGCCCTTCCCTTCTGAAAGACAACTTGCCAGACCTTCCTAAGTGTAAATCAGAATAACTCCATTAAAGCCAAAAGGACATAAATCAGCTGAAAATTTGTCCTTCACCTTTCATTGTGCCTATTCTGCCACATCGGCGTATTAAGGCTTTCTCTTAATACTAAAGTGTGTAACCCTTCCAAAGTTGTTTTGGGGAATTTTATGTACATAAATACACACAGAGCTATTTATACTTGTGTATAAAATATGTACGCTCACAGACACATATATTAAGGAGATACTGTGTGTTCTGGATTAATGACTCGGGTCATTACTTGGAAACATTTTTCTGCCATGCCCCATTACACAGCCACATCACTTCAGAGAAGTATGAGAATTCATTTTGCTTAAAGAATGAGGCAGTATCAGCATTAGATTGCTTTTATCCTCTGGTAACACTTTTGGACATGAGGAATTCCAGACAGCATTTCCATAGCATAAACCACTCAGGACTGAGGTTCTTGTCCAAAAATATTACCAGAGGATGTTGTTGATTTCAAACAGGCAGAAAGGGAGAATAGAAAATGAGAACATTGTGTACATTGTCCATTGTGTACCTTGGTGCATTGCCATTGTATCTATGTCAAAGTCTTCCAGTTTTACAGCCATTCCCTAGAGCAGTGGGTCACCTAATGCTGTTTCTGCTGGCAGAACATGATGTTCAATGGAAGGAAAAAATTATACAGGTATCAAATCATGGACTATATTCTTGTTTGGGCCATTCTCATTTGGGCCATTATGATGGAAAAAAACAGTCAGCTTTAAAGTGAGCCACATATTGTGAGACTGTCTGTGACATTTTTGGCTCTCATGAAACCCTCTAAACTGTCAAGAGAGCATTTATATATATATATACCTCAAGGGGATCTTGAGGTATAATCAGGGTGCTTAGGAGTCCTGGTCTGATTCTAAATATCCAGTCTTGTGCAGATTATTTCTGCTGCCAACTTCAGCAGTAGTTTGCATAGATTTCCAGGCTCAAAGCTCAGAGAATAGAAACTGGTTTTTAATACTACAATAATATGAATCTCTGAGGTTTACACTGCTCCTATATTTATAATCAGGCATTGATTAACTGTTATTATATTTAGCCACAGAGAGCTAGAAAGGAAGAAACTAGGATGAAGAAGTAGTCATTATTATCAAGAAATTTACCTTTTCATTTACAAGGCACACTCTGAAGATGCCAATGATGGCTTTCATAGAGGCAGTGTAACATAAATTACTACACCATCACAGACGAAGCAGATGAGCTTCCCTATCAGAAGCTCCACTAAGTCAGTGGGACTCGGATTAGCCCCATTAATTAATCAATTAGCTTTCCTTCAATTTAGACCACCTGGGGATTCAACTACACAACTAATGCAACAGAAAAGAGCCATTTATATTCACCTGGCCTTACTTCCTGCACAGGACTACACTCAGTCTGGCCATGCTACTGCACTGAACAAACACAGTGCTTTTAGTTTATTATTGCATGTAATAAAATAAAACAAATCCATCATTTTCTGGTTGCTGAGAGATTTCAAGCTAGACACTTGTTTGGCACTGGCCAAACTGGGCTCATATCATTGCCAAAGGTCATGAAAGCAGCACCGACTGTTTTCCCCCAAACTCTATAGTTACTCTGTATGTTTATTGAACTTTGGCAACACTGTTATGTGCTCCTCAGCAGCTCTGCCAACATAATTAAAAAGGAGCAGTTGTATCAGAAAAGACATAGCGAGTTACTGAGGAAAGGTCCCAGTTAAACATTAACTCAGATTGACTTGTGGGCTGTAGAAACACGTAGAATGTGTATAGGACACCGACTAGTGAATAAACAACATCCAGACAGAACATTGTGGCATTCTGGTAGACAGGAGTGGATAAGCGCATAATGAAGCAAAATCATTGACGCAATCACAAAGGCAGTGGTAACACGTTGATTTTATCAAGGTCAATGACCTATGCTGCTATTAAAGTGTACCTGGCTTATTACTATGAAGGTAATAAGGTTTTTTTAAGTCAAATATTGATCCTCCAGACTTCTGTAAAAAAAGCTAATTTTTCTCAATTTGACATCCCCCACAATGGTTTTGGACTGGCTACTTGTGTAGCCAGTTTACCTTGTTTAAAAAGTAAGACAAATTTTAATGCTTTAAGCTTTTATAATTTTTCTTAATATTGTATCATCTTTATATGTGTACAAACTAATCTTCCTTTCACATAGATACCAAGCACTGTATCTGAGGGCAGAGCTAGTCTAAGTTGAAGGAGGATGTGGCACTGAACTTGCCTACAAGGTGTAAAGGTATGTTCATTAAGGAGCTTGTTTCTTTAGTCCTACTATTGCATTAAAGCAGAAAAAAACTTGGCTGTTAGAATACTATTTCCAATTGCCTGCAATTGGTGGACCTCAGCGAAAAATTTATGACATCAACACCCATATTAAAAGCTTTTAAGACTATTTGAAATGGTTCAGAGCCAAAGAGCCAAGTCTCATTGTTCCTCAAACTCTTATTGAAATGAATCATATGAAAGATTATTTAGACATTTAAATAAGAGTTTGACTTTCTGAGCAGCCATAAAGCTCAGTAAGTATTTCAAGATCGTGGTTTTAAATGCCCAAAATTGGATTTGTTGTCCAGTTGGACAGGTCCGGTCATAGCAGTCATAAGCAAAATGTGTAGAAATATATAACCTGAAGTTCACATCATGACTCAGTGTATTGCTAGTTCAAAGCCTTTTTTTTTCTGAGTGGTCATGAAATCACTAAACCTATTTATCCAGGATTCCCTAAAGCCTTACTCTTAGGCTTCTTATGAGGTGCTCCTATGATGTGAAAATTTTGCCATACATAGGTCTGTTCCTGGACACTGTAGGCAAAAATATTGATCTTGCCTCTGGCCAGAAAAAAGTCATTGCCACACTGAAAAATGGGAACCTCCAACACTTGCAAAGGTACCACTTCCACATTACCATCATAAATAACGTGAAGAAAGTCTTCCAAAAGTCAAAAAACTTTAAAATTGCTGAAGAGCAAGATTGTACATAATGCTTTTCAGGCACTGAAAAGTTTGTTTAACAGACTACAAAGGATTCATATTGTCCTTCGTTTCTGAAGGTTTCAGCAAAGGTTTTGCCGGTGAAGGGACTGGCAGACATGCTAGCTGAGGACATCGGTTTTGTCTAGTTTGGAGAGAAGGAGGCTGAGGGTTGATCTCACTGCTGCCTACAGCTTCCAGAGGAGGGGAAGGGGAGAAGGAGGTGCCAATCTCTTCTCCCTGGTAACCATTGCCAGGGCATGTGGGAATGGCTCAAAGCCATGTTCATTGGGGGAGGTTTAGACTGAACACTAGGAAGCATTTCTTTACCAAAAAAGTGGTCACGCTGGAAAAGGCTTCCTGGAGAAGTAGTTGATGCCCTTTACCTGTCAGCATTTAGGAGTCATTCAGACAATACCTTTAATTACATTGTTTAGCTTTTGATCAGACTGAAGTGTCAGGCAGTTGGGCTGAATGAATATCAAAGATCACTTCCAGCTGAACTATTCTATTCCTTTCTATTCTAATCTGTTCTTTTCTATTCTATTCTAAAGTGTCTTCCAAACACATATATAAAATGCCTGTCTCCACTGTTTACCCTATCACAAAACTCAGGATTCTCAGTGCTGCCCAAACATCTAATTCCCCCTGAAACAAGTGGCAATAGTGCTGAGGTGCCTTCGAAAAGTTGCACTGGCTTCCTCTGTGCAGCTTTATGCACCTGAAGAGATTAAGTCCACAGAACGTGTTGCAGTGTTTCCATTTCAATGTCTGGCTGCCCAAGGAGCTTACTGGGATAGAATCACTTCTCCATTTGTCCACTGTACCATAATGCTTTCCAGTCCCAAAGGAGGCACTATTCTGCAGAGGTTAATTCATGATGAGGCTCCCTGCTCATTTTAGAATTCACATTACCAAATAAAATATTTCACTCCTATTTTCACTAAGGAGCTCACTCTGATCAGCAGTCTTAGAGCACTCCTGATTGATTTGCTTATGTACAAAACTCAGACACAGGAAGAATAGTTTATGTGAATTTGAATCAGATCTGTGTTTTTGTGGAGCTTCATCCATAAACAACTTGTAATTCGGGCCCAAGTCTTCTAAATCACTTAGGAAACAATTTAATTTCCTTTCTTTTTTTATTTTTTCTTTTGTTTTGCCCATTCTTTTCATCTTTCTTCTAATTTGTTCTTTCTACATGAGTTTAAATTTAGGAAAGCATCTTCACATTTGTGTCCTCTTAAATTCTTCTTTTCACTCTCCTTTTGCTCCTCACCACCATTTCTATGCTTCCTCTGCCTCTTCCTTCTAATGCTTTGAACAAGGGTCATCCCACCACAGGTCATCAGACAGAGTAGAATTCTGAGCCCTACTTACCAGCTCCTAGTTCTTATTATGTACTTCTTTGTGGAAGCACCCTCTATGCCTAAAGACAAGTTGCAAGAGCAGGGAGACGGCCTCTTAGTGTTCTGCCCAGGAAAGACTGCGCCTAGCTCTTGGAGAGCACCTAGCTAGGAGACTTACGCAAGATTGATGACTTCACAAACTAGAATTACATATCCAATTCAAGAAAATACTTTAGGGAAGCATATTAGCTAAGGATTGGTTCAGAATACAAGTTCTCTTCAGGAGAACTGTTTGGTGACATCCTCAGAGTGGAAAATGAAGAGCAGCAATTGAAGAATTGCAGTCTCTCAAAACAAACCAGAAGACAAAGGGAGAAAGGTGTCTATTTTTGTCCCTGTATGTATATTATTCCTTAGTAAACTGAAAAATAATTCCAGTTTTGCCCTTTTCCAGATGAAGCCTTCTCAAAATTCCATGTCTTTGAATTTAATTCAGATATTTTAAGTGGAATAAAAGGACTGAAATTTGAACAAAACACTGTGCTGTTATTGTATTACCCACTTTTGTTCGTTTTAGAAGTAAAAATTTTAAGAATTAATGTTTCCTTTAAGGGAACACAGTAACATCTGTAGGGTTTGTATTTTTGGAACAAATTTAGAAAGAATATGAAATTATCTCCTAAAATGAGATCAACAAAAGAATCTTTCAAGATATAAACCTAAAGCAGTGGGAGGTTTGATTATATGAAGATACATAATAACATTGCTAAAATTGAGTGCCATCTTGTATTATGCAGCAAGAGGAATGGTGTGTAAATGTAGGCCAAAAGGGTGTATCCAAACCTTTGAAGTTATTGCTCAAAATATCAAGTAGGCAATGCTAAGGATGAAGATTATCCTTCCAAGGAATGTAAATTTAGTGAAAGAATTATTCATAATGAATAGTTCTGAGTGCAGGACACAGTATGTGTCATTCTTTGAAAGATGCAAGAAATTTTCAAGGTGTCATTCAAGTCAGAGTTTGGGTGTTTCCTGTTCAGATACAGAACATGGCTACAGATAGCACTGAGACCAAGGTAATATCTTCACTGCAGATATTCTGTTGAGCTGTGATTCTTACATTAATGTTGGACTCTTTTTTGTCTTATCTCTGTGCAGTTATATCTTTCGTATTCTCTGTAACATCCTGTCACCACTTGATAAATAGATGAATCTGTAGGACGTAAGAGAAACATTATTAACAGCAAGAACAATTTGCAAACCTCTAATATTTATCTTGAGAGTGCTTAGCAAGGTTCTAGTAAAAACAGCAAGTAAAGGCCCTTTAGAAAAGGGGAAGGTTGTTTTTTAAGAGTTTTGCAGAAAAGGCCATGGAAGGTAGACGTAAAGATGATGAAGCTACAGACAGCACTTGCAGACTGTGAGATACCATGGAACAGGACATAAAATGTAAGGGCAAGCACAGCAAGGAGAGCCAAGCACTAGTTTGGAGGCAAAGCCCTATGTTTTTGAAGGGGTCCAGTGAAATTATATCAGTTTTCTCAGCACCTCAAAAAGCTTCTCATGCAAGTTCATGCTGCTCAGTGTTGTTTGCATCACTGCCTTGATGGAAGAGGTGATATTATGTCCCACAATACAGCAGGACAGCACAAACATTGCAATACCACGTCAAGACATCATTCTATGCTCTGTACTATATAAGGAACTAGCTTGCTGGGCCCTGCGAGGCACAGTATGGCTGACCTGGTGGATTTGGTCAGCAAGCCACAAGGTATGAAAACTAACTACTAATACTCAAAATTAGGTAAAGGTTGGTCTATGTTTATAAAGCACTGAGGAGGTAGGGGTTTTTTTTTTGTTTTGTTTTTTTTTATTTTTTTGCCCAGCCACAAGTATCTCAAAATAGTTTTTATTTAATTCTCAAAATATTCCTGTAGGAATTTCTCCTGGGAGTTCAGAAAATAAATAGCTTATCCTGGACAGACTATTTATTTCCAAAATGTTTACTTGTGCAATCCATGTGATTGTAATGTGCCTCCATTTCTCAAGCTCCTTTTCAGCTCCTTAGGGGCGCATAACTTAAGCCTAGCAACTTTACCCATATACTGACAGACTGTTACTTCTAAATATTGAACTGGTAGCTCCAATTCTCTATTCATAGTGCAACTATTAATGTGGGAAGAGAGAGTGGTTTATGATTAGGTTTGAAATGCCCAGACTCCCTGGAACCAAAAGTTCAAATCCCTGCGAGATCAGTGCTTTGCCCCTCTGTCTGTGCTAGATCTACTCCACAACCCCAGGTCATCCCCATAAAGCCCTGAAATTAGGCTTGTCTGATCAGCTTAAAGGTCCATAGGTCATGCTTCCTCAGAAGGGGCTACCCCAATATTTGTGCACATGCTCCCTCACACCTGGTTCTTGCTCTACAGCATTGTGATAACAGCTGTTTGCTGTCAGCTACCACAGAGCTGACTTGCAATTCAGCAGGACTGGTGTAGTTCAGCTGCTTTTCTGTTGACAAAAATTACAGTCCTCCATCTAAAGCATACCATTTCAAACCAATGGAATTCTAATCTCAGAGCTGATACGTTGAAAACAGATGCTTCAAGATAAAATGCTGTCATTAGCTGTTAGCTGCCCACACCATGAAATTCACACTGAAATTTACAGTTTTTCAGTTTATTCTTACTTTCTATTTTCCTAAAACAAGAGCTTTTTCATGGCAGATTTAGCATTAATTTCCCATTTATTTTTTGAGCAAGGAAAGCAGTGAGAAAATAAAATCAGGATGGCAATATACTTCATCAACATACATCCATCTTGCAACAGATCCTCAATGTGCCTTAAGCAGCCATGTGAAGCCAATTAACCACTAGAGTGTTTTTCTGATTGAAATAGGCAGCAAACAGCCAAGATTAAATAACAATAAACATAGTACATAGATAAGTTGGCTAGCCCATATTCCTATGATTAATTAAGCCTAGATTAGTTATTTATTCAGTTAGAAGCATTGCTGATACTCCCAAAAATGCTAAATGTGTTAATTAGGGAGTGTCTGCAGCAAAGGATAGCCAGGGTGAACAGGTCTATAAAAAGGGAAGTAGCAGCTGAAGCCAGATTACTTAAAAGAGAAAGGAAGGAAGATAACAGATAGAACCTTGTAGGTCTGGTAAGCATGAAATATTTTCTCAGATTTCCTGCAAAATACATTCTCTGTAATATCTTTGATATTCTCAAGTAGTTTGTATTTCTCTGTTGTTTTTAGACTTCTCTCCCTTATCTACAGTAGTGTTAGAGCAGAAAAATCTGTTGCTTATACACAGTCATATTTCTAAAGCATAGAGAAAAGTGAAAGAAAAAATATCATTGTTTTCCAAAAAAGCTTTGGTTGAAAATGTGTTAATAACTAATTTAAATAAGAACTAGCTTTTGGTTGACCATTTAATGGTGAAGGGGAAAACTTTAAAATATATAGCTGAGTATAGGATTGGGGAGGAGTGATGGCTGCAGACACCTTTTTATTCCCTTTCAAAGCTCAGTCATGTAAGCTTACTGCTAGTAAGCTTCTATGATAAAGACTAAAGGAAGTCAATCTGTCTAAACAAGAAAGGAAAAAGATGGTGTCTGTAGACTGAGTGCTGCTTATGTGTCAAGCTAGCACTGCTAAGAAGTGATAGAAGAAATGGGTATCCAATATTATAGAGTACTCCTCCCTCTTTCAAAGGAGAAAAAAACCACAAAATACCTGACTTCTGCCATATTGAAGAGTTAGTGCTCTATCTCTTGCTCCCTTTGTATTTAGACACAAAGTGGTTGTGAAACTCTACTGGAAAACTTAGATGCTACACAGGTGCAAAACACCAACAAGGAATGGAGAACTAATGCCTTTTACTTCAGAAAATATACCTCTCTGTCTTCTTGTGCCCTGCTTCATCGCAGTCCTGTTGTCTTGCCCTTCCAAGGCCTCGCTCTATTTACATCTTAGAATATGGGGCAATCAACCTGCATGAAATACCTGAACTACCCTATGAAAGGAAAGAGTTCAGCAGTAACTAGAAGTACTTAACTGCTCACCTAATTGAGATGTTTATCTTAAATATATCTTAAATTGGATCTTTATCTTGGGCTTTTCAGCTCAAGGAGTAGTAAGCGTGAGAAGTAGTGTTTCTTTTTGTTGGGGGTTTGCAAATGGATAGGGAAAATGCTACTAGCAAAAGCAACCTTGCCATTGTAATTTCAGTTGAAAATAGACTTGCACAGAACATATACTTTTTTTAGAATCAAAGCTTAGTATCAGTCGAAGTAAGACAAATGTCAAGTAAATAGGAGGGAATTAGAGGTTTGTGAGCCCCCTCTCAAGGAATTAAGGGAAATAAAATGGCAATTTGGCTAAGAGATGATTGATGAATCCAGAAATTCTCTGCCCATCTCTTTAGAGCACTTGATTTTTTGCTATGCTATGGTAGTCCCTCTGCCATCTAATAGTTTTCAGCTACATATAGTTTAACAGTTAGCAGCTGAAACCCCAAAAATATATTATTTATATGCTTGGAAGAAGAAAACACTATCTTAATGATGCTGCAGTTAATGAAATATCTTTAAAAATTATAGCACGCTTGGAGGTCCTTATGTAGAAGGCTGGGAGAGGAGTAAGTGTTGGATGTGTGACCAGCTATGTTCTCATGTTCTGTTTCCAACATGGCTCTTCCAAATGCTTGAACACTGATCTACAAAGGATAAATTCCATGTAAAGACAGAATGGAGACATGAAAATAGAAACACTTTGGGTTAGATTTAGCAGCTTGCATTGCATCTCTCACAGTGTGAACAATGGCATAATCTTCTTATTTTCCTAGGGCAATAAACTTGACTTCAACATGTCAGAGGAAGATGATTCTTTTCTGAATGTTAAAAGACCTCTGAAAAAGAGAGTGGTGAAACACAGCACCCCAGTGGACTCAAGGCTTTCAAGAACAATCCCATCTCTTTCAGATCTGACAAATCAGTCTATCAAAGACCAAGATGCCACAAAGAGAGTTTATGGATCTCCGATGCCAAAACCAAATCTAAGTAGATCATTATCTCAGGTATCATCAGTACGTATTGATGCATACTTCCCTCATGAGTCCCCAAAAAGGCTTTCAACAGCATTTGATTTGCAAGAACTAAACAAAGAGAAAAGTCAAAGCTCTCGGCTTGTATTTTCTAGAAGGAGGCTTTCAACTGTGTTGGCCTCTGATGAATCAAATCAAGAGCCAGCTTACAAGGCTGTCCCAAACACAGAAACTCAAGCTACCACCAGGGCATCTGTGGATGCTGCAGTAACTCCCAAAAGTGGACCTTCGTGGCTTGTTTATGGAATACCAGGGATAAAAGATCCCCAGGTGGCAAAATCCAGAAAGAAGAAAATTGATAAAGCTCTTCAGGTAAAGGCTTTCATTTAGTTATACAATAGCTAAGTTACACAAACTTCTACCTGAATATATACAGATCTTCTGCTGAATATATACAGACCTTTCTAGTAAAGTGGGAATAGTTTACTAATAGAACATTTCCACGACTTTAGCAGTGAGGACATCCATTTATGAATTGTCTCATAACCTGGTAGACTCTGTGATGCCACTCCTAATCACCATCAGAATGCCATGCAAACTTCCAAACTAGCATTTGCTTCAGCTTGTGAGCTGCTATGACTCATTGTGTACCCTAGTGGTAAAGTATATATATTTTTTAATATATCTTTATTTAGAAGATATTTAAGAATAGGAAAAAATCAGTAATTTAAAGTCTAAAGTTTCTTAATGTTAGCAAATCAGCTCAGACTGGAGAAACAAATAATCTACTCTCTTTTCTGTTTAATCCAAATTGTAGTGCTTTATAAAAAGAATGCCAGTCATTGCAAATGGGATCTTGTGAGCAGTTCTTTTGACTGATGTAGGGTTTCCTGGGGAAAGCTTAGATTGATAGATGTTCTGCAGGTGTTGGTTGTCTGTGGTGCACAATAACTCCATTTTCTGAAACTTTAATTATTAGCAAAGGGCCTGTGGAAAGCCCATAGAAAGGATAGGAAGGCAGCAGAGTTAGACTGAGTGTTGTCATGTCAGTGTGAAGCCATCAAATTCTGTTCTAGTTTGGTTTTTCCTCTGTACCATATTGTTCTTGAATGTATTAAAAACTCAAGAAAATGTGCCAGCTTTGAGAGTAAAAGCTTCTTTGCTTAAAACAAATGGAAAACTTCAGCCAAAATTAGGGCGTAAGTCCTTTGTGTATATTGTTTGTTTTTGAAAGCAGGTGGCACCTGAGTGGATTAGGTTGATTAAATAATATTTTCTCTTCCGTAACAGAGAAAGAAAGAAAGAGAATGGCTGCTTCGTCAACTTAGAAACATTGAGGAGGCAACTAAACATGAACTGACAATTGAAGAAGCTTGATTGGGCTACCTGTGGGATAAGTGCTGTCACATCCATCACGAGGGAATAGCTAGTTCCAATAAATCACACTCTTCATTAAAGTGCCTGTTAGACTTCCTTTTTCATTCCAAAATATTCTTTTTCTGTTGTTCTTTTGTTTTGTCATTCTTTCCTCTTAAATCTAGGAGAAGTCAGGTATAAATTAAGAGTCAATGTTAATTTATAATGGCTGAAAGGCTTAGAACAAAGAAGGGAGGAAAAACTTTCTGTAAGAATCATTCTTCATCCTGCCTCATTATGAGCTCTTCCTGCTCATAATCTTTTGTGTAGCATTCAAGTCTTATAGGGTTGCTGACGTTTCTTAAGTGACAAAGTCCTAGTGGCCACATAGAGTGCAATCCTGGTTAGCCAAAGGAGAATCTCTTCATCTTAAGGGTAATCAAAGCTGATGCAATCTGGAATGTTTTTGCTGCTACCTGGTGAGATGAGGAAATACTGAGAGGCACCAAGGAGGGAGGCCATTCTTTAGAGATTACTAATTAATGACATCTTATTCTGAAGTTTTGGTTCAAAATCAGTTTGTCCCAGCCTTAGATTGTAAATGCAACTCACTGGTGTGTTTGACATACTTAATCCTTGGCTGCGTGTTTTGAGTAAGTATGGATATTCTGCTTTTTTTTTTCTCTGGAGCTGCTACCTGGAGGTCAAGAAGGGTGTCTTACCTGACAGCTGTATTGTCAAAATGGTAATTTTGCTCAAAGGAACTTTCTGAAGCATCAGTCAAGAATTTTTGCAAAAGGCACAATATTCATGTTAATTCCTACTTCTGTCTCTTATTTAATCTTTAGATTAAACAGGCAGATTTTATCACTTCTAAGTGATCTGTGGAGTGTCAGCAGCAGGAATCCACAACCAATATAAGATTTACCACTTATATTCGCACATTTCTGCACTTGTGTGGCTCTAGCATGTGCACTTTCTTGGCTCATACTGGTTTTGCAGCTGTTCTAGGCACTAATTACCCCAAAGGGGAGAGGTCACATTCAAAAGAAGCTGCCATTTAAGAACAGAGGCAAGGGACACTTTTGCATTTCCTTCCCACACACTGTAACTTATAATATCTCACATCCAAGGTGGCAGAGAAGGAGAAGTATGTCCCATGCCAACATTATGAGGCAGGCCAATCAATAGCATCTGTGTTACACTCCAAAATATAAGAGTAGGCTTGTGGTTTTACAACCTCTCTCAGGATTTAAAAGGAATTAGGATGTTTTTGCTAATGATTCCTGAAGTGAAATTCTTCAGAATTTCTCAGGAGAACAGCCTTATCCTCAGAGCTGGCTTTCTGTGTAGCCAGGCAGCGATGCTGTCCTTCAGGTCATGAGCCAAGTCACGCTCACTTGGTTTCATGTTTAGTTAATGTTCTGGAATTTGTTTGTGTGTGTTACCCAGGCTGCTTTTCTGGCCTCCCCGGGTTCCTCTGGCAACCAGAGAGCTCCTGGCTGGTGTAGATCCCAAGCTGCTTTTGAGATAAAATAGACATGGTTGCAGATGTGCTGCTATTCCCCTTGAGCCTGCAGGCATTTCATCAGCATCTATGATTTGTGCCAGGGGCTGTACTAAGATCAGGCAAGTGCAAGGTTAGTGTAAAACCCTCCTCTACCCCTGGGACGAGCACAGATTAGTCTGGCTGCATGACCCAATGCTTAATCCAAATGACCCAGTTCTGCCTCTTGTTTATTTGTACCTTCCCAGATAGTTCCAGTTGTTCCTTCTTCAGGCTTCTCATCCTAGTCTCAGGAAGTCTTGATACTGCTTCTGCTTTCCTTTCTCACAGTTGCCTCTCAAAGTCACTCTTGGCTCCTGCCCATTCAGTTTCTTGGTCTTCAAAGGTTTCATCTAATATCTTCTCCAATTTAGCCTCAGTTGTTTCCTTCCTTATAAGACATAGAGGTCTTTTGTCTTTAGTGCCTGGTCTTCCCTGCTGGATTCCTTGCCCATCTGATACCTGACACTGGTCTTCTGCCAAAACTCAGACTCTGTTGTCACACCTCGAAGTGCCTTTGTCTATTTAGGTTGATGCCCTCCATGATGCTGGGACAAGTTCCAGGGCTTAGGAGGCCAGGGGTGTAGCTGATCCCAGTTCCTTCTAAGGCCCTGCTTTAGGCTACATTAAATGCAAAAGGAATCCAGTGAATATGGCTACTTAACATCTAAGACATCTTTGGCTTCATTCCAAGTGCAATGTAAAAGTTCTGAAATTTAGAGTACAGTAAGTGATGGGAAAGTTTTTCAGGGAACAAGGTGCCACCCTGTCAGGTTCATGGAACTAGCTGGTACCAATAAAATCCCAACGACTTTCATCAGTGGAGGAAAACAAACTGTACTGAGTGGTAACACAGAACTGACTTTGGGTCTTTCCAAGTTTTCGAGTAATATCAGGCAGCCATGCAAAAAACCAAGGGGTCTCATGATTTTGGAAACTGCTTCTATTTTCTCTCAAGAATGTTTAAATACAGAACACTATATAGCATTTGTTTTGGAATAACTAAGGTGTTCATGAGTTTGCAAAAGTTATAAAACTACTTATTGGTATTTCATGAAAATATTAATACAATCAACTCATTCTTCAGGGGTTTTCTGACCTGTGTCTTGATGTTCTACAACCACAGTATCAACAGTTAATTGCATGTAACAATCACAAGGGACTTCAACCCAGCCTATGTATTACAGACCTTAGTAAAAGGTGTTCCCAAAGAAAGGTTTGTCTCTAATTTGTAAAATCATGATGTTAGAAAATGTGAACTATGTATGCCATAATTGCACATACAAAATCATGCTGCTATTATTATACTTCACATGTAAGTATATCCATAGGGCAAAAATAAGTTAAAAGAAAAACAACCACCAAACAACCAGTATTTCTTTTGTTTACAGAGCATTTTGATTTGATTTCTCCCGTAGACTCACAAGTCTACTGGAATTAAATGTTTAAATTTAAATGATACAGCTAGTTTTCTGTCATTCTGTGTATGTACACTTTGAAAAGAATAGGCTTTGGGAGGAGAACTAGTAGTATGCAGCTCCGCTCTTGTTTAATGTTCATCCTCTAGTGGCAACAATAGCAAATTACTGTTTAGTTAGTGCTTCTCTTCATGCACAAAGTTCCTTTATGAATATTTGATACTGAATATTTGATATGGTAATACACAATATCACAGTGCAAAAAAAAAATTCTTAAAGGGAGCTGTAGAGTCCAACACCTCTAAAAAAGAAGTCTTTCTAATTACTAGAGACTTTAAGTATGGATTTCAGGTGCTGCGGCTGAAAAAGGTTAGGGACTACAGACACCAGATGCTTATGAGAAGGCAATCTCCAAGGCATCCTGTTCTGTAAAACAAAAGCCCTTTTCCTGCATGAATGGATGTGAATCAGAGTTGCAACATGCTCTTAAGCCTTGATGGTGTTCTGACTTTCAAATGCAATATGGACACATTTGTAAGTTCAGAACAGCCTTCTCATTGAGAGTGTTCTTTTAGGGCGGTATTTTTCCTTTTGGAGTGAAGCTGTGACCTTGACCTATGGAACTGTTTTCAGTACACTTGTCCCTGAATAGATATTACACAACCTACCTGCTGACGGTGACTAAGCATGATGTTGGATGGAGAAGAACAAAAACATTACCAAGAACAGAGGGAAGAGAAGGAAATGTCTTCACCCTGGATTTATGAGCTCAGCCTTGTTCCCACTGAAGCAATGGTAATACTCCTGTCGATAGAGCTGGGAGTGCTCTGCCCAGCTGCAGTGTTTCTGTAGGAAGCCAGTTTGAAGAGAAAAATATTTAGCGCGTATATTTAACATATTTCAGATTTATGTAGCAGAAAAATGGAAACTAAGTCCTTCCTTAGCTGATCACAGCTGAACAATTTTAGAATAAATATGGAAAGTGGAAAACTTTTAAAACCAGATTTTTTTTTCCTTTAAGTTACAACATAGTGACACTGCTGTGTTATTTATTACTCAGCGATTTTCCATAGCAGGAATGGAACTGACTTGTACTTGGTTGTGTTTTGTTCTATAAGACATACAAGCACAAAAGTCTCCCTTAGCTCCATCTGCTGATGCACTCCACTATGCCTATTAAAATAGATCACTCCTCAACATTTCCAACTTAGTAGAAAAAAATGAACAAACACTGAGCCTAGCAGCACCTAGAAAAGTTAGACCAGTTGAAGCAATTGGGTAACATTTTCAAACGTTGCTAAAAACTGGAACTAGGCACAGCTCTTAGCACCTCCTTTAGGATGTAGACCTGAGTTTCCTACCCTCACCGTGTCCAAACCTTGCTCAGGCTTTGTGCTGCTATGTAGGCACCTAATGCTCCTATGAAATTAAATGGTTAAATTAAATGCTTAACAGTGCAGTCAGTCCCAATAGGCATGCAAATCCTGTAGAGCTTGACAGTTGCCAGTCTCCTGGGTCTACTCATACATGTGGCTTCACAGCACACACAGCAGTCCCACCCCTCCGACCTGAAATGGCACTTGTGCATGGAGATGTGTAGCAGACAGCAGTGAGAGAAGAGTTATAAATGTCTGATTTTAGTTCCAGCAGCCCACAGTACAAAACTCTGGGAAGTACAGACTGCATTTCCAGTCCCCTTCCCATCTGAAATAGGAGCTTGAAACCAAATGTCCTAGCTCACAAGGCAGTAACCATTGTCTTTAGGCTTACTATGAAGTTAGTACTTTTACTGTCAAAGTAGTTCCACCTTGCCTAAGTGTTTATTAAAAATAAGATTGAACTTGCATCATTGTTCTGTCAATCACTGTCCTGCATCTGTGATTTTTTATTTCTTGATGGATTCGTTTTGGTTTTTTTTCCCTATTTTTCTTCATTTTTGTAGCAGAAATGGAAAGAAGAAAGGAGAAAAACATCTTTCGTATCTTTTCTGCTTCTTACTGTTGCTGCCATTTTTATCCTTTTTGTTGTCCTCTACTTGACACTTTTGGCCTTTCCTTGTTCTACATGTCCTACTATAACTGTCTTCTGCTTTCAGCTCTTCATATCATTGCAGGTTTGTCCCTTGTAGTGACCTTCTTCTACAAGCAGATACCATAATCCTCCTAAACCTTACATCTTCTCCTAAAGAGGAGGTGCCAGCAATGATAGGGGAAAAGAAATATCTCACACCTCTAAGATAGGAAAAGAATGTTCTCTTCCTATAAATTGAACAATTCAATTTTATAGCATGGAAAGCTGATGTGAATACAAACATAGCAAAGAAAGTATGTGCAGCATTGCTGACAAATTTACTCAGAAAGGAACTGGATACAAAAATAGCACTTAGGTAAAATAGTTTTCAAAGTATACTTCCCAGCCAAGAGAGCACAAGCAATTCATTGCATCATACAGCATGCAGTTTAATCAAATCGGTGTTGTGTGAGAGTATTCATACAAAGGTCATGGATGCTTTAGCATTTGTTACTCCTCTCAAAGAAAAAAATCACACAAAACCCCAAAACCTGCACAAACCATAGCTCAGCAACAGCAAGAAGCTTTGCCATCATGAGAGGGAAGACAATGCAATTAGAAGGCTTGCAATTTCAATCAAAAGATTTATTTACAACACATGCTAATGTGGCTATGTGTTATATTTATAACTATGCTAGAAGGAAGAAAGAAAAAGTGGAACTGGAATGGTAGAGAAAAGTGCTGTATGGCATCCTGAATGCCTCTGGGTAGCTGAGAAAAAATTCACTAAGACTGCAGGATTGGCAATTATACCAGAAAGGTTATGATGCCAGCATGTAAATCGTGACCCCAGTACATCCAGACCTAGTATATTCAGTAGCAGATGAGTTTTTTGGCCACAGCTGGGAGATGATAAAAATTGATTAAAGAAAACAAATCATAGAGCAAATTCCTTGTGTGAGACCAGCAAAATGAAAAGTCTATGATGATCATATTTGGAGAAGAGATGAATAAGGGAATCAAAAACGCTATAGCAGATTCATGACACCTAAGAGGTCTGTTGGCTATTACAGTTTCTCAGAATGCAAAATCAGTGAGTTAAAGGAAAATAAGTCTTGAACTTGATATTTTAAATCGTGTCCTTTTTTTTTGCATATATGTAATAAATCTGCAAAACAGGTCTTTTTTTCACAAGAAAGTGAAAGAAAGATATTTAAGAAAAATATCGAATCATAGTGGAAAGGTACTATACATGAAAATGTAGAAAATTACATTAAAAAGAAGGACGTGCTGAGAGGGTTGCTTATTTTTGTTATGTTGACCATTTCATGGTCAACCAGTCACTGATTGTAATAACAGCAGCAACAAAAATAAAATTTAAGTCCAGCTTTTATGCATTTTTACAACGGCATTTTTACAACAGCTTGATTAATCAGATTTCTCAAGAGAAAAGCTTTTGACACATCTAATTATTCTTCTCTATGTCTGTCTTAGTTTTCACAACCTCTCCATCATCACCAAGGTATGGGTCACTAGAAGTTTCATTTTTTTCCATGTGACTTTTTTACAGAAGGCAAAATTACAGTGATTTACCAAAGGTAGTCAAATCTTATTTGTAAAGAGAGACACTCCGCTTTCATCTGTAACAAAGTGCTTTAACAGTCTAATCTTTGCTTTTTGCTTTGTTTCATTATACATTAATTAAATTGGTTTTTTTTAATCCATCAACTCTGCATGATCTTTGTGTTTGATGGCAGAGATAATTTATACAGTAGGTAGGCATATATTCATGTGACATTCAATCTTATTTCCAGTGTGATTTTGATATAATAACAATTTGGATTAACTCCTTAAAATCTCTAGTTGCAAATTCTGTTGTCCTTCAAGGAGCCCTAAATCTGCTGACAAGTACAGTTAGAAGCTTCAGTTTTCTGTAAAATGCTTGTTGAGGTGTATTCAGTCAAGAATAGGTGTCACACAGGGTGACCTGTCTAACTGAGGGTATCGTGCTGACACCTTAAATGGCTACCTGGAAATAGAGACTAGACAGGAATAAGGGAAGAAAGGAGGTATTTATTTGAAAGGCCTTTAGAGGTACACTCTGGGGTCCAGAGGCTCCCCTGCCTCAGTGGAGGCCTTGTCCCAGAATGAATGACAGGTCACAAGTTCTTCACACTTTCATAGGTTTGATCCATTTGCATATCAGCATAAATTTGCCAATTAAAACTTTATTTAATGATGTCATTTCTCCAATCTTGACCCCCCTCCCCAAGATGATGGTTTACACTTTTTGAGCCTAAGATGGTCTGGGTGTCTTTGCAGAGCAAGCTGAAGAGGCTTTGTTATGTCTATCTTAGTATAAGAGAACAGCACTTAACAAGCTACTGGAAACTTTAGAGATACACTAGCAGTACAGGACTTACAATATAAAAATATAAAAGTTAAATAAAAAATATAAAAGATAAAACCTAAGGCGTCAGTGCCACACACTTACTTTGTCTTTATGCTGTTCTCTAACCTCTTCCCAGAGAAAGAAAGCTCTGCCCCACTCACACCAAAAAGTTCAGGGTTCCCAAGCAGAGGCTAACTCCTTCTGCGAATTTTAGATCCTCTAAAGAGTGTGGACTTCTCTATAGCTCACTGTGGATCCCCTGCAAAGAATTTGAAGTACTAGATGCTGGTAGGTTAAGGCAGCAGTGAGTATCAAAAGCTTTCACACTTGGTAACCATCTGGGTAGGTTTTGCATGGCCTGGTTTTTGGTAGTGGCTTCTGTAAGAAGCTGCTTGAAGCTTCCACCATGTCCAGCAGAGCCAATCCCTGATGGCTTTTAGGATGGACATGCCACTGGCCAAGGCTGGGCCAATTAGAGATTATGGTAATGCCTCTGTGATAAAATATTTCAGAAGAAAAACCAAAATAAAGTGGGGGCACAGTTTTTTCCAGCCAGAGAAGTGGAGAATGTGTGAGGGAAACAACATGGAGACACCAACGTCAGTGGAGAAGGAGGGGCAGGAGGTGCTCTGGAAGCTGGAGCTGAGATTCCTCTGCAGGCCATGGGGATCCACAGGGGATGCAGAGATCCACCCACAGCCTGTAGGGGAGGTGCTCTCGCTGGAGAGGGTGGATGCCTGCAGGAGGCTGTGATCCAGTGGTAGACCCAGTGAAGAGAGGGGGCTCCTGCTTCCAGGCTGCAGCAGCCTGTCCTTGGAGGACTGCACCCCATGAAGAGTGACCCACGCCACAGCAGTTATTGGAGGACTGTTTGCCTGTTGGAGAGACTCACATTGCGGCAGTTTTGGGAGGACTGCTGCTCATTAAAGTGGAACCACACTGGAGAAGTTCACAGAGAACTGTCTCCCGTGGGAAGGGACCCCATGGCCTCACAGGGGAAGGACTCCTCTCCCTGAGCAGCAGCAGCAGATCTCAGGCGATGAACTGACCAAAACCCCCATGGCTTGTTTCCCTGCACTGTCAGTGTGAAGGAGGGAGGGACTGGGGGAAGAAAAGGGCTTATTGTACTTCTCATTATCCTCCTCTGACTTTGTTAGTAATAAATTCACTTTATTCCTCTAAGTCGAGCCTGTTTTGCCCTTGGAGTGTTTTCTCCCAGTCCTTATCTCAACTCATGAACCCCTCGGTAATTTTTTCTCTCCTCTGAGCAACTTTTGTGGGTGCCTGGCGTTTGGCCAGTGTCAAACCATGCCACTATCAGACACTAAAGCTCAGGAAAACCTGATTGCCAGCAGCAGATTACCTGGTTTCAGCTCTCTGTGCAAACCTCAGGCTTTTTAGAACTGACAGAGTCCTGTCTCTTGATCTCTGAGGAAACAGTAGAGGCTCTGAAACCTGAAGAAAGTACTCTTGGTATTACTGTCAATAATAATTATTAGTACAAACAATATTGCTGAAATCAGAAATGCCCCAGGACAAAAGGCAAGGATAGATTTCCTGACAAAAGCAGCTGGGCAAACTGTTTTGTTTTTGTAAAAACTAGTGCAGAATTGAATAGCCTAAATGTGAAAACCAATTTTAATTGATAGAGAGAAATGCGTCCTCCTGTTTGAGCAACATTTATCACTTTGCTGTCAGTAACAACCCTCTTGCTCTCTTGCTAAGAATTCCAGGCTGCTGTCTTCTGCTCTGCCTGCAGCCCAGGCCCTGTTCCTGTAGCAAGCACAGTTCTGATGTGTTTGTCCCCCAGTTTTGGCTTTCCACTTCATGGGACACATGACCAGACAAAACGGACTTCTTGACTTACTCTGGTCTGGGTCCTATGACTATTCCTATTTTTATTAGCATTTTTAAAAAGATAAAAAATGAAAGAATGGCACTTTAGATTTAAATATTAAGAGCTAAATGTATTCATGCAGGTTAAAAGTCTGCATAAAACCTGAGAAGAAAAGATCAGGAATTTGAAACATCAGAGGTTCCTCCAGTTTTGGGTTAGCAGTAAGTTTCTTTCAACATCTAGTTTATCTACTGTCAAAGAGAATATCCACGGTTGCACTTAATAAGGCAGAAACCAATATTAACAAATTATTGCTGCTGGCTGTTGTCCTTCAAGCACTTTTCCTCTAAGTTTTGCAACTGGCTGTGACTATGAAGGCCCTGGTCTGGGCCTGGATCCTCCTTTTTCTCCATCAGCACTGCCTACTTTTCTCCCTACTACACGTGGAAATGCTTGTGCCTGAAAAGCCATGTATTAGAGTTCAGGGAGAAAGGGGAATTTCATGTGAATCCTGGCATTTAACCCATGTGACAGACCCAGACATTAAAGTAAGTGGTAGTCTTTTTTTACTGTCTCAAACTTCACATGACATGCTTTCATATGTATTTGAAAGTACTATTATGTTTAAATTGCTTTAAAAGTAAATCTCTGGGGAATTTGCCTTTTCCTTTATCAGCAAAAGATAGCAACAACTTCAGCAAGTAAACCTAACGGTGGTGAGGGCTGGAGTCAGGGGCTGCAGTGAAGGGCATACCACATGGTTAGTGGTGTTCTTTTCTGTTTCTGGGCCCAGAGAGACATGGTGGCTGAAGAATACAAAGATATTTAAACAGCTTATCCTGGTTTAGATGCCTGGAGCCAGCAATAAGGGGGTAATTTACATTTTTCAAAGTCCCGTCTAAGATATAGCTCACCGTGGTAGGCAGTGAAAAGCCTTTATTTTCATGGTTGGTCACAGAAATACCTCTACCTGGGTTTAGTAATGGTGACTACAGCAGAAGCAGTGAAGCACAAGCTTTTTTTATATTAATTGTCCACACAGGAACTCATACTGTGCAACGTGCTTTCAGCTTTGTCATACCACAGTAAGTCACACATTCTTTCTCCAGCTAGGCAAACTGAGAGAGTAGCTGGCCCATGGTAGGATGTCTAAAGGACTTTAACCTCTCTTGCCAGAAGAGTTCAACAGTTTGTAGAAAATAGTTTTCTGGCTGGTCTATGCATGCACAACATTGCAAACAAGGTGTTTTACTCAGTGCCCAGACACTTTGCGTGCTACCAAGGAGATAAACTACTTCTTTCTCTCTTTTTTCATGACCCATGATTTAATGCAGAAAGTCCAGAGAAGCCTTCCCTAGCTAGACTTGCCATGAGACAGCCTCTCACTAGAGTTTCTGCAGATTAAGTTTTATGTATTTATAAACTGTTTTTCACATTTTAGCAAAATTAATTGCTGGGGGGAAAATTGCAAAAGTCAGTCTTCATCCAAAAGCTGGTGCAATACAAACTTGGAACATCTTCTCTGCATCCAGAATTTAATTCTAAAAGTTATATTTATCCAACCAGAATAGAAAAATAATACCAAATTCTGGCTTATATGTCATTGCCAAAAAGTGACAACAATGAACAAATGTGTGAAGCAAATTATTCATTAATAACCTAAGTACAATCAATTGACCAAAATTCCTAATAATCCACACAGCTGAAATAAAGCATTTTTTAATATGGAATAGATGCAGAGAAGAAACTAGGTGTTTTATATTCCTATCATAGCTGTTTCTCTTCATATACTTGATGCCATGTGTGTATGGTGTGTGTGTGTGGTTTTAGATATTAAGCTTAAAATTCAGAATTAGTTTCTTACCTGAAAAAAAGAAAATGAGGATATGCCACTGGTTATTTTGGGTTTTTTTAAAAACATATCTAGAGAAGCAGTCGCAGTAGGAAATTATTTGGTGAGTCACTTGAACTTTTGGTAGTTAGTGGATCACTTGTACCCAAATGTATACAAAACTTTATATTCCGTGAATCCCTCCACACGACTTTAAAGAAAAAGAATTTTAAAATCCCAGACTTTCTTTATCATTCAAAGTGAGGTCATTGACTAAGAATTATTGAGAAACCAATGGGAAAATTTTGCAGAAAAAGTAACCATTGCCTAGGATTCATGTGGTGTCTTTTGACAAGTGGTTCAAATTGGGAGTCAACAGTTGGAACACCTAAAAATTACCATCAAAAGTCTTTAGTAAACACAACTTTACATCAGGAAAGTTTTTAACCTCCTGGCTCTTATCAGTTTGTGTTCTTTAAAGCAATGTCAGGGTCAGAGACGGAGATTGGTAGATGAGTTGTAGTATTACATCAAACAGAGTCTACATAAACATATACACTACTTTCACTTCATTGATGTCCCGTGGCATACACAAAAGCATTGCCTGGTTGATTGATACTGTCCTAAGTTATCATTACCTGTTCTAACATATGTTCATCCCATTTACATAAATGACATATGAAGGGACTGATTTTTATGGGTCTACCTTTTGTACAGAAGTACATCTCACAAAGTCTGCTTTGGTTGCTTTTGGCAGACTTCTAGGTTTCCTCAATTTGAATTCACAAAAGACAGCAAGTGAAAAAAAAGGACTGGGCCATCATTTCAACTGACCTAGAACTATAAAGGAAACAGACCAAAACCACTTTCAAAATGTTTTATAATCTATGGGGAGGAGTGTTGTTTATCTTTTGTTTATCTTCCTGGGTACACTGAAAAGATCTGACTTCTAAAAGGCTGCAAATTGTTAGGAATTGTCTGAGCAGTTCAAATACTGCCAGCTGTCTCACAGCAAAGAAAAACTTACCAAAGACCTGAAAACATGATGATGCATGGGAAGAATGAGATTTTTTTGAAACTAATGGAAGTTTTGTTATGTAGGCCTGTACATCGGACAAGAACGATGTCCTTGCATTGTGTCTTTATCTGGTTACATAAAAATGGTGGTGATGAGTTTAAAAATCCTTTTTAAAAATAATTTCACATATATCATTAAAAGCTATTTACTCTCTGTTCACTTCAGTTTTCTTAGACAGAAAAACTACAGGCAGGACAGTGGCAGTTTGGAGTACAGTAATTTTAGAGGCACGTAGCTTATATTAAGCAGTCAGTCAATGATCCTCAATTCTGCTCATAAAAAACTGTCTAAACAGAAAAATCCATGAATTGATAAGTGGATGAATACATGCATACACATATACAAATGCATATGAGTTCTTTGGGTTTTTGTAATTTTACAACTTGGTCTACTTTCTATTTTTTTTTTTATGTTTCATCATAGGAGAGACATTGTTTTGCATTGTTTCCTTTTTCTCTTTGGGAGAGGAAACACATATTTCTGTATATTTTTCACTTCATTTTAAATGGTAAGAGAGTCATAGTTTTCTAAGACAGATGTACAAGAAAAAGTAGAAATTAAGGGGGAAAGAGGTTGAAAAGACTAATGGCAATGTTCTGCAGAAATTATTGTGCCCTAAATTTTCAACCAAATTTTACTCCCAGTCAGACATGTGAAGTTCACAGAATTGTTTTAAAATCTGTAAAATTAGCTTTCTTTAAAGTACTTAAAAATGCTAATGAGTTTCAACTTTGGTGCATCTAGATAGAGATCCCCAAAACTACCTGAATTAGTTGAAAATGTGTCAAGTCTGTAATCAATCAGAATGCTTTTGAGAACTGACTTATGAATACAGAGGGATAAAAAAATCACTACATTATAAATAAAACCTTTGGCATCAGTATCAGAAAACAGAGTGAATAACAACATTAAACATGCTCTGCAGTTCTGCTTCACTTTCTTTCACATAAATTATGTATTTACAAAAGAAGATAAATAAATGTAAACCCCAACTAAATGAAAAATCATGCTGCATTAAATGACTTTGCAGTGGAATGTGCTATTTCAAGCTTGGTACATACTGTGTATCCCAGGATAAAATAATCTGTCCGGCACAGTGAAGTCTGAGTACTTTTTCTCTTACTGGAATGACAACTGTTGCAGGCAAAGGAGAAAATGAAAGATTTCCCACCTACAACTCCCCTAGATGATATGTAAGGAGATGGAGAGGGTTAAAAGGACAGACAGAAAAGCAGGTATCTCGTTTATTTTTGGGCTGTTTGACAAACACTGGTTTCCCTGAAGGGCGTGTTTTGAGGACTGATCCTCCTCTCATCCCGGGAGCAGTAGCAAAACTGAGCTCAGGCACAGGAGATCCTGCTCCAGCTGCACAGCCCCTCCCGGAGGTTAATGCAAGGACTCGTACGTGCATGTGCGCAGTAGTTACAAGATCCTGATGGCTTTATTACCCTTGAGGCCTTCTCTTCGGTATGTCAGTGTACTCCTAAGCTGCAGCCACATGACAAAAATTAAACAAGAGTTTGTTGCACTTGTTGCTGTGGAAATATGAATTCAGTTGCTTCAGTTTCAATGGGATTTCCCTACTCTCCCCCCAGCACTCTTGTTTTTTGAACCCTTACATTTTTAGGAAATGTCAAGAACATAAGACTTTTGCGACAGGCAAAAGGGGAGGGGATAGCCCCCATTCATTCATTCCCTTCCACCAATTTCACCTCCAGCCCCCACCACATTTTTCCTTGTTAACTGTGTCGGGACAAAGAGGTGGGAGTGAGGGAATAAAAGCATTCCTGCATGTCTGGAGGAATGAAAACAGATAAAGGGGGAAACTGAAAGAGGAGGGGAAGAGCGGCCAGAGACTTGAACCTCCAGTGAAACGATGCTTCTCCGGCCCTCCTGTTCAGATAATAGTTAACTCGGGGTTAAAGATTAATACCCGGGCAAAGCGCTGTATAAATGGCGCGGGCAAGCCGAATGTATGCGAAGTGCCTCCTGCTCCCGAGGCCGCCGAGCTGCCCTGCCCCGGCCCCTGCTCAGCGGCATGAGAGGCGGGCGGTGCGCGCTGTGCCGCGCCCGGCTCCCCGCGCTGCTGCTCCGGNGGCAGCCCTGCGGCGTCTACACCGCCCGCTGCCGCCTGGGGCTGCGCTGCCGCGTCCCCGCCGGGGAGCCCCGGCCGCTCGCCGCCCTCATCCAGGGGCACGGGACGTGCCTGCCCGCCAGCGAGGCCGGAGGGATGCGCACGGAGGAGCCGGCAGGTACCGCGGCACCGCAGGACGCGCCGGGCCGGGAGCTGTGCGCCGGGCGCTGCTGCAGAGCCCCGGCCCAGGGCAGACGGGGGGATTGGCAGGGAGATGCACCGCAGCTGGAAACAGCGCTGCGGGCTCTGGGAGCCAGAGGCTGGGAACAGTGAGCGAAGTTAGGCAGGCGTGTGAAAAGTAGGGAGGCTGGAGTGCGCTTTCCGGGGAAACGTGCTNCGCCCGTCCCACCCGACTGCCCGGAGGCCGCCCGGCAGCCCGGCTGCGGCTGCTGCCAGACCTGCGCCCTCGGCCCGGGGCAGCCCTGCGGCGTCTACACCGCCCGCTGCCGCCTGGGGCTGCGCTGCCGCGTCCCCGCCGGGGAGCCCCGGCCGCTCGCCGCCCTCATCCAGGGGCACGGGACGTGCCTGCCCGCCAGCGAGGCCGGAGGGATGCGCACGGAGGAGCCGGCAGGTACCGCGGCACCGCAGGACGCGCCGGGCCGGGAGCTGTGCGCCGGGCGCTGCTGCAGAGCCCCGGCCCAGGGCAGACGGGGGGATTGGCAGGGAGATGCACCGCAGCTGGAAACAGCGCTGCGGGCTCTGGGAGCCAGAGGCTGGGAACAGTGAGCGAAGTTAGGCAGGCGTGTGAAAAGTAGGGAGGCTGGAGTGCGCTTTCCGGGGAAACGTGCTCTGACCTGGCCGAGGTGAGGTGCATCCTGGTGCCGGGCCTAAGATGTTTGCAGCAAGCTGGTACGCTACAGTCTGAGAGCACGAAAACCCTGAGGCATAGTGATGGGACAATTCAGAATAACCAGAAAAAAGTACCTGGGACGCTGTAGAGAGTTTTTCTTTAGTAGTAAACAGTAGCTAGAGTAAGACAAATGTTTTATAGGCTTTGCTTATGTCCTTCTCTAGATGTCATGATAGAGAATGAAAAGACTAAACAGTCTTCTGCCTGACTTCATTCCAGAAATAAAATGTATCTGGAGTAGTGGAGTGCTAGCCAAACTATCTTGAAGCAAAAAGGCATCTCAAGCATCTTAGACTATATGGTGGGCAGGAATTTCTTCAGTGATATTTCTTTATTTTTCAATTTATGATGATGATGATGATTATTTTCATCATGATTACTGCTATGTCCATGAAGTGGTGATTAAGATAACTTGGTAGCATTACAAAAATAATAATTGTTGACTCAAAATAACCATAGCCATCAGTAGAAGTAAGTGGAGTTTCCCTTGTAGAGGGGGTGGGGATGCAGAGAACGGTGACTAAACTGAGTATTTCAGCTACCTGCATTCGATTTGGTTTGATTCTTTCCAGAGCCTGCTTGCTTGATTCCTTCCTTTCTTCCTTTCTTTCTTCCTTTCTTTCCCCGCTCAATTTCTCATGTCCATTTTTTCTTGAATATTGTCAAAGGGTGCTTTTTAGTCCATTTCCTCTTTACAGCCTTGAGCCAGCGTGTAATTCAGACACATAGAAATTTTATCCTATGATGAGTTTCCTGCAATTGCAAAGAGCTTCTGTTGCTTTCAGTGGGACAGTTCACACGTGCTGACTTAGGGACTGGCAAGCAGGCCATGATCAGACAGATCCAAATATTTTCCGCCAGTCCTTAGCTATTTGGTCTATTGCAGGCCAGCATGGGCAACTGCTGGCTCCTGTGAATTGATACCCCTTCTTATTTGTGAGGCAAGAACAAAATACAGGATACCATGGGATGAAGTCTGTACCAGTTCCTCTCATGAATAAAACCAGAAATATGTTGTGCAGGCAAAAATCTAAATACATTACAAGTTTAACTTCAGTCTTTTCTCATTTAGCCAAGTTTCTACAAACCACTGGGGTCAAGAAGGTTTTTTTCATTTCTAACAGCTTCAGCTTTGGGATTCAAGTAATTTTGATGGATCATAGAATAATCAACTTCTTAGAGAATAGTTGCTGAGCCCTTCTATGAATTTATAAGCAAAGTATAATTTGCCATGCTGCACATGTAATTTATTCCTACAAGATTTACTGTAATGGATCTGTCTTAGATATTACTTTTTTTTTTTCTTTTGCTTGATCTTTTTCTTCATCTTTTTAACTTTGAGAAATAAATGCAAAATTTCACTGAAGATGTTCACCTTAATATCATTCATTTCCAGATTCTACGGAACATGATGATATGCATTTGGAAAGCACAGAAATAACACAGGATCAACTTCTGAACTATCAGTTGATGTTTCCCATAGACCAGGATAAATACATCCCCTGGAATTCCATCACTGCATATGAAAACATGAAAGCGAAGAGAATATCTGAACTCAAAAAATGGAAAGAGCAGGTGGGTTTTTTGTAAACCTTTCAGAGACGATTTCAGTAGATCCTTGCAAAAAATTCCAGCAGCCACATTGAGATGTCAGTATTTTGGGTAGCTGGCAAACCAGCTTTTGGAATGTCCTCGTTCAGATACTTGAGGAACAGGCAAAATGTCTGGAACAATAATAACAGGTGTGCATCAGGTATGTCCTACACAGACCTCATGCACAGGCTGAATGTTTCACCGCATTTACAATTAGATTATAACTTGCTCCCTTAATTTACAGGAATCCATGTTAAATTCTTGGACTCCCTTTTTGTATTAGTTAAGAAAAGGCATTTGTCACTGGTCCAATGCACAGCGAAACAGAAGGGAGTCCTTCCATGTAGTTATTGATGAAACACCAATGCAAAGCAAAATGTGGTTCTCTCTGATGACAAGGCAACACTACTATGCACATTCATGTAGAAAGACAAAAAGCTCAACAATTAAAGTGGGGTTCGACACTGCAAAATCCCAGTGGGTAGTGAGGGTCTAGCGCCCTTGCAAGCAGGTTTCTCTTCCACTTGAGGGCATCAGAGAACCATGGTTAGATCCGTCCCAGGCAGCAGCACCCTTGCATTATGGAGCTGGGTTATTTGGGCAGCACAGAAGCCTGGGTTCGTAATGGTCACTGACAAAATGAAAAAGAAAAAGCAAAAATATACTAATCACCACCCTACCTCAGGAAGCTTCATTCCATATCCAGACAGGACTTAATCACTGATTTAGTTTGAACTGTTATGCATATGTGCTGTTAACTGCACTTCTGATTTTAGGGCTTCTGCTTTTCTCATCTAGAGCCACAGATAAACCCACAGACTGGAATGCGACAGCTCATATGAGGGGCTAACATGGGGAAATCTTGCAAAAGCAGAGCTTATGTTTATTTTCACTCTAAAGTAGAGATATTTGTTCAGTCACTTTTCCTTTCTCACACTGATTCAAGGTACTGTTGATGTACAGAAATTGTGACTTTGAAAAAGAGAGCCAGCAAATTGTGAAAACAGTGAATATTGCAAACACTTCTTCCTTCCCAGTTCCAAGAACTTTGGGGTTTGGTCCCAGAGCTACAGAATGGCTCCATGTTGCTTTGGCAACGGTTTTGTCCTGTGCAAAAGATAACAAACATTCAGATGTTTGTTCTTGCACCATCTATATATATCTTGCACCTATCCTCCATATATCAACAGAGCACAAGGCCATGGCAACCTGGAAAAACGTGGCAAATCTCACGTACCAGTCTTCTAACATCCACCTCCCCATAATAGGCTAGATTGTTCCCTCTGAGCAGTAATATGTTTACTTACTACAGGTTAAATTTCCTTGTGTGGCAATTTAAGGACTAAAATCCCCATGTTTATGAGGACAGAAAATACCTCAAAGAATAAAAACAAAGGTATGAATGCAACACCAGGGTTTTCTGGCTGTGCTCCTACTGAAACAAGAAAAACACATACTGGTGTAGATTTTATGCCTAATAAGTATTTTCAGCTTTTTACTGTCTATATTCTGATCACCTTTTAGGTGGCTGATTTCCTTGTGATTTTGGTATTCACTACCTGTGTGTGGTATTCTTACAGGGTCCTTGTCAGAAGGAGCTCTACAGAGCCCTGTATAAATTGGTGAAGGCTCAGCAGAGAAACAGAGGGGAGATTTACAAATTTTACTTGCCCAACTGCAACAAGAATGGATTTTACCACAGCAAACAGGTGCG
This sequence comes from Vireo altiloquus, assembly GCA_013396875.1. NCBI lineage: Eukaryota > Metazoa > Chordata > Aves > Passeriformes > Vireonidae > Vireo > Vireo altiloquus. The sequence goes on along the minus strand of VZRF01006735.1, from coordinate 121,463 downwards.
TGCATTTTTACCCCTCTCTGCTCCCAGCAGTGCTGCAACTAGCCTTATTCAGCCAACCCTTTCACAGCGCTTTGCTCCCAAACCCACAAGTTTGCAGCAGGTTGTGAAAACAGGGATACTTAGTAGTGGGAGCAGATGGTTTGTCCTTCTCTTCAAGGTGAGCCACATGCTGGGGGCTGTCAGCAATAGAGGCAGGAGTCTTTTCCCTTCACAGAACAGGTGCACTCAAAGCCTTTTCCAAAATATTTTAACCCTGTCTGCTCCAATGTACTTGATTTGTTAGCATACTTCCAGTTGACATTAATTCATAATGTCTGCCATACTACCTGCCAAAGCCCACTGAATACATAATAATCACTTAGTAAAAAGTGGGGTCTCAGCTCACAGGCAGTGGAAAACCTACATAGGTGGTGAAAAAACAAAAACCTTTCTGAAAGCCAAACAAAAATAATGATTTGTGCTGCCTGTGGATTAGGTTACTTGCTCATTTTCATTATGACCTCAAAAAAATCTGTTGCAAGTTACAGTGAGAGTAATCTGCAAAACTAACTAGAGCTCTGAACCTCAAACCACACCCTGTAACCACAAGTCACGCACACAAATTTAGTAGGTCTGCATAAATCTGTGTCACCAAGACTCCTTGGTTTTGGGCATGGCATCACAGTGTGACTCACAAACACTGTGACCTGGGATCTAATCAAGCGCAAACAGAAACCTGTTTAAGCTCCTCCCCAAGGAAAAAACCAAAAATGTACCACTTTATTTGTCTCCTTGTGTGATGAGACAGACAATTCGGTCACTGCTCTCACCCTACGAGATGGTGTATTCTACCATGCTTTCATTTCTCGCGTTGATACTGGAAGATATTGCTGTTTTCTACTGCAGCTTACTAAGGACTGGACAGTTTTAAATCTGAAGCTGCTCTTGTGATAGCTGAGCTTAGCTTAACAACACACTAACGAAGTGTGTTGTTTAGAGGCTCTGCAGACCACTGCATTCAAAATAAGCCTGTGCACGGCAGGTTTTCACCTTCTGATCCTAACTCAGTCCAACACCTCTATTTGCAGTACCTCACAAGCAATCTTACAGTTATTTATTGTGATGTTTTTTTTGCTAATAATATTCTAGTGTGAAACTTCACTGGATGGAGAATCTGCTGAATGCTGGTGCGTCTATCCAAAAAATGGTAGAAGAATTCCTGGATCTCCAGAAATTAAAGGAGACCCAGAATGCCAACAGTATCTCAGCTCACAAGAATAAAACCGAACACCAAGGTTTTTCACACCAAGGTTTTTCACACCAAGTTTTTGGTGGGACCTGTTCTAGTTAGGAGCCATTACAGTCAGGAGTCATTTCACTAAAGTAGTCTTGTGCACTCGATCTTCAGTGTATGAGTTGCCCCATAAAGTAACATTTTTACTGCACTGAGATTGCCTAGATATTTAAGTGACAAACATGAGCAACTGCAAGATCAAATCCTATAATTTTGTATATTTGCTTGTTATATTATATATACTCTCATATGTAAAGCTGATGAATTATTTATTTTGCAGTGCATGTATTTTTGTCTCTGTGTTGTTACTAATTTATATTCTCAAACACTTCATAACTTTATATTTAAATACTTAATATGATTGCACTTAGATGTATGTATCATATTGGAGAAATGTTGCTACTTCAGACTTCAAATGGCATAGATATTGAGAAAAATGGCTTGTAAACTTGCATTTTTGTACTACATATTTATAGATGTAAAACTGAATTTTAGAAAATAGATTTTAGTAGAAAGCATGCTTAGAAACTTATTTAAAACCTGTTTTGTGTACATATTATGTTACTTTTGCACCTCTGTTTCAATGCCAAACTGTTTCTTAAAAAAAAAGATTATATACTGAAGCTCCTGATGGGACACTATTTGTATCTATTTTTTAAACATGTGCACTGGATAAATGACAAAACACAATAGGATATTCTGCACCACATTTGACAGGTGTAAGTTGTTCACATGCTGACAGTGGCATATGATTTAAAATGAGCTATTAAAAGTCTTCTACTCTGCCCTTGTGTCTTGTTTTCTTCTTGCTTCCCTTCAAAGTCTGACCTCAGCAGGAAAACAGGCAAAAGTCTTAGAAATCTGCCTCCTGAATGCTGCTCTCCTTTTCCCTTCAGTGAGTTTCCTTCTTTTGGTCTGCCTGCCCTGTTCCCCTAGTCCTGTCCTCTCCAGTGCCATCTGTGCCATGCATCTTCCAGGGCAAGTTATTAAACGATTTTCTGGATAGGAAAGCTGGATGTTTTTCTCCACTCAAAAGCCCAAGGCAGAAGTATTAGTACATTTAAAAGATAACATCCAGACTAGAAAGAGCGATTTCCTGCACAGAAAGTCAGAGGTTATAAAAACGAGGCTGGGAAAAATCCAGCCTGATTTTTTCTGAAAGCAGAGAAGAGGGTACTCTTGGCTTGGGATGTGGTCCATTTTCCTCCCCTACATGTTCCTTTGACTCAGTGTGGAAGCTGGTGAGCCTGCTAACACAAGGGTCCCCAAGGACCCACTTGGAAGGAAAGACCCTGAGAGGTAGTCCCTAAATTAGGGAGACACAAGAGGCTTCTCCCAAGGGTACCCAGTTCTGTTATGCTCTGTACTCCTGTCCTGCTCCCTCAGTCGACCCTGTTGGTCCCTCTCACAGACTTCTGTTCCTCAGCTGCCCAGCTCTATTTTCCCGTTGGTTCCCATACCCTAACCCTGCCTGTGCACTGTCCCCATGGCCCCTGATGGTTCCCCTGATGCTCTCCCTGCCCTACCACATCACACCTAAACCTGGACCCTTCCTATAAGCCTTTTTCACTGAACCCTCCATCTGCGCGGCTGGGATGAACATCTCCGTGGACCCCAAAGACCCTTCCTGCCTCTTTGCCATCGACTCATATTAACAGTTATCCAGCTTGCTACAACTCAGTGGTTGCAGGGAAAAAGAGAATTTCAGCTTCAAGCTGATTTTGACCATGGAGAAACTGGTGTGGGAGTAAGCAAGTCCCACAGGTGAAAACAGTCTGCACCAAATCTTCCTATGAAAACAGCCTGAGAGGAGAGTGATAACATTTTCTAAGACTGGCAGAAGTGAAGGCCTAAAATCCTCCTGAAGCAGCTTGNCCACACCCTGTAACCACAAGTCACGCACACAAATTTAGTAGGTCTGCATAAATCTGTGTCACCAAGACTCCTTGGTTTTGGGCATGGCATCACAGTGTGACTCACAAACACTGTGACCTGGGATCTAATCAAGCGCAAACAGAAACCTGTTTAAGCTCCTCCCCAAGGAAAAAACCAAAAATGTACCACTTTATTTGTCTCCTTGTGTGATGAGACAGACAATTCGGTCACTGCTCTCACCCTACGAGATGGTGTATTCTACCATGCTTTCATTTCTCGCGTTGATACTGGAAGATATTGCTGTTTTCTACTGCAGCTTACTAAGGACTGGACAGTTTTAAATCTGAAGCTGCTCTTGTGATAGCTGAGCTTAGCTTAACAACACACTAACGAAGTGTGTTGTTTAGAGGCTCTGCAGACCACTGCATTCAAAATAAGCCTGTGCACGGCAGGTTTTCACCTTCTGATCCTAACTCAGTCCAACACCTCTATTTGCAGTACCTCACAAGCAATCTTACAGTAATTTATTGTGATTTTTTTTTGCTAATAATATTCTAGTGTGAAACTTCACTGGATGGAGAATCTGCTGAATGCTGGTGCGTCTATCCAAAAAATGGTAGAAGAATTCCTGGATCTCCAGAAATTAAAGGAGACCCAGAATGCCAACAGTATCTCAGCTCACAAGAATAAAACCGAACACCAAGGTTTTTCACACCAAGGTTTTTCACACCAAGTTTTTGGTGGGGCCTGTTCTAGTTAGGAGCCATTACAGTCAGGAGTCATTTCACTAAAGTAGTCTTGTGCACTCGATCTTCAGTGTATGAGTTGCCCCATAAAGTAACATTTTTACTGCACTGAGATTGCCTAGATATTTAAGTGACAAACATGAGCAACTGCAAGATCAAATCCTATAATTTTGTATATTTGCTTGTTATATTATATATACTCTCATATGTAAAGCTGATGAATTATTTATTTTGCAGTGCATGTATTTTTGTCTCTGTGTTGTTACTAATTTATATTCTCAAACACTTCATAACTTTATATTTAAATACTTAATATGATTGCACTTAGATGTATGTATCATATTGGAGAAATGTTGCTACTTCAGACTTCAAATGGCATAGATATTGAGAAAAATGGCTTGTAAACTTGCATTTTTGTACTACATATTTATAGATGTAAAACTGAATTTTAGAAAATAGATTTTAGTAGAAAGCATGCTTAGAAACTTATTTAAAACCTGTTTTGTGTACATATTATGTTACTTTTGCACCTCTGTTTCAATGCCAAACTGTTTCTTAAAAAAAAAGATTATATACTGAAGCTCCTGATGGGACACTATTTGTATCTATTTTTTAAACATGTGCACTGGATAAATGACAAAACACAATAGGATATTCTGCACCACATTTGACAGGTGTAAGTTGTTCACATGCTGACAGTGGCATATGATTTAAAATGAGCTATTAAAAGTCTTCTACTCTGCCCTTGTGTCTTGTTTTCTTCTTGCTTCCCTTCAAAGTCTGACCTCAGCAGGAAAACAGGCAAAAGTCTTACAAATCTGCCTCCTGAATGCTGCTCTCCTTTTCCCTTCAGTGAGTTTCCTTCTTTTGGTCTGCCTGCCCTGTTCCCCTAGTCCTGTCCTCTCCAGTGCCATCTGTGCCATGCATCTTCCAGGGCAAGTTATTAAACGATTTTCTGGATAGGAAAGCTGGATGTTTTTCTCCACTCAAAAGCCCAAGGCAGAAGTATTAGTACATTTAAAAGATAACATCCAGACTAGAAAGAGCGATTTCCTGCACAGAAAGTCAGAGGTTATAAAAACGAGGCTGGGAAAAATCCAGCCTGATTTTTTCTGAAAGCAGAGAAGAGGGTACTCTTGGCTTGGGATGTGGTCCATTTTCCTCCCCTACATGTTCCTTTGACTCAGTGTGGAAGCTGGTGAGCCTGCTAACACAAGGGTCCCCAAGGACCCACTTGGAAGGAAAGACCCTGAGAGGTAGTCCCTAAATTAGGGAGACACAAGAGGCTTCTCCCAAGGGTACCCAGTTCTGTTATGCTCTGTACTCCTGTCCTGCTCCCTCAGTCGACCCTGTTGGTCCCTCTCACAGACTTCTGTTCCTCAGCTGCCCAGCTCTATTTTCCCGTTGGTTCCCATACCCTAACCCTGCCTGTGCACTGTCCCCATGGCCCCTGATGGTTCCCCTGATGCTCTCCCTGCCCTACCACATCACACCTAAACCTGGACCCTTCCTATAAGCCTTTTTCACTGAACCCTCCATCTGCGCGGCTGGGATGAACATCTCCGTGGACCCCAAAGACCCTTCCTGCCTCTTTGCCATCGACTCATATTAACAGTTATCCAGCTTGCTACAACTCAGTGGTTGCAGGGAAAAAGAGAATTTCAGCTTCAAGCTGATTTTGACCATGGAGAAACTGGTGTGGGAGTAAGCAAGTCCCACAGGTGAAAACAGTCTGCACCAAATCTTCCTATGAAAACAGCCTGAGAGGAGAGTGATAACATTTTCTAAGACTGGCAGAAGTGAAGGCCTAAAATCCTCCTGAAGCAGCTCGCAGAAACAGCAAAGCCAAAGCATGGAGATCTCTGCTTTTCCTGTCACATTTCTGTGGCATTGTGTTGCACTTGCTGACTGTGTTGGCTGTATCTGCGTGCCAACATCTGCCAATCAGATAGATGGGGATCTATTGAACTGCTCTAGGTTTAAAAGTATGGATATACTACTGACCTCCTTTGGGAAGACTTTTGAGATCTTCCCAAGGAAAGCACTGCAAAAAAGGAGTTGATGGTATTGGTATTGTAATTAGCTAATGTCTAACATCCCTGTCATAAGCTACTGTGAGACCTGGCTGAAACTGGAACCATATTCAGTATGTCCAAATGCTTGGCAATCACTATCAAAATAATGAAGCAGCGGAAAATTTGGACATAATTTTTGAGTCTTTTTCAAGTAGTCTACTCAGCGCTGAACAATTGTCATGGCATTGCCAAGGGAAAATGGTGAAGAAAGGAGGAGAATTCAGTCTCACAGCTACAGCACACTCTTAAGAGCACTCTGACTTACATCGTAGACCTTGTGTAAATATTTATTTCTAAAGAGCAGAAATTGATTCTTTTTGTTGGGATAATTATATATAGGAGAAACATTAATGACGTTAATAATAGTCTATTTGCAGAATAGCAATCCAGTGGACAGCTACTTCCAGTGTTTTGCAGGGTGGAAGGTTCCCATGCTAGCTGTAAGAAATTGGAATTTTCTGTAGGGACCAGGGTTTAGGTGATACTCTTTCCTCTAATTGGTAAGTACCAGCAGCAGAAGCTACTTTGCACAACATTCAGGCATGACAGAACAGTTTCTTAGAAGTGTTTAGCCCCTTACTTCCCACTGAAAGTAGCAGGGAAGGGGTGCCTCCTTATCTGCAATCTGGCCTCCTATGACATCTTGCCAGGACTCACCAGGACAGGCATCTGCTGAGCTGCTCTGGGATGAGCTGTCTGAATTGGACCAGACTCTTCCATATACTAGGATTAGCACTAATGCAAGGAGGCAAAGCAGGCAAATTTTATCTCTCCTGTAAAAATGCTGCCAGGATCTTGGACTACATTTACACCATAGATGACACACATTGTGCTTTGTCCTAATTTTTATGATCAGCCTCAAATATCAGGGTGAAAATCAAAGGTCTGCAGTTTTCCTTTGTTTTATTTTTTCTGTTTGTGGAGCACTTTGTTCCTGCTTTTTTTCCTTTTTTTTTCCTTTTTTTTTTTTTGCTTGTCTCAGCTGGCTGTTCTGGCTTCATTGTGTGGCTGCTGCAATGGTTCCTCCTCTGCTGGCAAGCCAAGCCTGGTCGGAATGAGTGGGCAAACAACAAAGGTTTCACAGGATACTCTTACTAGCTCAGGCCACCTGAGTGTAGCTGGATGTGTAAGGGGGATGTACTGATCCTTGTTATTTCAGCTCCCTCCCTTCATACTCACTTGCATTCCTCCTACTCTACCTAAAAAGAAATTAGTTGGTGGGAAGGTCTTAGATGAGCGTCTGTAATGTTTGGTTCATGTCATCTGAGAACCCTACCTACCCAGTTTGTGCTTTTTCCTGCCAAAACCCTGTCAGGTTTACTGCAGCAGGGCTTTTTTCAGCCATGCCTCCTCCTGCCCGTGGCCTACTGCCAGCTGTAAAATGCTCATAGCACAGTAAAGAGGTCACCGCCCTCTGCACTTCATTTTCTACCTGCCATTTCCCCTAAAGCTGTCCTTTCCTTTTTTTTTTTTTCTAGTATTGGGCTCTGCTCCTACTGAGTCAGTTCTGCTCATTGCTTTGGTGTACAGCAGAGACACATTTGTGTCAACTAAAGCTGGCAGAAAGTGAGGGGAGAGAAAGCAGGAAAGAAAATGGTGAAGGGCAGGCAACCCTAACACTGAAAGCTCATCAGCATTTCTGTTACTTCTCTACCATAAGAACACATGCTTTGGAAAAGCAAAACTTAGTCAGAGAACAACTTCCTGCAGATCCAGTCAAAAATGCAATTAGATATTAAGCACATGAAAATTCAGCCTTTTACTTTACAAGCATATTCCTTTGATCTTCCACTTGTTAATCTGAGTCTTAAACTCAGAAAAAAATTAAAAGGTAAATAGAAAATGCATCATATATATCTTTCTTTCCTCACAGAGAAGAAAAGTGGGATGAAAAAGAATGGCACATGGCAGAGACTTGTCACAGGTTGTGCTGGATTTCTGGAAAGCACTCAGCTCCCATAGCACTAGATATTACAAGGGAACCCTAACAAAATGCTAAAACAGAGCAGGTTTTTTTCTGCAAAGTCAGAAGTAAAGATGTTTGTGCTTTACCAGCAGTCTAGCAGCACTGACTTTTCAGAATTATGTTATTTTTCTGCACATCTCATTGCTTTGCTATTGCAGAACAACACCAGTATCTAGCCCCTGCACAATTCATTAAAAAAAAAAAAATACACTAAAATAATAAAGAAAAAATGCCTTTTAAAATAAATGTCCAAGTGACTCACTACAACCTAGACTCTCTGATCATGCTACAAATCAAGTGGTCAAGTCCTATGTATATCTTTAGACAACACTTTTGAAATTGGTCTACTTTTCCTCAGCTATCACTCCATTGAGAAACCACTAGCCTAAACACTCTCCCCAGGTTGCACTGAAGACAAGTCTCATGTTTTCTGTTTGCCAACACATTTCACATTTATGGACCAGTTGTTGCTGTACATTGCATCGAGAATTGTGCAGGTATCCAGACTGCACAGGAAAGTGGGGTATGAGCATCTTAACAAATACCTAATTATGTTTATTTGACTCTAGGAGATTTGGGTAGGTGGTATGTATTGCGTAACAGTAGCAGAGTTGGTGCAAGTGTAAGGCTTCTCTTACTTACATAACACCCTATATTACCTAGTCATTTTTAGGTTAAAGGTGGGAGGGGGCAAAGAAGGCGAGGATCCACTAGGAATACAGCCACTTCCTTCTATATTACCAGTGAGTACCAAAAAACAGCAGTGGAGCAGGAGCCCAGACATACCAGCATTTGCACTCTGAGTAATGAAAATAGCTCTGATGATAGCTTTGCCAACAAAGGCTTTATTTCCCCGCCTTTTCTCCTCCCTTGACTTACATCCTCCCCCAGAGTGTAAAGTACATCTGCAAGGAAGCTCCTGTGAGGGTTCAGAGAGAGGGGCAGCATCCCATGAGAGAGATGTGGGAGTAAGCGTGCTCGTGGATGTTGCAGTAAGGTCAAATGAATAAGCTTAGTCCATTCCAGATCATGGCTACTTTATTTTTAAAAAGTTTCTGCTCATCTTTTCAGACTCCCTCTTGAATTATCAAGTCTGAGTGGCAGCATGGGCAGCCCAATAGAGACAAAGGCACACAAGGGAAGGCAGGGTTGGGCACATGCTTGACTCCTTGCTGCTTCCTTACCAGCCACATTTCCCATCAAGGGACAGAGCCTGATCAACAGACACAGCTCTTCTAGCAATGCCTTTGTGCTGCAGTTTTGCTATGCTGAACACAGCATAGGCAGTCTTCCTCTTGCTCTCAGTCTCCTCTCATTGCTGTTAAGCTATCAAAAAGCAGCCTATTTGTGCCTATACTGAGGCTTTTAATTGCATAATTATGTGAATGGTGACAGGTGAATTTCTCTCACTGACAGTGCTTTGTAGTTCACCAGGCTGATGGGGAGATGCTGAGGTTCTTTGGGAAAGCACCTTAGTGTGGGATGTTTATGGAGGGCTAGAGCAAATGGTGGCTATATCCTCATCTTCTTTCATATTTTTTCTTTGCCTGCAGTTTCTGTTTATTGCTGCTTTGGCAGCTGAGCCCTACCATTTAGCCCCAGCAAGGGAATAGAAAAAGATCAGCAACATGCTACTGGTAGCTTGGTAATAGCAGTGTAGAAATGTATGGCAGGATCTGAGGGCTGAAGGTTGCGTGCAGCACCCCTGTGATAAAACAATAATCAACTTTCCCAGCTCAGTCACTTAGGTCTTTTTTACTGAGTGCAAGTTATATGATACATAGCATTCATAGGAAACAAGTTTCACCTTGAATATTCTCTATATGGCATAAGCAGGCAAAAATAGCCTCTGCTCTCGAGTTACAAGGAGTGAGGGTAATGTACTCTCAACCCGGCTGTTGCGTAAGCAAGTCCCTCCAGTACTCCACTTTTGGAAGGAATTACCACAAATGGCTGTGGGAAGCAGTCCTTCTCAATGACATTTTCTTTAGAGTTTTTTCAGGTTAGCCTATTTTTCTGGATGAAACCTCAGCTTCCTTCTGCAGAGATAATTTTTCTGCCTTTCTTTCCATCCCCACTCCTGGAGAGAGCAGTGGGGTGAAATTAGACTTGACATAGAAAGGCTCCTAAGGAATTTGGATAGGTCAGCAGAAGTGGAAAGCCAGGGTGCATACAGCAGCAGGACACACATTCTGCAAGGATAAACTGAGATTTGCAGCATTACCTTCTGCTTTTGCTAATACCTCATCTCCATTTTTTTTTCAGCAGCAACATTCTGCCTTTAAGTCATTTGCATTTTTTAACATATGTCCAGGGTAAAAGCAAAAGGAATTTTTTTTCAATGGGATTTTCTCTAAGGCTGGTATATATACTTCTACCTCTGCAAAATTTGAACTGGAAGAAGTAAACAAAATGGAGAGTTTTAAAACTAAAAGTTCTTCTGGGGAACAACAAATTTGTACTACTTGCCATTTTACCAGAAAATTTTCTTCTGGGCAATAAAAATTTTTACATCTTCTCAATCAACGCATTGAATGCAGACAATCTCACATGCTGGAACTTGGGGCACTAAACTGCTACATCTTGGTAGGCTCATAGGCTCAAAGAATGGTTGAGGTTGGAAGGATCTCTGAAGGTGACCTGGTCCACGCCACCCGGCTCAAGCAGGGCCACCAGGGAATGGCTGCCTGGCATTGTGTCCAGGTGGCTTTTGAGTGTCTCCAAGGATGGAGACTCCAAAATCAAATGGCTAAATATGTTCTAGTTAGAAGAAGATACCCAGGTCCACTGGACATACCAGAAGACTTCTCTTCTAAAGGCCTTGAACTTGTTTTGCGTGCTTGCAGATGAAGCCATTACTGATACAGATTGAAGAAATCTTGTCCTTGGAATACTCTGATATTGTCACCCAAAGACAATATCCCTTTTGGATCTTATTTTTGGATCTCTCAGAAAAAGAGAAAAAAGAAGTGGGAGTTGGGAAAGAAAAAGGAGTCCTTTCTAATGTGGAAGCAAGCATATTCTTTTGGTGGAAATTAATAGAAATGAAGGATTTCTAAAGGCACAGTAGGACCAGATAGAAAAGAGCTACCTATATAAACATTTCATTTTCTATACTAATATGCTTTGGCATCCAAGAAAATTGCTCAGTACTTTTCATACTTTAACTAAAATTCCTATTGCTAATATGTGAAATCACTGTGGAGCCATCCTTGCTTACACGGTTTTAGAGTGACTAGAGATACACAAAGATAATTTCCCAAAAAGTTTGAAAAACCACTACTTAACTTTAGGGCTCAGTTCAATAGGAAATTATGCTGTGTAGGGTTTCTATGGCATTTAGTCATGAAAAGTTCAGACTGTACTAATAATGAATTAATTCCATAGTTTTGATATTCAGTGAGGCCTCCTTCCCTTGTGCACAAATAGCTAACACTATGCCCTGAAAGGCAAGCATGTCAAAAAGGTGGAAAAGGATATTCTGGGCTCCAAAAACTGTAACACAGTATATCTATTAAAAAAGGGAACTTTCTTAATAACAGAGCTGCCTGCAGGCAGCTTTAACTTGTATTCTGGTCAATTATAGGGATTTATGCAGCTATATATCACCCTTGTTAAAATAAATAGTTATAACATTCATGTGGATTACATATGGAACCCATGTGCTATCTAGAGACAAAATATGCTCAAGAAGAAATCAGCAAATTTTGCAATACATACTTTGATCTTTTATAGTGCCTTGCCATGCTAATATTTGAGGTGTAATAATGTTATCAATTTTTTCTGAGGCTTTTTAGTATTAACTCAGACCACCTTAGTTTCTCGTAAGAGCTTATTAAAAGTGGAAAAAAGCTGCAGATGTTTACTTAATAAAATACACCACTTGAGCTGAAGAGAGTGAAGGCACCAAGAGAAGGGGTTTTTTGAATGCATTGGTTTCATTTCTGTCACCAAACCCAAAGTTTTCCACTCACTGCAGCTCTTAGCAGGAATAATTTCTAACCTGTACCTGGAGGGAACTCATCTTCCTCTGAACTGATACTGACCCATACATTTGCTTCATGCTGCCTGCATTCTGCTGCTTGGCTGTAGACCACAAATACATGTATTTGTTTGAATTGCAGCCAATTCAAATTGAGTCTTTCTCCCTTAGCCATGAGAAAAATCTTTGAATGACAAGTACTTTTGTCTATTGAATTGGACTTTTGTCTTCACAGAAATAGGAGTGCTAA
>VZRF01006735.1:93271-109239 GCA_013396875.1 Vireo altiloquus | reverse complement strand
TAAAAGAGTTCTATTTTTGGAGAGGGATAATAATGTTACTTTGCATTTCATAGCAATGTCAACTGACAGGGACATCAGATTAACAATGGCAAGTATCCAATACTAGTGGCAAGCAACTGTGCTTGTAAAAAATATTTAAAAGGCAACTTCTGAAAAAGATGAAGCTTTAAATTACAGGTGAGACTTTATTTATGGGGACTATTTTTAAACATGATTTCTGTTTTAAAGACACCTGTTGGAAGCAAAACAACAAAACTGAGACACACAGATCCTTTTTCTTCCCTTATGGCTGTAGGTTTTCTCTGTTACATAACTAAAGACCATTAGTAGTAGTAAAGGAGCTGAATGCCATTTCTTAAATACTCATGTGACAGACTGCATGCTTGAATCAGGTTTAGCTTGAGATGCAGGGTTTTTGGGTTTTTTCATAAAATATATGACTTAAGGACCTCTACTAGGCATCTTCTTCTATATTTATTTGTTTTTAATGGTAGGAAAAAACATTAAAAAGCTTAAATACTAGACAAAATACCTGAATCATAAAGCCTGTCACAGGCTGTTAAAACATCTTACATACTTGCAAAATGTGTCTTGCAAAGCAGCTATCTATCACTTTTGGCAAGAATCTGATTTTTGTTTTCAGAACGCTTATCAGATAGCTAATAAAAAAAAAAAAAGAGGCAATATACTGACTCATTTTAATGAATCCAAACCTTATTTTCTTATCTATGAATATGTGCCCAAATATTGGTATATACATAACTTTCTTCTCTCTGTGAAATTATTTGAAAATAACTGGTTTACTACTCTTTTAAAAAAAAAAAAAAAAAAAAAAGCCCAGCATTTAATAGTTTGCCAACAAATCTTTGTAGGCATTAGATTTGCTTTAGCAATAAAAATATTGCAATAAATCTTAAAATATTGCAATAAATCTTCACAAAACTTTCTGTAACCGTGTGTCAGGAAATCTGTATTAGCCTGGAATAAGCATCACTTCAAGTACAATTTTTTCTTACCATGAGATTATAAAATTTCAGTTTTAATGATATGAACTCATTTCATTAGACAGAAATTGGAAAGATGTGCAGAACACACATAGTGCTGTTCGGCTAACACATTTCAGGGTAAGGCTTTAAACATTTGATTTATGGTGATGGGCTGCCTCGATCCTGGCAAGCTGCATATCCAAATCTTTCCACGTCAGAGCTTCTAGACATTTGCCATTGCTGGCAGGAACAAGGATGGTTGTAATTCATGCAGTAAGAGAGGAATGGGCTCCTCAGCACCACAGTCTCTCCTCCATCAACACAACCCCTGGCCCCAGTGGTTGAAAGCCCACTGTCCTTAGTCTTCATGGACTTCCCAACCCAACAAGAAATTACAGTGTTGATGGCTTCCTTTTTCTACAGAGATATCAAATATTTATAGTGACACATATAAGAACATATATATTTATATAAATATATAAAATATTTATATAAAATATATAAATAAATACATATACAAAATATGGCATTATTTTCCAAAGAGATGATACATTTCACAGGCCACCTTTCCTTATCCAGATTTCATTGTCATACAGAATTTTTCACAAAGTACATTAAACAATCAGCCTCAAAAAAAAAAAAAAAAAAGTTGCCAAAGCCTTCCTTATGTGAAAGCATCACATACCACAACAAAAACAAATCACTTCTTTTCCAATTAAAAAGACATATAACACCATGGCAGACAGTGAGTTTAAACTATTTTAACCCAATGGTTCTTATTCTATGCTTAGGTGCAGGCAAATAATTTCTACCATAGTCAAAGCAAGCAACAACTGCGTGTAGCATAAATGAAACGCGTGGGTCTTAACACCCATCAATCCCCCCATCTTGTCAACATTGTTTTCAAAAGGAGTTCCTCACACAGAGTATGTGCTTTAGTAGAATGTACCAAGACAACACAAAACAGATACACCTTTTCAAAATAAATAAGCAAATACAAAGGGTAGTAGTGTAATGGCAATTTTTTGTCCATGAATATTCTGTATTAGTGTGAGCAATAAATGGAGGAAATGTAAGTCCTGTTGCACGAACTGAAGCAAAGGACAGACAGAAGAAAGTTCTACCAAGAGCTTCAGTGCAACTGTTATCCTTTCCAGTGGCATAGTTCAGTGACGATACATTAGAATTATCAATAAAATAATTTAAAAAATATTATCTTGGTATTTGTAGTTATATCAAATAACAAAACTCGATTCCTTCTGGAAACACTTCCTTTGCTTCCCAAATTCATTTATCTTACCTAGAACAGGTCAGTGTGTATGCATACAGACACATATATTTGTAAATCATTCCATACCCTTACTTTCTCTTTGCATACAGATGTTTACACTAGAATTACTGTGTAATATTTGATATTCACATGTTACATTTAAATAAAGTTTATTAAAAAAATTATATTAAATACAGACTAACAGAATATTCATAATATATTTTACAGAAAAAAATAACCATGTCTTTATTTTAGAAATACATTTCTTTTAAAAGTTCTTTGAGATTTTTATAAAACTTTTTACCCGTGAAGACAAGTTTCCTATCAGACCTGTAAAAAAAGCTTTACCTTTAAATCCTCATGGATTTGTTTGGATTTGTTTTTCTTTTTTAATACTTTTACAAGCTTTACATCTATAAACTCTTTAAAATAAAAAACCCAGTATCTTTTGGGATCAAATTGGTCACAGGCCATTCTGACCATAAAAAGTCAGTGGAAACTCCCTGAATCCATTCTGAAGTGCCTTTTGTTTTTCTCTCTCTGGGTATCAATAGTGCAGGTTTACATGGGAATTCAGAGCTCGCTACACATCCCATAGGAAGCTTGATGTGTGTCAGCGGCAGGCTGCAGCTACAGCAGCATCCACAGAGGCTGCAACTCTCCATGTGCTGCAGGAGGCAGAGCTTGTTACTCCATGCACAGTGCAGTCCACAGTGTTTGCCCAGCCCCTCCAAGGTCTCTGTGAGGTCCAGTGGCCATGCACAGATGCGAGAAGGGCTGGCACCCAGCCCTCATTTGCTTTCCAAGTTATAGCAGTGGACATCTCCTTTTCCCTTCCCATCATACCCAGGAAGTGGCTGTCCGTATTTATCCACACACCAGCAATAACCTCTTTTTCGGCCTTTGGATGGGCGACACTGAAACAGAATAAAAGATTCAGTTAGCATGATTTTTGTTTTCTCCACTTTTAGTGTTAGACAGCAGGGAATCCTACTCATTTGATACCTGCACTTCAATATCCTGACCATATCTGACAGAATCTAACAGACTATTTGTTACCATTACAAAGTATTTCAATAAAAACTTACCTCCTCTCCCTATCAATTCCTCTGGGTCTAACTACTCTATAATGAAACTGCACTGAGAACTACCAAAAAACAGGCTTATGAAGCGCCTCCTATTATATTTGGCAGCACACCTGCCCCCTTTGAATACCATACAACAGTATGGGCTAGTAACTGGGACCCATCTTTAGAAAAAAAAATTTAGCAGATATGTTCTACAGGTCTGGCAAAGACAACCATTGCAGCAGTAAACATACTTGGTTTGCGTCTGTTTACTGGAGGAAATACAACAGTGTAGCTGACATTTAATAACAGATACATAATCCTTCTGTGGGGTAGTTATTGAAAAAACTCCTAGGTGGACTAGAACTTGACATGTATATTTTCCTATTAAAAAGTTTGTGTATCTACTAGTCTATAACATGTTATCTTTAAGTTAACTGCTGGAATTTGCCAACAATGCTGATCAACCTGAAACTATAAGAGGCAAATAACAATGAGCATCTTTAGAAGCAGTAATGCAGTAAATATGTCTAATACATATTAAGTAAGTAATGCTCCTCCCAAGGAACCAAGAATGGCAAAAAGTAGACTAAAGGAGATAACATTCTGCAGGTTGCATTCAGTATGCAACTCTGGACACAGTTGCATACCATGAACCTCTGTGACCTCTCAAGGTTTTTACCCCCTCATAAAACATCTCCAGAATCTCACCAGGTTTGCAATGATCAGCCTTGCTGTCAAGACACAGCCTCCCTGTCAGATCATATTTTGAGATTTGGTGATACAGGATTTGCTTCAAATGCAAACAAAGTCCTGTTTACTCGGGACATACTGACAAAAGAGGCAGTGACACAAGTATATCCAGTTTCCTAAAGTTTCATCTCTTGCATTGCCAATATGAAGGAAGATTGGCTAGACTGGCACTACTTATGGCCCTCAACACTGTCAAGTCCATCATTCAAGCCGAACAAGTGTTGCCTCTAAGATCACATTTAGAGTAATTCCAGTTTTTCAGATGTTCAGGCTGGTACAATCAGGTAAACTTCACCACTACCCCTCAACTTTTTGTTCTCCAGAGTCTCATAGGCATGGCCTGATGTCTCAGGAGGCTACGGCAGTGGCTCAAGTAAGTGTCTTTTCCACATGCAGGTACACATGAAAACAGGAAGCAAGTGTTGGGCTTCACATGCTGCTCCAAGTGACTGGTCCTTTCCATGTCTAGTTTAGTGTCTCAGGTGCTATTTTGGACAGAACTGGAAATAGAGATCGCTCTGGGACAGCCTGCACCAGCCAGCACACTGGCCCATGAGCCAACTAGTTTGCAGCAGCACGGAGTAGGGTAGACAGTCTTCACTAAGACCTTGTGAAAGAGAGATGGAAGCAGGTCACACATTAGACAGAAATTTTTCAAACAAGTCTTCATCTTGTTTACTATATTTTACAGTAAATTAAGTAATGTTATTCAGCATAACTGCAAATTAATCCCCCCTTCTGATAAATTACTGAGTAAAAAGCAATACAGAAATAATGCAATGTCTTCTCTTCTACAAATCTGCAGTCCTTCTGCATTAGCCCTATGAAAATGGACAGCAGCAGGATGACAAGATCCAGCTAAAAGTACGTATCAGCTTAATTTTAGAAGAGGGTGAAGAAGCTCAAACCTACTGAGAGAACAGCTACATTAATAATTCCCTAAACTAAATGATTACTTGCACTTCACTTCCTATCTGTCACTAAATTTTTAAACGTTAAGTCCCACAACTTTAATTTATTGTCTCAAAAGTCTGACGAGAACTTAAATGTATTCTCCAGAATTTCCATGGATGACTGCTCAACATCCACTGATGTCAAGGGAAATTTTTCATCAATTTTGGTTGTGAATGGACTGGACTCTAGCTTAAGTATTATAAATATTTAATGACTTAAATTCTTCATGCTCAAAACAGAAGAATTAATAAACAACAGCCTTTGCACAATTTAATTTTACAAAAAAGGAAACTGAGGCAGCACTTCTAGAGTTGTTTTTTGCAACAAAGTAGGCACAGATGGAGCTCAAAGAGCATAGGGTTTCTGGCCGCCAGCCTGGTGCTCTGGCAATGAAACTACATTTCTGCTAATAATAGTAACATAGCCTCCTCTTTTAGAAGTACTATATGAAGTATGTTACACAACTCTCGCTGATTCATAGGCTTGCATCACTCTCAAAACAAATGATCAATTAAAGTTCTCATGTTGTTGGAGGATTTGATTGCTTTTAACAGTTGCACAACCAATTTTCATATGAAGTTAATCTGCAGAAACACCTTTTCTACTACTAATATATATATTTTTTTACTTCTTAAAGACAACCAATTTGAAAAGCAAAATCCTTAGATCATTCTACAGCTGAAATAACACTCTATGAGAAAAAAAAATATCTTTTCCAAACTGTGATTTTTTTTTCTACCCACTCAGCTATGCTGTCAATAGTAAAGCACTTCTGATTGAAAAGCAATGCTTTTATCTGGAAACAGCCAGCGTGCATTCCCTACAGAAGCGGTAGACAGGTCAAATGGAAAAACATATATATCTAAATATCTGCTCTTATGACTTTTGTATTCTACATACATTTCTAGGCTCTGCTCAGCTTATGACTTCATAAGTTTAAAAAGTTGGAAAACTGCCCAAGCACTGGAAACAGTAATTACTTCTGATAGAAACACCAGCTGCCAGCTTCCATGCCACCTGCCCCTCTCCCTTCCACAAAGAAATGCCACAGAGGCATTTGTGGGGCACAGCAAAGCATATGGTATCCCACTGAATTCCTGGTCAGTCCAGAGGGCTCCATGGAGCTACAACCATGGTCTTCAGGAACAGACTGCAGACAACACTGACATATACCTCAGGTCATTTTGGCTCCTGGCAAGTGCAGCTCTGTTTTCAGTGGAATGATGCCAGCTCATATTTAGGTGAGTATCTGGCTCCAGTACACAAACAAGGGGCAATTCTAGTAATTGCCCCATATAATAATTCTAATTTCATCAAAACCTTTTTTCCCATGCTTGAGGTAGGAATGTGCCTGTATCAACTAATTATGCATAAATATATTTATACATCACAGTTGAATAGTCCAACCTTACATGTGTGATTTATTAAGGTAAAGAATTATAAATTTTAATAGGTCTGATTTTAAAGTTTATATAAAAACACAAGGTGTGAAATATTTTTTATGTTCTACCCTGACAGATAAATTTATGTTACTAGAAGTGTATCACATAGGCAATTTTTTCTCCATGGTTGTTCCTGAAAAGTAAATTTCTAGATATCCAAAAATGTCATGAAAAATATGTGCTTTCAACTTGACTGGAAGAGCAGATGACCAGGGAGGCAGAATATGAGTGCCTCCTGAACAAGTTTTAATGGCACCAGGGTGATCATAATTTATCAGATTCCTAGCATCCCAAACCTACTACATTCTCATTCTAGACAGTGGTTTTGGCAACTGTTGACAGAATTCAAAATGCCTAGCTTGAATTCATTTTTTAATGGATTTACTGTCTACTCCCCAACCTATTACTCTGAATTTTGTGACAATAGAATATAATTCAGTAACAGATTGAACATGGCTAATAATGGCAGGAAGAGAATTAGACACCCATTCACAGTACCTAATATATCAGACCTACATGGTGATGCTTCAAAAAGAAAAGCAAACAAACACAATTGTCACAATTCTTTGCAGACAGTTGATTTGATCTGGACAGGACTCACTCACTTCTCAAACTGATGTTTTTTTCCTAGGAGTTAATTCTATGAGGGCAACTATTATTTTTGGTTTGTATTTTGTTGGTGAGAGAAGCAGGCTACCTCTGTAAGTCCCATCTCTGAGATCTTGTTCCCAGAGTTGATCAAGATTCATCTACAGAATCAGCAATCCAAGTGAATTTCATGTAGAATGTTTAGTCATGTGGGCTCCATTTGTGGGCATCTCCTGCAAGATCCTTAGTCATCTCAAACCACCATTGAAACTACCAGACCTATGTAAACTGGCACAGTGCTTGGCAAGGCTGGCTAGGTTTGAAAGTGCTCCTTCATTCTCTGTGTATGCTGACCTGGTGCACGTAGTGCAGGAATCTTTCCTAAAGAAGTTTTAAAAATCTCCAGGCAGCACAGACAATGCACAGAGGACAAAAGTGTGTATTTGCTTCGTACCAACACCTTATTCTCTCAAATCAGTTTCTAGGAACAAAGACTAGGTAAGATTATTATCTGTCTTTCCTATTTTTCTGCCTTTGTATTTCCTTTTTTTTGTCTTGATGACAAAACTTGACTGCACTTTAAAGTACAGACCTCCTTTTGAATAAGCCACTTTAACATGTGCTTACTGTGGATCTGATTTACTACACACAATGCCAGAGATTACTTGCAAACCACCACATTTTTGCAGACAAAGCAAAAATCCCAGTCTGAAGAGAGATGAAAGGAAATCTACTGAACACAGTAAAATCAATCTGCAGTCTTCTGTAATACACAGAGAAGGAAAAGGGCTACAGCACACTTGAGTGCCTTGAATGCAGTCAAATTATGTGCTGTTATAGACCAGATAAGAAAACGCTTTTATGGCACAGGCACAAAACACAGTCCTACCCTCACTCTGCATAGCAGTCCAATACATTTTCTGAAAACAAGCAGATTGAGACGCGAACTTTGCTCTCTGCTAGTTTACACGCAGCACAACATGGCTGACACAGGCTTCTCAAAGCTCCAGGCAACACAAAGAAACCTCCCCCGCTTGGGAGTTGCCACCACCTGCTCAGGAAAAGCTGGGAGGCATAGACAAGCTCAGCAGCATGTACCAAAGGTCAAACAGCACTGTCAATGTTGGACTGATGGCAGAAAGGAAGGCTGGAAATCTCACCCCTGTTACAAATGCCTCACCTGACACTGACAGCTTATGGCAGAGCTCTAGCTAGGGAAAGACTGTTTCTAAGAAAGCTGGAAGCCAAAAAATGGAGAGATACCATTCCTAAAATAAGCTTGCCTGGTCAGAGGTTGGCCTTTCACTTCCAACCAATGGACTGCATTAGCTAGCAACAGAGAGTCAACCACTCCTTTGGTTACCAGAGATAGAGAGGCTGATTCATGTAAACCCAAAGGGAAAGACATGATGGTCCACAAACAAAATCTGTCCTTGAGAAAAGTCTTAAAAAAACCTTTGAATTCAGGGAATTCTGGAATTATACCAAGAAATATATATTTGGAAGCAGGCCACTAACTAAACACTGAAATTAGATGGGATGTGCACTCTAAACAAAGAACCTGGCACATCTTGCACTTCCCCAAGTTCTGAATGAGCTTCAATGGCACCACTGAATGGAAAATGTAGCTGTAGCTCAATCCAAGACAACTAAAGCATAAATACCCACAGTTTTGGTTGGAATTTGTCAAGAAAGGTCACAACCCGAAACCAGAAAGGGCTGAGAGGCCATTCTTGCTGCAGAGTAACTACTAAAAGTATCACTTTCATGATAACATGACTTGGATTTTGGAAGTGATCTGTGTAGCACATAAAAGACAGATACATACCTTTCTCAAGTTGCTTTATGTAATATGATCCAGTATAGCTCTTCTAGGAACGTTCAAGCAGTTATTTACAATTCAAAGCATTGATCTATTGCAGTCATATGGTGACTGCAACATTAGCTCTGTGGGTTATTGTAGAGGCACCGCTTTTTTTAAACCAAAGGGCATTAGTATCTAGGACACCAGTCAGCACATGTGTGATTAGGTATGAAGTTTCTCGAATCTGTTGTCATGATCAACAGAAAATAAAAACACTATCCCCACTTGACAAGGTTCATCACTATCAGATCGGGTCCCAAAACTGGAAATAACCTAGTTCCTCTGCAAAATTATATATAAAGCACCTTGCTGGCAAGATCCTTCAACAAAGACATGGGAAAGGTGATATGCATTCATTGAAATGATCAAAACTCTTCACTTACTTGCTTTTTCTTGTAGAATCCCTTTTTGTCACAATTTGGAATATGAAAGCCTCTGGGACTCAAGACATTCAGGATCTTTAGGTGATTTAAAGTATCTTCCATTTCTCTACGACATGGACCCTGTTAACAAGCATGTTTTAGAAAGCACAGATGAAACTTCACTCCCAAATTCCATTTTTCACTCAAGAGTTAATAAATCTTTAAAGGGCAAAAAAAACACAAACCCAAACAAATCCATTAAAACAAAGAGATGGCTGAATGTGTCAAAAGGCAGATCATTCACAAAAAAAAAAAAAAAATTCTGATTTTCCGCTCTATTCAAGATAAACAGATTTCTAAACATTAAAGGCCCTACGCTATGCTGAGGCACATATTGCCATTTCCAGTTGAAATAACAGCCACATATACCTTTGGGAAAGCTTAACCAGTATGTAAATCAATCACATATAACATAGTTTGGAAAAGCCAGTCTTGCACCAAGTGGGAAAAGAAGAAAAAGGCCACTGGAAATACACTACTAAATAGGCTTTCCCCAATGACGTTTGATTTTTGTGATTCTGCTGGCTTTGAAAGCTTAAATGAAATTGATTCAATTGAAAACAAGTGGTTTGGCATAATGTATATATAAAATACCTCAACTTTGGACAACAATTCCCAATTTCAACTGAATCAAATAGATGCAGTCAAACAGAGGACCTCATTAGATAGTATGTTAGTCTCACTAGATAAGTATGTCACTTTTTTCCTCACTTTCTTCATCTGCAAAAGGTCGACAACAATGTAGTGAGGATTAGCTCTAGGACAAAGAGCCGAAAAGAGCTTCCAGAAGCACTCCTAAGAGAATGTCTCAAACACCAACTAATTATATCTCACAGCAGCCCTTCAGGGTAGGGAGTAAAGCATTATGAGCCCCACTCTGCAGTCAGAAAATCAAGAGAAGAGGAGTTCATATTTTGCCAGAGGCCAAGAAGGCAACCAGTGTCAGCAGTGGGATCAGGATTCAAGAGTCACAGCCTACAAACTCTGTGCTTAGCTACACTCCTATCTGGGTATAACACTGACTTGGTCCACCAGCCCACTTCTTCAGCAAAAATATGAAAAAATTTATTTGCATGGTTTCATGGTTCAAAAATATTTAAGTTACTGCATTGACACAAAGACTCATTTGGTGCTGGTTTTAATTAGTGAAGTAATGGCATGTATACTTTCAAGTGGTAATATTAATAGTTTGCTCATGTAAAGTAACTTTCATGTGAGTGTCTGAAAGCACACAATCTCCATAGTACTACTGGAGATTAAAATGGAGGCTTTTGGTCAGTAAAGACCTTCCTTGTTGCCTGCACATTTTCTTTCTGTATCAATCTCACAACCTGCAAATACAGGCTTTAAATGACTTCTCTTACTGCTCAAACACACTGACTGCAAGTGACAGACATTCAGAGATTTGGTCCCAAACTAGGCCTACAAAAAGATAAACAGTTTTTGAAAAATTTTTATTTTGAAGCAAGCTTCCAAAGTCAGCCAGACCAGTATCAAAAGCTAACATGCAAACACAGCTAGAAGAGCATTTGCTGACAAAGGCACCTGATGGACTTATTTCAAGTTCTTAAAGACACCAGCAGCCTTGGTAAACTGGTATACCTTTGCTCATGGATCCAACTACCATTACCTATTCTAGTTAAGAATCTATTTCCTCAGAGCAACCAACCTTCATTCTTTTAGTGTTGGCACTTTTACTTCGCATATTTAGGAGGAGGACACACTGGAAGGCAGATACTGAAGTTATATTACTAGATGGCTGGACATCAGTGACAAACTGAAAATGAAGCTTCTCTTGAAAGCCACACTCTCTTCAGGCAGAGGTTTTCACCTCATACAAGTTTCAAAACCCTCTTTTTAAGGTGAGAAGCTATGTCTGCTTTCACCATGCCTGTTTTGATGAAATGCCAAAGTATATACAGATGCATTTTTCAGGCCATTTGGCCTAAGGCACAGGTTATCAAGTGGATGTTCAGGAAGATAATTATTCTTGCCCTCAGATTCACCACACTCCAACTGCCCTGCAAATTCACTGGGCACAGTCACTAGGAAGCAATGGCTGCTCATGTGACTATGAGACTATGCACTTAGACAGTAGCACCAAACAGCAACAGCAAGTGGAGGCTGTGCTCAGCATGTCATACAGTGACTGACTAGTCAAGATCCTAATCCTCAGCTCAGCCTAAGTTTATCTCCCTTGATTTGTGCCAGGCAGTGTATGAACACAGTGCCACTACACTCAACCTGAAACATCTTTTTTCCGTTATTGCCACTCAGTTACGGTTTGCAATCAAGCTTAATGATGAAACTATTAAACTTGTCCCAAGACCACTCACACAAGTGTGTGACAACTACAGGGGGGAACAAGAACTTATGACATCTAAGAAACTTTAGTGGAAGTCCTGTAAACATCATTATGTTAGTCCTACACGTTTCCTAAACACAGTCTTCTTGGTCTGCTGATTGTGTATGCAGTTGCAGAGTCAATAGATCTACCAGTAAAACTGCCAGAATGTCCTAAAAGGCTGCAACAATTACCACTCTTCAGCTATTTAGTATAATTATTTATCTTGTCATATGCACAACAAGCATATACATATATATATACACATATATACATATTCACATGCTGGTAAATGCCTTCCTATTTACAAAAATACTTACATATTCAGTCTCTTGTTTGGATTCAGAAGAGAAATTCAATGTATCTGTACTCTGAGAATCATATTCCACTTTATAGCGTTGTGTATCTTTGGCTTGCACTTTCCTGATGATATCTATTTTGATGTGTGGTGGATGCAATTTGGAATCTGGCACCCTGTGAGAATTTGGAATGGGCTGATTTTCTACGCTGCTCGTACTCCTGTCTTCTTCTGAATCACTGAAATTTCCTTCAAAGAGAACAAATGCAGAAGAAACAATGTTACTTGGCTGCTAGCTGTGTCTGCAAGGGCACAGAAACATAGAATCATAGAATATCCTGAGTTGGAAGAGACCCACAAGGCTCATCAAGTCTAACTCCTGGCCCTGCACAGGACAGCACCAAGAATCAAACCAGGTGCCTGACAGTATTGTCCAAACACTTCTTGAATACTGTCAGTCTTGCTGATGCGACCACTTCCTTGGGGAGCCCACCCATCCTCTGAGTGAACAACCTGTTCTAAAAATCTAACCTCCACCTCCCCTGACACAGCTTCATGCCATTCCCTCAGATCCTATCACTGGTCACAAGTGAGAAGAGATTAGTGCTGGCCCTTCTCCTTCCTCTTGTAAGGAAGCTGTAGATCACAATGAGGTCGCCCCTCAGTCAACAAGCCACTAGATTAGTCTATGTGTTTAATTGACCTTTTTACGAAACAGCAATATACAAAAAGATGAACTAAGTATCATTCCACGTGTCAGCACCTTTGTTGCTAAGCGATGTTTTCTAACTGAAGCGTTCTTAGGCTCAGCGCGGCCTCGCAAAGTGCACAGCTGCATCGCCTGCGCAGGCTGTGCCCAAGAGAAGGTAAGCAGGCACGGCCACTGTCCCGGGAGCCACGGCCGCTGTCCCGGGAGCCAGGGCCGCTGCACGGGGAGCCAGGGCCGCTGCACGGGGAGCCAGGGCCGCTGTCCCGGGAGCCAGGGCCGCTGCAGTGCCGCCCGCCGGCGGCAGGGGGCAGCGCTGCCGCGCAGGAGCGGAGCCGCCGCAGCCGCACCGGCGCCGGGGCGCGGATCTGCCCTCCGCCGCTGCTGACTTCATCAACCCCAGATAAACGCCGGCGGCTTCTTAAGGGCACTTATGGGCTGCGGCGTGCTCTGCCTGACCCATCCCAATTTTTTTTTTTTTAAGAGACATTAATACTATCATCTCTAGCCCGCTGAGTTTCCTGGTTCTAATTAGCCATTTCTTTTTTTTTTTTTCCTTGACTTTATTCAACACACAGAACAGGAAAGAAAAAGAACACTTTCATTTCTCTGCTATTAAAATAAAAAACATTTATTGGTGTACAAAAGACATTTTAAAGTAAATGGTCAAAAAACGCCATTCATTCTGTAATGGTTCCAAGGACAAACACTGTTTTCATCTTGAGCTTTAAAAATAATTTCTCTTTAAACTACCATCCAAAAAAAGTCAGGAGAAACACATTTTTCTAACATATTCCATAAGTTCAGTGTTCCTGTACCTTCTAAGGTATTTGTCTATGCTGCATTTCTCTGTTAGGACATTCCTGCAGTGCAACTGTAACTACTTGCCTTTCCTCCAGGGAATTTTTCCAGTTAAGGTATTCGTAACAGCTAAGCCCCCACTAGTTGCTGTCTTAGCTGCTGACCACCTTCTTTTTTTTTTTTTCCTCCGAGGAAATCCTACTGGGAGTGCACAACGATAACATCTAATACTAAAATTATACTTGATGACTCACTAAAAAAAAACCTCACAAAAGCTGAGAAATTTAGTGCTAAAAGTCCATGTTCACATAGTTCACTGATGCTAAATATTTCAACACAGGGAGTACAGTGGCACTGCCAATACACAGGAATGGGGAAAGGAACATAAGAGGAAGAGGGTTCTGAGTTAACATTTTGGTACTGGTGGTTTTAGTGCAGCCACTGCTGGCAATGGACTTAATTGACCAGGAAAATCCAAATCACAGCGCAAATGGATTAAGGAAGTTTAAGTCCTAAGTCCAAATTTCCTGGCTTTTGTGGGTTTAACTCAGACTCTCAGAGGTATTTGAACATATTTTTGGTAGTTTAATGTCCTATTTTGAAACAGTAGTATTTTCTTCCCCACATTCTCAATGAAATTTGCAAGAAATGAGTCACTAAAATGTTATAAACCTGAATCTGGGTTTTCTGCAATCGGTACAGTTCATTAGTTTTTCTCTTCTACCAAAAAGTAAGTAGAAGATATTCTTAATGTGCATTGAGTATCCATGGCCATGTCTGGTCATTTCTGTTTAGATGTGCTATTGAACTATGATGGCCTTTCTAACACTTTAAATGGTTATACTGCCACATTTTAAACTGAAAGCATATTTGATTAACTCAGTTTCACAAACTTGGTGCCATGCCAGCTTTACATCCTCATAAGAGAAAGAGAACAGCCATGAGTTACCCACTCTCTTTTTTTAAAAGAGATTAAAAGGGTTGTAAATGCACTACTATTTAATACTTCTGTGCCCAAAAAACCAGCTGGAAAGTCAGTGGCCTACTACAGTTTCTATTACAATGCTACTGTAATATACTCTACCCTATACCAACTTCTAGCAATTGCTGTGAACCAGGAATGACCAACAGCATAGCACGTGATGCAGGACCTAGCTGTGTGTAAAGGAGATGATGTGATCCTGCTCAGAGAGAGTGTATACCAGGGATGTTGGCTTTAGAGCTGGAAGTGGAGTGGTCCTCACAAGGAGGTGGGCACTATGTGTCATATAGGTTCTGGGTACTTCTTCCTTCTCGCACACCAGGTTTGCAACCTTCTCTCCTTGAATGTGAACTGTAAGGGTCCTACTATGCATTTTTTAAGGAATCAAAAACTGATTTCAAAATCAGAGTTCTCCCTCAGCCAAGAATGCAAAAATAAGAATTCAGCTGAAAATGGAAAGATTTTCAGCTAAGTACAACTCTGTCTTTCCCATTCTCCTTCTCTATCAGTCACTGTTGAAAGCACTACCCCTAGATTAAACACCAACTCCTAAGTACTGAGATGTCTCTTGTTTCCAGTGTTACTCCAAGGATGAATAGGATGAACAAAGCTCATGTAATGAAGGAAGCTGCTCAATGTTCCAAGGAGATTAAAAACTTCAGTTAATACCTCAAACTCTCATTCAAATTGTCACAGCTTGGAAGCAGCACATAAATAATTATAATAAGGCATCTCCTATTCTTCTAACAGACAGTTAGCTGAAGCACTGGTGCCACTTTCTCAGCTAAGGAATGGCTACTCAAAGAGCCCCTACAACCTAGCAGAAAATCTTGTCTTTTTAAAAATGCAAGCAGTGGAAAGCGTTTTGACACACTTTCCTGTTAAATAAATGTTAACATACTTGCTGTTGGTTAGCAAACAGTTTAATTAAATGCTTGTATAGAGGGACTGTACTCTCTCAATCTGAATCCCAAGTTTCCCTGTCTTTAGTTTCAAAATGTGCATGCTAACAGAACTTTTGCCAACCATCCCCTCCTTCTCAAACAAAACCCGTTCTGTGAACATCTCACTCACAAGACATTGAAGATGTACAGGAAATCTTCATTTGACCAAAGACTTATTTTCAGTGCAGACAAAAAATAACGTCCTCTTAAACACTGTTGTGCAAACGCTTTGTTCTGAATAACCACCTTTCCAGGCCAAAGGGATATTTTGTTTTGTGTTTTGTTTGTTTGAGTTTTTTTTTATTTGGGTTTTTGGGGTGGGTTTTTTTGTCTGCTTTCTTTTACTCTCTGTGTTTAGACTACCCTGACTTACCCAGGCTGCTGTGCAGGAGTTAGAGCCCACTCTCTCGAGTTTTTTGCTCACTTCCTTTCCAGGTACACCGGGGACAAACGGCGAAGATTTCACCCTCTCTCCCTGCATCCCGGCTCTGTAGCCTAGCAGTCCCAGAGGCCACAAGCAACTCCTCCCCCAGGCCTTTTATTTAAA
>VZRF01006735.1:1585-92803 GCA_013396875.1 Vireo altiloquus | reverse complement strand
TCCCGGCAGCAGGAAGGCCCGCAGCTTGCCGCCCGCCGTCGCGTTGGTGCAGAGCCCGCGGCCCTCGAGCAGCGCCTGCAGCGGCCGCGCCTCCTCCCGCCGCGGCTGGCAGCTGAGCCCCGCGCCGCAGCGCTCCGTGTAGATGCCGCAGGGCTGCCCCGGGCGCAGGGCGCAGGTGAGGCAGCAGCCGCAGCCCGGCTCCCGCACCNACACGCCGCCGCGGGCCGGGGGAGCCGAGCGGGGCCGCACGGCCCGAGCCGCCTCCGAGGGGGCTCCTGTAGGGAGCGGGCCCGCCGGCCGCCCGCAAGCCTGCCGGGGCGAGGAGGCGGGGAGCCGCGCTGCCTGCACTCGCACGCCGGCCCTCCTTGCAGTCGCTTGCTCGCAGTCACATCAAGACAGCAAAAGCCCGCTAGCAACAAAGGCAACTTTTTCTTTCTCTTCACCCCCCTCCTCTCTGCAGAGCGTCTGAATTACTTGGCTCGACAGTAACTTTTCTCTTTTTTCTGCCACACGGAACACTCAAAAAAAGAAAAAAAAAGAAAAAAAAAACCCTTTGCGAAAGTTAAAAGAAAAAAAAAAAAAAAGCCAAGCCCAGACGGTCTGCAGAAAACTTAGTCCAAAAACGTTTCAGAAGAGAAGGAGAGAGTACCGAGAAGGGAAAAATAGAGATGGGGAGAAAGAAAAGGCGAGGTTCCCTTCTTTTTATTCCCCGTGCCGCCTGCCGGCCGCGCTGCCCTGCTCCACTCCCCGGCACTCCGCACCCAGCTGTCCCCCGTGCCGTCCGTCCGTCCGCCCTATATAGCGCGGCTGCGGCCGGCCCGCCCCGCGCCATGAGTAAGGCGCGGCAGGCAGCGCCGGCCCTCGCCGCATCCCGGCTTCGGTCACGCAGGGCTGCGAGGGCGGTGCGGTGCCGTGCCGGGGAGAGGTGGGGGCGCGGCGCCGCCGGGGGCTTATGGGCACTTCTTAGAAATCAGAGGGATATGGCTCTGGCGAGAGGGCCACGTCGTCTGCCTCTAGTTTCAAGAAAAAGTGGTCTCTCTGTGCGTGTGCGCGTCCCCGTGTCCGTGTGTGTTTCCTTGGCGCCGAGAGAGGAGCTCGCGGAGAGTGCCCTTTTTTGGACTCGTGGCTGCAGTCCTGTTCACTCATGGCCGGAGAGCCCCGGGCCTGGAGAAGGTGCGCATGTGCTCGTGCTCGCACTCGCCTGTCCGCACGCAGGTTCGGGGCATACCTTGACACCGGCTCACAGCTCACAGGACAGCTGTGTTTCCAGACTGGGGGGAAATGTATGTGCATGACCACACCCACACACTCACGCACCCCAACCACATGTGCCCAGATGTTGCTCTCTGGCCCAGGGCTCGGTCCGCATCTTGCCCCATCTTCGTGGATGTACCTCCCTTAAGTTTTTTTTCTTTAAGTGCTCTCAGAACTCTCAAAACGTTTCCTGCCATCTGTAAGAAAACGGTTTCCATTGCAATGTCCTCACAAATCTAGGAAAAAAACCCAAACAATCCATCTCCCCAAACCCCCAGCATCGAAATTCAACATGGATTTTGCACAATGCATGTATTTGTGTTCAGGCCACTGCAAATTCTGTTCCCATTTTGCTCCCCCTGTTAACTTAACTTTGATTGTTGAGAAAAATTTGAATTTGCAATGCCAAAATTTGTGACCATTCTTTCTGAAGCTCTACTGCACTCTCATGAAGAAGAGGATGGGGAGGTGTATATATAGACAAGCTTCTCTTCAGTCAGAGAAGCTTGCTCCTCATGAAAAATAAAACCAGCAATGCTCACAGATACTGGCTTATACAAATATGTTCTGCCATGGGAATGATAAGAGCCAGATTACTGTTCTGCTTTCAACCCCGTCATCATTAATACTGAAGCTCATCTTCCAGTAATTCAACAGCTGTTCAAATGTGTCAAAATTCAAGTGGAAGAGAGAAGTATATATGTTATTGCTTAAGGTACTGGCCGTGATACTGTTAATCTTGAAAGCTGCACTTTTTACAAGTCATATTTTTTAGATAATTAGAATCACCTATTTGATTTCTCTATTCTTAATTCAGAACTTATACCTTTCAAATAGCGTCTTGAAAGGAGAATCGTACACAGCAGGATTAAAAAAATCTGGTTTTATTTGTGAATAATATCGTGTAAGAGTAGACACTTTTCCTTGAGAAATTTAAGATGCTTTAGAAGAGATCAGCCTTGTTTAACTCTTTGATGGGTGACTACCAAGGCTTTTCAGTCTTCTTTTGTCTTCGTGATCATTTTGTTAATTGACCAAAAGAGGTCGCAGGTTGTCCAGGATTGAGTTACAGACTGCACGAGTCCATCTACAAAGGGGGAATTGATCAAGCCCAATATACTGCGTGTTTGGTTTCACCGTGGGTTTTCTGTTAGGTTTTTTTTGAGGTTTTGTTTCAGTTTGGTTTGGTTTGGTTTGGTTTGGTTCGGTTTGGTTCAGTTCGGTTTGGTTTGGTTTGGTTTGGTTTGGTTTGGTTTTTCCCCAGACTATTACAGGAAAACTCACTGTTACTTTTTCGTAAATTTTGGTTTTAATAACTGCTTGTACCTGATGAAGTCCAAAAATTCTTGTGATTGTCTGGCAGCGTGTATCAGATTAAGTCGAGCAGAAAGAGGAGGCCTTCCTTTCACACTCTATGTATACAGGTATCTTTTCAGTTGGGGTGAGCATTTATTGCATGCTGCTTTCAAAACTGAAATGAGAATGCATGGGAAATGCTGTGAGAAAATAAGTAAAATGAGGCAAAGGAAATTAGGAAACTGAAGGAATAAAAGAGAACAAGCTTTTACTTCACCAAAGTTGTACACTTCTCATACACTAATACCAGTGTAACTTGTATTTCAGACTGTGGCAAGAGCATTTTCATCAAGCTGAATTTTTATTCTCACAATCAGAAAGACTTTTTTCCTTTCTCTTCTTTCTTGTATAATGTTACACAAGATGTGGTGCACCATTCTGAAGTCTTGTTAATGCAAGGAGATATCTGCAATGTCACAAAATAGAAGTAATCACCCTTTTTTAAATACAGAATCGTAGAACTTAGTATTTTTTTTTAAATAGCATTAATCAAGATTAATGCAGCATCAAGGCACTTTGACCAAAAGTACTGTAAATGAAAAATTAGCACCAAAAAGATGTAGCTGGATTTTGCTACTGGCTCTCACCTTTGCAAGGAGAGAGCCAGTGATGTGTCAAAGGTCAGGTCAGTCTAACAGCTTTGCTAAAAACATGGCAGTCTGCACTGCCTTAACAAATGAGCACTGCATAAAAATACAGTTATATGAGTGACAGAATTTGATTCAGAGCTGTACTTGGCAATCACAAGGTGGATACCAATGTATCTGGAAAGCCACATTAGAAATTTATAAAGGAAAAAAACAAAACTAAAAACCTCACCATATACCTACAGCTAACAGCTGAATTACACTTACATCCCAAACCTCGGTATTATTGATGGAACTGTTCTACTTGGACAAGAACAAATGCTAAATATGCAAAGTAGCAATGTTTGTAAAGTTGTACCAAATCTGAATTTTCACATTTACATGCACTGTTTATTCTAGAGGCTTTGCATTTTTTTCCTGTTTATTCAGTTTTACTGGGAGGAGAGGGAGAGACAAAATTCATGTAGTGAATCTCTACAGTCAGTTCTAAACAATAGAAAGCAGAAGAGAAACAACTGGGAGGCACTCTGCTTCAGAGAATCCCATGTCTTCCCATATTATGGAAGCAGAAAAATGTATTTGATTTCCCCTTCCACTTCATCTTCCCACCTCCTTCATATTCAGCTCTGTGTTCTAGTGCCTTAGCTAAATTCCTTTGTACCTTTTGGTATATTTTTGTGTTGTGTTGTGTTGTATTTGCTACAGGGACAAGACATGGGAAATAGAGTTGTGGTTGAAGTAGCTCTACTTTCAGCTTCATGGTCACTCTGTGGAACAATCCCAACTTTTTAGTGTAATTCCTTGTAATACACGTGCTTATAGTACCCAAAATATAACTGTCAAAAATGTGAGCTTCCATTATAATGCCATTTTAAAACTTGTGTTACTTCACTTACTTTTTGCCTTCTTCAGAAAAAAAAAATCCCCAGAAGAACCAAATGAAAAAGTCTTCACAGAAATCTAGAGATACATAGCTCATCTTGGGTTGAGGGCTAAATCCTCATTTACAAAGCATCCTTTAATTTTGGTGTCTCTGCTCTTCTTTGTGCCAGCCTCGAAATTTTATGTACAATAAACTTCTGAAGTAAAGAGAAAGTCGAATTTCCTCAATATGTTCTTGTTTTTCAGAGGAGGAATACTCAGATTTACAAGGAAGTCAGTTGATATAATATTTAGTTGAAAAGATACTTTGTAAGATCACTGCTTTCTCAAAGGCAAGTATTAAGATCTCAGCATTATTTGTCGACTGTCCATAAAAACATAGTTTAATGAAAATTTCCTGCAGAATTCTGTCTGATTTGGGGCTAGATATGAACATTTCAGGTGTTCTCCAGCTCTTTAGACTTTTACACCAGCTGTCCAGGCTTACAAAGAACAAAATACTACTGCATTCCTCACAAATGCCACCCTATGTTGCTTTTCGGAAGATAGCAATCCGAATTGAGAGAGATGGAACAAGCTACATTTGAAAGCAGATAAAATTAGGAAACCAAAGGAGAAATAACAAATGCTTTGTTGGGAAGTCAACTCAATTGAGACATTTCTCTGCTATCAGAGACATACATAGTGAAAGGACATATATTGATGGTATTACAGAAACAGTTACCAAACACTTCCCTTTACTAATTAAGATGTCTTGTTAAACAAAACAGAGGAAAGGTAGATAGCTGATAGGTTTCCTTTTACAAAGCTCTTATCCAGAGATATGTTAATATCTTTTATGTAATATTTAGACATTATATAGTGGTCTGGCAATAGAAATCTTATGGAATTTAAAGAGAACAGGGGGATTAGATAGAGGAGGAAATTAAGAAAAAAGTCTAGCTTCCAGGACTTCGTCATAAAATGAGGCGAGATTGCTGCTTGACCAAAGGTTCTCCACACCCACACTGCAGTCAGCAATGTGGATATTGTGCATGTTCCAAACTGCAGGTGTCATGAGAGATGAAAGGAGAAATGCTTCTGCTTCAAAGTGTACAGTATGCTGGAGATAGACTTACTGACACAGTTGAGCTTCTGTCCACAAATCAAAAAAAAAAAAAAAAAAAGCAACAACAAAAAACCAGTCTTAATAAAAAAATATATCCTACCTTTAAATCTCAGTGAGGTGTTGAAGTGGAAAGATTTTAGATTACTGGAAGAATACAGCTAAGACTGGAGTAAATAGAGAACTGACCTTTATGCATATTTGATTTTGAATAAAAACATTATGCTTTAGTTCATTCTAAAAATTAGCAGATCATGAACATACCTCATGTTAAGGTAGATTTATGTACAATCAAGGTCAGAAGACAAAAAGTATAAGAAAATATGTGAGAAATTAATTTAGCACAAGCTGATTCTTTTCTGTATTCATCAATCTCACAGCTTCATGACACTATGTTAACCTAGAACAATACCTCATTATATTTATAAAATATTACCTATATTATATATTTTGTAGGAAAAAAGGCAGTATTTTAATACCTGTAAATCTAGATGCTTTGTTATCACGTGGCTTTCAGATAAGACAAAAAAACACTCTTAAAAACTTTGCAGGATATAAGTTAAGCAAGAAAAATACCAAGTTGTAAAATTGTCTGTCACAAACTGCTCTTACAGCTAAAATCGTATGCTGTGAGTTGTGTTGAGAAGTTTCCTCCTACAAAAAGCATGAAGTGTTCTGGGACAATCTGTGTGCAAAAAAAAAGAAAGATAGTTTGAAGTCCATTTTATTAATTACACAAGTTAAAATCACAAATCTCAACCATTTCCAGGTGAGAATGGTATTTCTAACATCCTGTGTATTGCCCTAGCTGATGAATTATTGATTGTAAATTGTCCATATTTATCATACCTTCTCTCTTTTCAATTCTACTTTTTCTGTTTCATTTTATCTTGGATGTCAGACTATACATCTTAGTCCAGCATTGGGCAGCATGGAATACCCAAAGCCTCTTTGGTCTCACAGGAGTTAAGGTCCATCCTTCTGTTGATCACACTGGGCAGGTGTCAGGTCCATCTGAATGCCTGCTGTTATGTATCTCAATCCCCTGCCTGCTAATGCCTAAGAAAATTATAGGTTACAATCTTTAAATAACCAATTATTAACATACATAATTTTTACAGGATTAAATTTTTAGGCTTTTAACCTCTAGGAAGACAGCAGTATTCACATATTCCATTTTATAAATCATTCATAATTTTGAGTACCTCTACTAATTAGTTTAATAATATTGATGTCCATCATGGATACACTGACAGACAATAAGTAATAAATAATTTCTGATTAGCAAACCCCTTTTAAAATGTCTCAAATATTAATTCTAAATTGACAATCCTTTTTTTTTCTCCAACATGTAGGCCCATATTTTCAAGAAGACTTCAGAAATAATATTGTTCTCTTGGACATGCAGGACATAATTCCAACAAAGTATACTAATTTGTATATTCTGAGGCTTTATGCACTTCATAGTGTGTATTGCACAATATGTGCCCAACCAGCCTGTTAGGTTTTCATTCTGAAATCTATTTTCTTTACAATAGCTTGCAACAAGAGTTGTGCAGGATCACTCACAGAATTATAAAGGAGAAAATCAGAGTACAAAAACTGTAGCTTCCTATAGAAATTTAAGGTTCCTATACTTATTAAGATTAGAGTAGAATTTTAAAATGTAAGATAAAGTCTTATGGATAAGACGTGCTTAATTGCTTGTCTCACGAGCAAGTTTTGTTTGATAGATGGTTTGTTGTTTTGCAGATATGTCTTCAGTAGGCATTTCTACCTATTCCCAAAGTGGAACAGGAATAAAAATATCAAACCATAGCTAAGTTCAATACTTGCTGGAAAATTTAAATGATTTCACAACAATACAATATCTCTTGATGACAGAAGATTGGCACAATGCAGTAGCACCACTGTGAGCAATCTGATCCTAAATCCATCAAGTATAATGGTAATCTCTGTCCTCTTAGAAGCCATTAGTTAGGGTCTCTAGCTGGAGCATAGCTTTGGGCATGAATTTGGCCTCTGGATATGGAAACTGCAGAAAAGTATGCTCAGATTTGCTATAGACTGAAAGGAAGAATTTCATGGTAAAATGACAGAAGAATAGTGGGGTTTTTTTTCAAAAAACCCATACCTAGAAAGAGAACAGAAACATATGACGTATCTGATAACACGTGCTCAATATCTCGTGCTATCTAACTTCTTGTTTTTCTGTTTTTCAGAATTCCATCTCCCTGAGGGTTGGTCAGAAATGAGTGTGACTTAAAACATCTTAAATAAGTCTGGTTACAAATTCCAGCACAGTTATCATTGCACAAAGCCTATCTCTGCAATTCACAAGAGTGTTGTATATCTTGGTTTTGGCTCTGAGTCACAAACTCAATCAGTTCTTAGGAGAATCTTGAAAGTCAAATCATAACATATAAACAAACATTCTGCTTCTTCTGTGTACAGTAGTTTCTCAGAAGGATAAATGTCACAAATGACGCTGGAAAGATAAGTACATCTCCTTGTTATACATAGGGGTGTGACCAGAAAACAAGGGGACTAAATCAAATCCCATTCTTGCTGCTGAAGTCATTGACAATATTCTTGATGACCTGGAAGCGTTTGGGCCTGAACGAGTGAGTGACCCTTTGACATTAGGTTTAGCAGACTAGTACAAAACAGAGCTTTGAAGTGCACCCAGTGCAGAAACAAGAGCTTCTGTACTCATTACTTCAACTTGCTGATCTGTTATCACTACAACAAACTTTTTGATCATATAGGTTTTATAGTAACCTATACTCCACCTGGAGTAACAACATAATCCCTGGAAATTTTCTGCAGTTTACTTGTGGAAAAGAACTGTGGTCTATTTACTATTGAACATCATATTTAAAGTAATTTGAAAATGTCGGCATTTGAGGCTCACCTCAAAATTTAGGATGAGAGGACAAGGCCCCAAGTTGTGCTAGGGGAGATTTAAATTAGGTATTAGGAAAAATTTCTTCACCAAAAGGGTTCTCAAGCACTGGAACAGGCTGCCCAGGGAAGTGGTTGAGTCACCATGGAGTAGATGTAGCACTTAGGCACATGGTTTACTAGTGGACTTTGCAGTATTAGGTTTATGGTTGGAGTCAATGATCTTAAGGGTCTTTCCCAACCTAAATGATTCTATCATTCTGTGATACTTTGTCAGAGACTGAAATAGCTCATGCTTCAAACACTGATATAAGGTTTTAAACTGCTTAAAAAAGACCATCCCTCCCTAAAGGATGCCTGACTGGAACTTTGGACTGAAAATCAGACTACTGAGTAGATAAATGGAAACCCACTCTTCAATCACCAGACCGAGGAGAAAACAAACAAGGGGAAAAGGAAAGCATCCAGGAGGGAACCAAACCCAGCGTCCATGCTGAGGGTCACCTCTGGCTGGATTTGGGGTGGGGGAGACCACAGCCTGCAGAAGCCAGGTTTACACAGACTACCCCCCTGAAACAAGGGTGGAGGGGTGGAGGTTTCAGGTGTGACCTCTGGCCAGAGGCAATAAACACCCATCCTCGCTTTCACAAACTGTCCCAGCTGTGGAACTCCCAACCCCACAGGCCACATCCATGGGACATTCATGTGAAAGGCAGCTGAGGGGGAGTCACAATCCATCAAAGACCCTTCAGAGTGCTCCCCAGAGACCTCANTGCACCACAGGACTGCACATGATGTTACAGATCCAGAGTCTGTTGCAAGAGACTGCCCCCCGCTCCACTCTGGGGGACGTACCTGGGCATTCCCACCTGGCCTAAGTGCATATTAACCCATTGGATTCTATGCTTTTTGAGGCACCTTCACCATCAAGAAGACCAAAAGAAGAGGATCAATGGGACACCACTGGGATCTATGGAGTGGTGATACTTTTACCTAGTCCATCTCCACCTAAGTCTCTCTGTCCCACATCCCCCAAGCTCCTCTTTTCCTATTTATTTTTCTCCCCTTTTCTTTCCCTCATATTTACTATCAAATAAAATCACTGGCATATGGTCTCATTTGCACCTTAATTTAGGGTGAGGAAGTCCTCAATAATTTTAATAACCGGACCTTAACATATCTGGAAAGAAGTCATTGTGGAGAACGTCTACGAGAAACACTGTAGCTGTAAGTTAAACAAAATAATCTATCACAGGGAGTTAGTTTTAGGAAGCTACTCTATGACAGTCATATACCTTGTGGAATCCATTTCACCTTGTGCTCCCACTGGTTTGATTGTCCTTTCATAGCATTGATAAGAATTAACGGCGCTAGAATGCTGAAAAGTTGTCAGGAAGGGAAAGAGAATGAAGTCCTGAATATCAGACCTCACTTGGCAGTAAATTTTGGCATTTAACACTCCACTAGGAGATTAAGAGAATGAATACATCTCTCACCTCACTAGATAGAAAATGTAAAGGACATTAGGCATTATTATTATGTGTTGGTATACAAAATGTAACCTGTTCAAGAACTTGTTATGTATGGGATGTTGGGTTTGAAACCAGAATTCAATTCTGAAGGAAGATTTCTGAAGTCTGCCTTAGAAAACTACTAAATTATGATGAAAAATGACAGAATCTAATGTAAGTTCTTGCATTGCATAGCAACTCCTCCCCCCAAAAACAAGAAAACTTTCCCAGGCTTGCAGAAAGATGAGTCTATCCCTATCTTTATTGGCTTCTATATCTTAGTCTACACTTTAGACTAATTCTGCACTAAAAATCTTTGTTGACTTCAGCCAGATTGTTCAGAAGTATGACGATGGCAGCAGTTTTTACTGATTTAAATATATATACTTTGAAATACTCATGTATAGATTTATTATCACAGGAAGACGTGAAAAGGGTTGTACTGACAAAGATAACAGTCCTATTTCTGCAGCCGTGTTCCTCCCATGTGCATTTTGTACAATGTACAACTGCTTCATCCTATTAGAAAAGTGACTTCAAGCAAATGCTTCCTGAGCTTTCTGGCTTCATGTACAATCAAATTTCCTAGCAAGAAATTTTATTATTCCAGACAGAAGCTAAAGGCCATCTATTTTCATGTTCCCATTTAAAATCTTACTTTTCATTTTAACCAACTTAATTAATTTCCCTAAATTGCTTCTAGTTCATAAATGACTCTCTAAGGAAAGTACAACATGACAATTATAGTCACTGTCTTCTGTGGACCAATATACAATTGCATATTTTATCCCTATTCATTTGATTTTTAAAAGAACAACCCATGCAGCATTTTATAATTAAAGCAAATGATAATTATTTATTGACAGAAAAGGCCTCTCAACCCCCAAATTACGAGAACAGTAAGTTCAAGAAAAAACCTGCTGCAGTCTTGCTGTTGATAACACATACCAACATAGCTTAAGACTTTCACTAACACTACCAGTTTCATTCAGCATATACTCTCCTGTAAATCTTCATTGCACCTCCAAATTCTTAACATTGTGGAAAATCAGCTACCTGATTGCGGTGCATGATTTTAATCTATTTTTCTTCTTTCCCACTGACATTCTTCTGGTTTAGAATTTTAAGTTAAATCTGCTTAAGGACTGAAATGCCTTATAACAATCTACACTGAGAATTTTCTTAGATGAGAAGTTAATTAAAAGTCACTAGGTCATGTTTTCTAAGATAGATTACCTCTCTATTAATCTAAGGACTTGATCCACAAAATATTTATTATTATGGAAATAGCATGTTATTATTTATAATACAGTAATAACAATATATAATAGAATAATCTATACTGATTAATGTATGCAAGCATAAACCAATATATTAAACTTGCAGTCAGAAAATGTGGGTCAGTCACTCAGTCCCACATCCATATGTGCGACCAAAAGAAGGAACTCAATGGAATGCTATTTAAAACTGTAATTTCATTATTAACTGTTAGATATAAGCAAAAAGTGAAAATAAGCCTCAACAAAATGGAGCAATTCTGCTTTAATAATCTAACCGGAACTCTAAAACCATCTTTGACTGAAAAAGATGAATAATAGCCACTAGATTTTTTTCCAGACAACTGAACAGACTAGCAGCTCAAAAATCTGGAAATTATTAAACATATAAATACCACTTGGCTCCCTCCTTGGGATGTTAAAATATTAAAAACAATAGAGAATCATTTGAACTAAGTCATCTGTTGTCCTGTGTTGTGGGATGTACAAGATGAGGCAATAACAGACGATACAAAAACACAAAGTTCTTAGGAGAAATCTACATTCAGAAAGAATTTGTTAAACTGAATTTTGCACTTTCAAAAGCAACAGCACCATGATTTTCAACCATGCATTAAAAATATGCTGGTAGTGGTAGGATGAAGGCAATATTTTATGTCTTCTGGAGACATTATTTTTTCCGTATGGTGCAATACCTTTCACTCAGTTATGAGATACTATAATACTGATTGCTACGGTAACTGTGCCTTCCTTAATTTATTGTATTACAGCCCTCTAAATAATATACAACTTTAAATAGCAAAGATTAGATACTAAAAATACTGTTTATACACTGCAATAGTTCAGTACAGAATATAGAGGCTTATCGTACTCCGAACAAATGGGAGCTGGATTAAACTTTTAGTATAATTTAATTCCATTGTTATAAAAGACCAACAACAAGCGGAAGCATTAGAAATCAAATAATCCTTGCATTACTTGCAATGGAAAATGCTGTTAATACCAAATGAAATGTAGCTGACGCTGCTGAGTGCAGCAGTTACCCTCTGTAAGGGAACACACCAGGAGTAGTTAAATTTCCTTATTCAACAAAACTGTTGGAGTAATAGAGAGCCACCGCCCAAAACACAGGCCACATGCATGCCTGGTCAGATGCTTAGCTGTGTGGGTGGAGGGATTTCTTTGGGAGCTTAACACAAACACATGGGTTGGGCATTGCTGGAGTAGGGTTGTGCATGTGCTCAGAAGAGAAGCAAGCAGCCTAAACAACAGACAACAATTTCCAGAGACAGCTGCTTGGAAACACCAGGTACAGTGAGTGGAAGGACAGATTTTTTTCTAAATTGTATTTTCTGCTTCTTTTCAGGAATGTATGCAAAAATCCAAAAGAATAAAAGACTTAGTTCCATGGGCCTCAAAAATAAGAATCATCAGCCAGCCAAAAAACCACTAGCCTACAAATCTAATAAACCTTCTACCAAATAGTCAGCTACTCAAGAGTTACTTTCATGTCTTAAAGACCATAAGCTTTTTTCCTAGAGCCCATTACCTCCATTTATAAAATCAGCTCCCTCCCTGCCACAATGTATCAGTATTTAAACATTTGTTTGATGGGGGATCAACCTTCGCTAGGTTAGTGCTAAGCTGTGCCTTTCCCTTTTCTCTTAGTCAATGAAAGTGGATAGTTCTGAGCCCATGCCAATGTTTCTAAATACAGAATGATATTTAGAAAGACTTCTGATCAAATTGACACAGGTCTGAAATTCATGCAAGTTACTGGTTTTAGACTAGGTATGAAGAATATGGCATAAATGGAGGTGAGTGGACAATTTTATGTTATCACATTACATAGATTAAAAAAAAGTTTCACCCTAAGTTGCCCCACTAAGGTCCAATTTTGAACAATCCCTCAGTGGCTTAAGCCTATAAATAGCTGTCAAAATACTGAATTCCTTAGAAATTCTTTAATGTTAAGGCCAGTCATTTCATACATTTTTGTATTTGATGATGGCTATTGGACTTCGGATACACCTGCATGTGACATTTCTGGAAAGAATAACAATATTTTGTTAAGAAAAAAATGCATGAACTTCTAACTCAATGTGTAGATGAAATTGGTTAGTAACCCCCATTACCTACATTATGTTTGAAACTACTACTCCATAAAAAAAAAAAAAAGCTGTGAAAAGCCAGCATTTGCTGTTTAGACCAGCCTA
Source organism: Vireo altiloquus (assembly GCA_013396875.1). Taxonomy (NCBI): domain Eukaryota; kingdom Metazoa; phylum Chordata; class Aves; order Passeriformes; family Vireonidae; genus Vireo; species Vireo altiloquus. The sequence continues at coordinate 79,711 of VZRF01006735.1, read as the reverse complement.
TTTGTGATCAATGTAATAAAGATGAAGCTGCCACAGTTTCTTGTCCATGGATTCTTTAAAATAGGATAAATTAAATGGCGTTTGAGAAACTAACTTTTTCATGCTTTATTGTTGCTGCCACCACAAGCTCCAGAGCTCCTGCCCACAAACATGATTAGAAAAAGACAATTGACTCCATGGACAGAGTTTATGCACCATTTTGTTTTCATACTTACACCAAAATTTGGACCATTGGATCTTTTATTTATGAATTGCATAATCTTAAATGTAAGATTATTTTAACAAGAGTCTGTCGTGACTTCCATGTAAAAAAGAGTGAGATTTAAAATGAGGGCAATTTGTTCAACCTAATCTTACCATCCCATGTAAATGATATTGTAATAGTGGTATCATTATTATTCCCATAACAATAAGAGTGAGTTCTGAAATTGAACCAGGCAGCTTGGTTGTGTTGGGTGCATGTATAAACATAAGAAAAGAGACAATCCTTGCCACAGGCTTCCTACAAATAGCAGAAGGAAGACAAATTAAAGAGGTTGCCTGTGATACACTGTACTTTTAGAGTCCTCCAAACTCTAAATCAGAGGGTAAATTTTGTGTACAGTTGTACAAAGGTTTTCTTCCGTATATGAAAACTGACTTATTTCTTAGCAAGACATTGTTTCTATACAAGCAGAGCAGTTTGTCAGCTGGTCAGATGAACAGATGCAATTGTTTGTTCACGCTGCAAAATGGATTAGTGAAATTATCTTGCTCGACTAGATTGGGGGCATTAGACTATCTAGGCAGTCAACTTCAGGCAAAGCAGCTGTACCACTTACATGGTGGGCTGCCATCGTTTTCAACAGCACAGCTGTGAGAGGAAGCAAACCATGCTGCGGATGCTGGGGTAAACTTCATAAAGAGGTTTTGTTGCCAGGGGGATGGCAATATTAAACTGCATCTTCAATTTATACATCTATAAATATAGGTAGGTAGGTATATATATGTATTTTTTAAAAAGCCTCAACACAGAACAGGATTTTTCTGCTACTTTAATTACACTAGCTCTCTCAAAGACTTAACCTGAATTGACAAAAGCTGCCTTCTGTCAGCATGGCTGTGACCAGAGCAGAGGTTCTCTTTAGCAGAACTGTGTCAGCCACAATGTGTGAAATTTTTCTATTAAACAAAAATGCTGTCTTCTTACACTAGCACAGTGTCATAGGCTGGCTTCTGTTCGCAGAGTCTTTCACTGTCAGGCATAAAGCTATAGTATTTGATGGCAGCATGAAGCCAGATGGGGTATGAGTTCCTGGTCAACAAGGTTCAGATTTTAGTTAAGAAACATCTATGTAGCAAAATGCTGACTGGCATCTTTGTTGGCACATCGTAACATTGAACAAACACTGCATGCATGTGGTGAGGTTTTTTCTCACTCTTGATGTGTACTCATGTTAAAGAAAAAGCTATTTAGTAAAGCACCAAGCTACCTATGTGGTATTTGCCCTCTGCCACCGGGATCCCAGGTTCCTACAGGATCCTTCCTGTACCACCCAGACACAAGTGCTGTGATGGTTCCTTTCTTTTGTAAAGGTAAGAGTCCACCAATAGTCTCAATCTCTTCAAGGTATGAAGTATTTTATAACATTATGTTAATTAAACAATAAAAAAAAACAACAGGAAAGCTGAGTGATTGCTTCTCTAACACCCCTATTTGGGGACCCACACACAGGACTGCAAGAATAAAGTTAAGGGGCTTGGAGGCTGAGATGCTAAGTATTATTGAAAGAAGAGGCACCAACAAAGCTGAGCAGGATACTTCACTCCTTCGTTGCACTAGAGCTCGTGACAATTTCACTTCATTATTTAACAGGAAGGGCTTGTTACTAAGATAAAGAAATTATTCTGATTTACCTTTAAGAATCAAGGGCACTGGCCTCTGGGATATAGTAAAAACTTCTGGGATGCTCATAATACGTGTGTTCTTTCAAGATAAAATATCCTACTCCTGGCTCTAGGGCAATAGAATTTCTCAGCATCTTTGTGGGCCAACAAGATTATGCCAGTCTCCTAGATATAAGTGCTAGAAAGTAAAATCATTCTCTGGCCTGGGATTAACTGGTATGACAAGACTGACATCTGCAGTGCTAAACTTTCCAATCCCCTCAAGTAGAATAGCCACGTACAAACTGCTGAATGTATCTCCTTCAGGTCACCACTTAACCACAGAGCCTCATTGAGATTGCATTTTCAGGAATGGTCCCAGTGAGCAATTCCCTTGCTGCCCCAGAGCAGTGAGTGTTCTGTGTGCTGATGCTTCAGACTACCTAGTCTTTGGGCGGAGTAATGTTCAACTTGTGCCACAGCACTTACAAACCATTTGACAGTATCAAGAACCACAGGACAAGGCTTGTACTTGTGAACTGGCTCTATTTAGTTTAATAGTATAAACACAGACTCTTCTGCATGCAAAAGGGTTACACGGGTTCAAGGACAGATCAGACAAGCACTTGGAATTCAGGTCTACTGAGGGCTGCTAAATAGCCAAACCACATGAGCTATAGAAAATCCCCTGAGCTAAAAACAGCCAGAGATTAGAGGAACAGTCAAGATGCACCATATATGGTTGTTCTGTTCTCACTCTTTCCTGGGAATCAACCCAATTGCTAGTCTTAAAAACCGCACAGACAGACCTTTGGTCCTCATCAGTAAAGACATTCTCATGCTCTCAGGAGTCACAGAAGCTATGAGTCCAGCACTGAGCTCAGTTGTCCAAGACTTTATCTTTACACATATATGTAGACACATATAAATGCATTTGCTTTGAGATTTTTATTTTCAAGATCTTCTCCACCGCACTAATGAAACCATGAAATGTCAGGAGAGCTATGCTGTCACTGTAGCCTCAGCAGTGGTCTCACAGGAAGATACCAGAGCAGACATTTCGTCCCCAGCTGCAGCCCAGTGTCCAAACTTTGAGCCCGAGTTTCCTACACATTAGATAGGTAGAGAGTACATCAGGATGTTTCACTTCTTTGCTATACAAGCTTTAGTTTGCAGGGTGCCTGATAAAGTAACTTTAAATTGAGATAACGATAGGGAATTACATGTTTTTATAACACTGAGAAACATGATATGAAAGGGGAAAGAGTGGAAGAATAAGGATCCACTTGAAAAATTTTGTGGTTTAATTTTATTTAATTTGTCAAAATGCTATTCTTCCAGTCATTTCCCAAAGAAAAACCCCATAACTATCTGACAACACAGGATTCATGCACCTTTCCCACTTTTGGTACCACGTAGGAGTTTTCAGAGATCCTTTCTCCCCTAAGAGGGAAAATCACTCTCAAGGGAAAGACTATCAGCCATATTGCCAGGCGCCAGGTGCTTTCTCTTGCAGCACTGACAGTACGAGGGAGAGGGCCCATTTGGGGAGCCCCGGCAGTGCTGCAGACAAGAGAAGCGGCCTGGGGAGGGTGTGTGTCTGGACCTGTCATGCCGAGCTGTGCCGCACCAAGCTGGGCAGCGCCGGCACCCCAAGGCCCCAACCTTCCCATTCTGTGCTCTTGCCCAGCTGTGGGTGGGCGGCGGGGAGCACAGGCAGCCCACGGCAAGCCCACTCTCTTCTTCTTCCTCTTCTTCTTCTTCTTCTTCTTCTTCTTCTTCTTCTTCTTCTTCTTCTTCTTCTTCTTCTTCTTCTTCTTCTTCTTCTTCTTCTTCTTCTTCTTCTTCTTCTTCTTCTTCTTCTTCTTCTTCTTCTTCTTCTTCTTCTTCTTCTTCTTCTTCTTCTTCTTCTTCTTCTTCTTCTTCTTCTTCTTCTTCTTCTTCTTCTTCTTCTTCTTCTTCTTCTTCTTCTTCTTCTTCTTCTTCTTCTTCTTCTTCTTCTTCTTCTTCTTCTTCTTCTTCTTCTTCTTCTTCTTCTTCTTCTTCTTCTTCTTCTTCTTCTTCTTCTTCTTCTTCTTCTTCTTCTTCTTCTTCTTCTTCTTCTTCTTCTTCTTCTTCTTCTTCTTCTTCTTCTTCTTCTTCTTCTTCTTCTTCTTCTTCTTCTTCTTCTTCTTCTTCTTCTTCTTCTTCTTCTTCTTCTTCTTCTTCTTCTTCTTCTTCTTCTTCTTCTTCTTCTTCTTCTTCTTCTTCTTCTTCTTCTTCTTCTTCTTCTTCTTCTTCTTCTTCTTCTTCTTCTTCTTCTTCTTCTCCTTCTCCTTCTCCTTCTCCTTCTCCTTCTCCTTCTTCTCCTCCTTCTCCTCCTCCAGGCAGCAAGGCCTGGGGGGCTCCACTGGCCCGCAGCCACCACCCCGCATGCTCACTGGTGTTCCTTGTGGTCCAGCCCTGCTCATTCCCACTGTTCCAGTGGGAAACCTGGAGTCCCTTCCACTGAAGTGACCAATAATTAAGCAGACCCAGTGAAGAGCAACAAGCGTATGGCTTACCACATGCACAAATTACATTTCTCCACTTTGGAGTTGTGACACAGAAGGGTCAACTTTCTTCAGGAAACACGTGGCATCTTGCCAGACTTTGAGCTGTGGGGCAACCTTCATGCCAAGCCATGTGATTTTTCAGGATATGTGTTTTAGACCAAAAGGTCCTGGTTAATCTTCCATTAACACTACTGGAAGTCTTTTGCTCTAAATGGAGCTACTATGATTTATAATGTGCCCTTGGACAGAGAGGAACAAGGCCACACACTGCCTTTCTGTGTGAGGTTCTGTGGCCATTGTGCTGTGCAGATGCAGCATAAGTTCTGGATAAACAGGGATAAAACATGTTTATATCCTTATGGCCACTAAACAATGTGCACCTTTTATTTCTTTAACTATGGCCACTAAACTATCTGAATGGTGATTGAAAAACAAGTCTGAGCTTTGTGGGAGGCTTGAAGATGGTTTTGTTCTTCAAGGCATTGCTACTCAATGAATAAATTGGCAATCCTAGAAAAAGTATCAATACCTGTCCTATATGTTAGTACTTACCTGGACATGGAGTGAAGTGCATGATGGTAACATGTACTTGACTGACCATGGAAAGCTGGAGGTCGGAGTCCATTTCACTGTCTGGAACCTCTGTGTCCAGGGAGTCAATGTATTTCTAGCCTGAAATTTATCCCATGAAGGTGGTCTTTCTTAAGGATAGGAGTAATAAGACTAATAAAAAAATCCTTGTAAGATCCTTGTAAGACATCAATTATACTGTGTACAGTGTGTTCTGGAAACTTGTCTGGAACTGTTAATCAGGTTTCTGAGAATGACATTAACGCAGGATTTAGAAAAATAGTGGTGCAGTGTAATTATTTAATTTCTGCCTTTGAAAAAATGCTCTGAAGGTAAGAGCCAGAGATTTCTTAATGATGCCAGAGCTTAATACAATGACATTAACACAGGAGGAATGTCTCACAGAGCTCTACTTGCCATTATCTATGGAAGCACTGTGTGCAAGGTAAATTAATTTTTATTTCAATGGAATAGTTAGAATTAACTAGAATGAGAATTAACTAGAAAATGAGAGTGGAGTTCCTAAACAGCTTCTGAGATACTAAGATGGAGCCTGACTTCTGTTTTACGTAGATGGGCAGTTCACTTCATTATTTGATTAGCAAATGTCCCTAGCCGTATATAATTTTTTCTGTTGCTGCCTCCCTGACCTAACAATACTTCTCACTGGCACGAGCAGAATGCAGAATTCACCTTCTCAAATTTCTGTGATGCTTCAGCTGACAACAAGGTAGCAACAATAAAGTAGTAACCATAGATATTTTCTCTACAGTGTGGAGAAAGAAATTGAAACCCCAAATTACTTTTATAATAACATTATGTTCATAAACAAAACTGAAACAGAAACACATTAAGGACTTGCAAGACACAAAAATATTAAAATTTACCTTTCAGAATTTTGATCTATCATTGTTTTATTTTAATAGATTATAATTGACAAAGGTTCACATTCTGTCTCATATTTCAACACGTAAATATGTGCCTGCTTAAGTTACAGCTTTTGCAGTATTTTCAGAAATTGTTTTGTTTTGTTTAGAGTCCATGTACATCCCTACAAAGAACTAAAAAAGCTACAAAGCTACAAAGAACTGCCCAGCAGCCAGCTCTCAAGCTGTTTTCTCGGCATCCTTGCCACCCGGCTCGCTGACCTGGTAAGGAGGGCTTTAAACTAGCAGTGATGGGGAGGGAGAAAATTACCAGAAGCCCTGGTGGAAGTGATGGAAAGGACTGGAGTCATGTGAAANCTTCTCCTTCTCCTTCTCCTTCTCCTTCTCCTTCTCCTTCTCCTTCTCCTTCTCCTTCTCCTTCTCCTTCTCCTTCTCCTTCTCCTTCTCCTTCTCCTTCTTCTCCTCCTTCTCCTCCTCCAGGCAGCAAGGCCTGGGGGGCTCCACTGGCCCGCAGCCACCACCCCGCATGCTCACTGGTGTTCCTTGTGGTCCAGCCCTGCTCATTCCTACTGTTCCAGTGGGAAACCTGGAGTCCCCTCCACCGAAGTGACCAATAATTAAGCAGACCCAGTGAAGAGCAACAAGCGTATGGCTTACCACATGCACAACTTACGTTTCTCCACTTTGGAGTTCTGACATAGAAGGGTCAACTTCCTTCAGGAAACATGCCACTTGCCAGACTTTGAGCTGTGGTGCAACCTTCATGCCAATCCACGTGATTTTTCAGGATATGTGTTTTAGACCAAAAGGTCCTGGTTAATCTTCCATTAACACTACTGGAAGTCTTTTGCTCTAAATGGAGCTACTATGATTTATAATGTGCCCTTGGACAGAGAGGAACAAGGCCACACACTGCCTTTCTGTGTGAGGTTCTGTGGCCATTGTGCTGTGCAGATGCAGCATAAGTTCTGGATAAACAGGGATAAAACATGTTTATATCCTTATGGCCACTAAACAATGTGCACCTTTTATTTCTTTAACTATGGCCACTAAACTATCTGAATGGTGATTGAAAAACAAGTCTGAGCTTTGTGGGAGGCTTGAAGATGGTTTTGTTCTTCAAGGCATTGCTACTCAATGAATAAATTGGCAATCCTAGAAAAAGTATCAATACCTGTCCTGTATATTAGTACTTACCTGGACATGGAGTGAAGTGCATGATGGTAACATGTACTTGACTGACCATGGAAAGCTGGAGGTCAGAGTCCATTTCACTCTCTGGAACCTCTGTGTCGAGAGAGTCAATGTATTTCTAGTCTGAAATTTATCCCATGAAGGTGGTCTTTCTTAAGGATAGGAGTAAACTAATAAAAAAATCCTTGTAAGATCCTTGTAAGAGATCAATTATACTGTGTACAGTGGGTTCTGGAAACTTGTCTGGAACTGTTAATCAGGTTTCTGAGAATGACATTAACGCAGGATTTAGAAAAATAGTGGTGCAGTGTAATTATTTCTGCCTTTGAAAAAATGCTCTGAAGGTAAGAGCCAGACATGTCTTAATAACACCAGAGCTTTTTTTTTTTGCTGGCCAGCCTTCGTGTACGAAGATCCGGGGGAGGCCTCTTTTCTTTTCAGACCTCCCAGCCTGCGCACTGGATTTTTTAGGTGAGACACAGGGCGCGCAGATCTGAGCCCACCCTTTAATCCCGAGGTTCAATCTGCTGGGCCAAAGCAATTCTGGACAGTGGCAGCTGAGGTCCTCCTCAGGACGTAGGCAGATTGCCCCCTTGCAGGGCTAACGAGCAACTGCCTGCCCGGGGAGCAGCCTGAGCCAGGAATCTAACCTGGGCCCTGGTAATTGCTATGCCATGTGCTTAACCACTACACCACCAGGGCTCCCACACCAGAGCTTAATACAATGACATTAACACAGGAGGAATGTCTCACAGAGCTCTACTTGCCATTATCTATGGAAGCACTGTGTGCAAGGTAAATTAATTTTTATTTCAATGGAATAGTTAGAATTAACTAGAATGAGAATTAACTAGAAAATGAGAGTGGAGGTCCTAAACAGCTTCTGAGATACTAAGATGGAGCCTGACTTCTGCTTTACGTAGATGGGCAGTTCACTTCATTATTTGATTAGCAAATGTCCCCAGCCGCATATAATTTTTTCTGTTGCTGCCTCCCTGACCTAACAATACTTCTCACTGGCAGGACCAGAATGCAGAATTCACCTTCTCAAACTTTTGTGATGCTTCAGCTGACAACAAGGTAGCAACAATAAAGTAGTAACCATAGATATTTTCTCTACAGTGTGGAGAAAGAAATTGAAACCCCAAAACACTTTTATAATAACATTATGTTCATAAACAAAACTGAAACAGAAACACATTAAGGACTTGCAAGACACAAAAATAATAAAATTTACCTTTCAGAATTTCGATCTATCATTGTTTTATTTTAATAGATTATAATTGACAAAGGTTCACATTCTGTCTCATATTTCAACACATAAATATGTGCATGCTTAAGTAACAGCTTTTGCAGTATTTTCAGAAATTGTTTTGTTTTGTTTAGAGTCCATGTACATCCCTACAAAGAACTAAAAAAGCTACAAAGCTACAAAGAACTGCCCAGCAGCCAGCTCTCAAGCTGTTTTCTCGGCATCCTTGCCACCCGGCTCGCTGACCTGGTAAGGAGGGCTTTAAACTAGCAGTGATGGGGAGGGAGAAAATTACCAGAAGCCCTGGTGGAAGTGATGGAAAGGACTGGAGTCATGTGAAAGGACGCGGAGTGATGTGACAGAAAGAGATCACAAAATTAGGAAAACAGAGCTGAAGAAAGACCACCTCTAGCACTTGCATGGAAGAAACGAAGTGTCTGCAAGACACCATTATGGGGAAGTTCCAAAAATTCTTTCTGGGAAATCAGCATTCTGGGGTGCCTCTCTAAAGTACTTGAGCACTCATGCACATAGCATGGCTAATAAAAAAAATATATTCTAGATCTCTGTGCAGCTGCAGGACCTTAATATTCTTGGGATGAAGGAGATGTGGTGGGATGGCTCCCATAACTGGAGTGCAGCAATGGAGGAATACAAACTTCCTGGAGGCCAGGAAGATGAGAAAGGGGAGATTACCCTTCATGTGACAGAGCAGCTGGAGAGCATAGAGCTTTCCCTGGGGATGGATGCTGAACAAACTGAAAGCTTCTGAATAAGAATTAAACAACAGACTGGCATTAATGGCACTGTAGTGGGTGTCTGCTATGGGCAGATATATTAATGGGAAAAGGAGAGGCTCATTGTGGATGTGAAGGTTGACAGGAATGTTGAATGCAGTGACCGTGAGATGTTGGAGATCTTTTGGAGGTCCTTTCCCTGAGAAAAGTGGACAAAAAAAGCAAGATCACAGTTCTGGATTTTAAGAGAGCAGACTTTGGCTTCTTTAGGGATCTGCTTGGTACAGTCCTGAAGGATGAGGGCTTGGGGAGACAAGGGGACCAAGAAGGCTGCTTTATAGTCAAGAGTCTCCTTATCCAAGCTCAATAGTAGTCCATCTTAATGATGAACAACATGGTCCTGACAAAACGAAACAGAAAAAAAAAGAAAACCAGAGAAGGTGAAAGCAGGGGCTGGTAGCCTGGGAATAATAAAGAGATGCTGTCTGAACACAGAAATGTGGCTGGGAAACTCAAAGCCAAATTGAGATTGGATCTGGCCAGGGATGTCAAAGGCAAAAAGAAGGGATTTTGTAAGCACATAGATGAGAAAAGGAAGATTTTGGAAAATGAGGGCTCATTGATGAATGGGACAGGGGTCCTGACTACACAGCTTCTTCATGCGTTCTTTGTCTCTGTCTTTATTAGGAAGATCTTCAGGGATCCCAGGCCCCAGAGACCAACGAAGACTGGAGCAAGGAAAACATATTTTTGGTGAAAGAATATCACATTAGAGAATAAAACTAGACATACAAAAGTCCATGGACTGCAAGGGAATGCATCTACAAGCACTGAGGGAGCTGACTGTCATTGTGAGGCCACTCTCGATAATCTTTGATTGATTGTGGTAACTCTGAGCACTGGGGAAGACAGCAAATATCACTTCTATCTTCAAGAAGGGCAAGCAAAAGGACCCAGAGAACTACAGGCCAGTCAGTCTTAACTTTGAGCCTTAAAAAGGTTATGGAGCAACTAATCCTGGAAACAATTTCCAGGCCCATGAAGGATAAGGCAGTTGTCAGGGGTAGTCAGTATGGCTTCACCAAAGAAAAGTCATGCTTGGTCAACCTGACAGCTGACAGTTTTCTACAGTAAAATGAGTGGCCTTGTAGGTGAGGAAAAAGCAGTGGATGTTTCCTACCTGGATTCAGCAAGACTAATGACACCCTCTCCCATAAGATCCTTATACAAAAGCTGTCAAGTTGGGGTTGGATAGGCAGATGGTGAGGTGAATTGAAAACTGGCTGAATGTCTGTCTACCTGAGCATGGTAATTAGTGTCATGAACCTGAGTTGCAGGCCAGTCACTAGCAGTGTACCCCAGACATCTGTACTGGATCCAGTCCTGTTTAACATCTTCATTAATGACCTGTATGATGGGGCAAAGCATAGTGTCGGTAAGTTTGCTGGTGACACAAAAGTGGGAGGAGCAGATGATAGACCAGAGGGTTTTGCTGCTGTGTGCAGGGACCTTGAAGGCTAACCTCATTAAATTCAACAATAGGAAGTACAGAGTCTTGCATCTGACAGGAAACAACTCCTCACACCAGTACATGCTGGGGTCCACCCAGATTGAAAGGAGATTGGCAAAAAATGGACTTAGGAGTCCTGATGGACACCATGTTGGACATGAGCCCATGGTGTACCCTTGTGGCAAGGAAGACTAATGGTATCCCCATCTGACTTAGGCCAAGAAGTGCCAGCAGGTCGAGGGAGGTGATGCTTTCCCTTCACTCAATACTGGTAAGATGACATCTGGATTACTGTGTTTAGTTCTGGGCTCTATACTGCAAAGACTCCAGTAAAGGGCCATAGATATGATTAAGGGGCTGAAGCATCTGTCCTTTGAGGAAAGGATGAAAGAGATGGAACTGTTCGGCCTGAAGAAAAGAAGGCTCAGAGAGAACTTATGAATATATATAAACACCTGTAGGGAGAGCACAAAGAGGTTGGAGCTGGACTTGCAGGAATCAGGCTTGGTGGTGCCCACTGACAGTCCACAGGCAATGAGCACAAAGTGGAACACAAGAAGTTCCCTCTGAGCATCAGGAAGCACTTTTGACTGTGAGCATGACCGTGAACTGCCACAGGTTGCTCCAGGAGAATGTAGAGTCTCTGTTCTTGGAGATATTTAAAAACCACATGGACTTGGTCCTGGACAACCAGCTCTAGGTGGTCCTGCTTGAGCAGGAGGCTTGGACCAGATGACCTCCAGAAGTCATTTCCATTCCAACCTCAACCATTCTGTGATTCTGTGTGAGCCCCGTGAACTTCCTAGTCAACACTAGAGATAGTTTTCTTCTGAAAATAGAGATGTTTTTCATATGAGCTCTTTGCCTTTATAGTCTATGAAAACAAAATCCTACTTTATTTTTCATGTCTAGTAATGGTCAGCAGCATTTCTTTTTGCTTCTTCTGAACTTTCATTCTATAACAAATAGTCAACCATTTTTCCCTTCACACCTCCTTAACCCTAGTGCCATCTGGACCAAAGTATTCATGCAATTGCTTTCTTATCCTGCACAGAAAGACAGAACACTTCTGCCTGTGCATTAAAGGTGTATGCTTTACTGCAAACCCTACCTATTTCTTTTGTTAAATCTGAATAAATTGATTCCAGCATAGCTTTAACCTTTGCATGACACTGTCATCAAAACTAAAGACTTCCAACTGCAAGCAACTCTTCTCATCTGTCAGAGTTAATAAAACAATGCATTGTACTTTTATAGGCCAGAACACTATTTAGTCAATCCAGAAAACAGTAAATAAAACCCACATCTTTATAATTTGGAAGGAAAGACATTTAACTCCTCTTTGAGTCATATCTGAGATTTATGGTTTTCAAAATGTTAAATAAACCTAACAAAACACACAAAACCTCAGCAGCAAACAGTAAGTCAGAGGGAAAAATGAAAATAGGTAAAGTATAATTGATACATCTTAGCTCTTACAGCCCAGGAGGAGTAAAGAAATGCAAAGCAGAGGGATATGCAAGGAGGCAACCAAAACAATTAAAAGAGAATGTGCCAAGATAATCTGATTGAAAGGTGCATAAGTGCATCTATTTCAATATACAACATACATTCTGCCTTCTTTATGTGAAGGCTTTGAAATTGCATTGAATTGAAATTTGAGTTGAATTTAAATTTAGTGAAAGAGGAGGAATATTTCCATCTCATTGAGGGATGGAGCAGGGTGAGACTGGAATATCTAATTTTTATCCACTCTTTAGCTGGCAGAAGAATGTAGTCTTATTGATTACAATCAAAACAGAGAAAAAAAATCATTCTCTTTGCTCACTTCCATTAGTGACATTTCCAGTCCAACTGGCAGGTAACACTAAGGCACTTGTTTTAAGCAGTTTTTAAAATGCTAGGTTTTAGATCTCTAATAGGTCTTAAAGCACTAGCTGAAGCATTCCTATAGTGATAAGGGGGATTACATACCAGTGTTCTAATTTTGAACAACTTTCATATGGCAATGACTCCACTAACTCAACTACCATATTTAGAGAGGGTAGATTCAAAGGTGTTTTTCTTGGAGAAAAAAGATATACTAAATATTCTGTCAGGAGTGTTTAATTTCTAACAGTGAATGTGGTACATATTTGCCTTTTTCTCTCTAAATTCTAAACTAATGACATTTTCTGGCATATTGACTTTGGCTGTCAATAGATGTCCTTTTGGATGTACCTCCTTTGTGCAGTAGTAAGTTACATGTCACTGAAAACACTAACTCGTACATCTGGTAGGGAAACTGCACTTACTAAGAGCAATTCACCTTAGTTAACATGAGCTAGAGCAAAGATGTATAACATACAGGTTATTTGAACTAACTGGGCTCATTATGGAAAAAGTGAATTAAGGAACATTTATGTGTTCCTCCTCTAGGAACTGAATCAGTGAACTACTTGAAAACAACTCTTAAAAGCAGATGGAGAGAAATTATTTGAAGTAATTTCGTCTACCAATACCACCATGGCATCCTGTGCAGACGCCTACAACCTTAAGTGAGGCTTTTCAAAGAAGCCTAAGTGAGCTGTCATCTGCTGCCCCATACAGTCCTTGACTATTCTCCAGCAATAACTGCTCACCATGCTCACCTTCACAGTGCAGGTGACAAATCAGTCTCCAAAGAGAGAGAGAGATAAATACTACCAATAAAACTGAAGTATGACATTGACTGTACACTGTAATCTCTTTTCATGTTTATTGTGCTGTACTTTTAATACTCCATTCAGTGTACCATGATTGTTCAAAGCAGAAAAAGATTTGTATAATTATCACAAACTTTGTTTAGACAAGCCAGTAAGGCAACTGTCATGTAATGTGACACTGCACAATAACTACACCCTAAACAAAAGCATTCTCCCTGATAAGCTTATGTGAATATGTGTGCATGTCTACAGAGCAGACTGCAATATTTGCAAACTTGGATACTTAAATTTAAGCTCCTGAGAAAGAAGCCACATTTTAAAAAGTGCCTACCTCCTATTCCTTGACAAATATGAAAGTCAGGCTTTTAAGTAATGCAGGTAACTGAATCTGATGTTCAGATACAGAGTTTTGAACATATTCAGGCAGGTAAAGTTGCAAATATGCAGTTTGTGAATTTTTCTTGTGGATTGCCCAAATCTAAAGGTTTATTAAAAAATCTAATTTTGGGTCATAATCACATGCCAGACATGCAATTAAGTCCTGCATTTAATCACTTGATGGAGCAAGTTTCCTCAGGAATAAGATGATCCTGCATCCTAGGTGGATTAGAAATTCTTAAATACCAGTGTAGCAACTTGCATTCTTATGAAGTGTGGGATCACTCCACATTTTCATCTGGGTTTCCTATTCTCTTTTGAAACTACAGCAACCTGATTCTATGTGTGCCATATTATCAGATCCAGTGAAGAGGCCCATTGCCTTTGCTCCTTCAAAAAAGAGAAACAAAGACAGCAAATACACATGCTCACTCTTTTTTAAAACTTTCAGTGATCAATTCAGAGTCTAAGTTGAGAGCTACAGTGATTTGTCTAATAGGAAAAACTGGGAATGGGGACTTTAATGGGGTTTGAGTAAGTTAGTATGTTTCTCTTCAGGTTTATATATTTCCCCTTGGCACCTAATCTCACTCTACACAAATTAGAACATTTTAGTCAAATTGTATTTTGACTAAAAGTATTTGCCATTTTTAGATGCAGGTCTACCAGCTGACATGATTGGGATGAGCTGGCATAGAAATTTACATTAGTGATTGGTAACATTCTTCCTAACTGTTTTCTTTGGAACACTGAACAGGAAATCAGAAGATTGGCTTTTTTTCCTATGATTTATATGTGAAATTTACAGGGTGTGGAGAAGCCACAGAAAGGTCTTGAAATTCCAAAATAAAGAAAATAGCATGTTGTGACATTTTACAAATGATCGTGTAAACCACACAAAAACATAAGAAGATTTTCAAAATATGTTGCTTGGATGTGAATTTAGAAAACATTTAGAGTCAAACTGGAGGGACTAGAACAGGTATTTCTGTTGTCTTCTCCAAATGTTTATTGTATTGAAAAGGGACAGTAGAACACATACAGCCTTTTTGGTTGGTAAAGCAACAAGAGAGAATGTGTAGCTGTCCCTGGTTAATTTTTATCCATCTCTTTCAGGAATCTTATGCTTTCTTAATCAATCTTCTGCAAACATGAATATGAACCTTCTGCCTTTGTTGCCTAGCCTGCCACATGTTGGTGAGAATCCAGTGAATACCTGTCCATGCAATGCTAAACCTGTCAATCAGTTGTTGGTGAGTAGCAGTCTGTCAGAGACTGAAAATAGTTCATGCCTCAAACATTGATATAAAGTTTTGTTCATTATAAAGAAGCCTCCCTGAAGACTGGGACTTTGAATTGAAAGTCAAACTGCTGATTGGATAAAGGGAAACCCATTTTCCAGTCATCTGAGGTGGAGGGAAAGGTTTGCATCCACCAAAAGGCCAAAGCCACCAGCTGTGCTGAGGATCATTCTCTGCTGAGTTTGGGGTGGGAGGAGAGCACAGCTCACAGAAGCCAGGTTTGGGGTGGGGGGAGAGCACAGCTCACAGAAGCCAGGTTTGGGGTGGGGCAGAGCACAGCTCACAGAAGCCAGGTTCACCCAGACTCCCCCCCTGAAACGAGGGGGAAGGAGGAGTTTTCAGGTGCGTGCTGTAACCTCTGGCCAGAGGCACTAAGCATCCATCTTCTGTTAAACAAACCAGCCCAGCTGTGGAACCCCCAACCCCACAGGCCACATCCATGGGACTCTGATGTGAGAGGCAGCTGAGGGGGAGTCACAATCCATCAAAGACCTCCCAAAGTGCTCTCCAGAGGCCTCGCACTGCAGGACTGCACGTGATGCAACAGATCCAGAGTCTGCTGTAAGAGACTGCTCCCTCCCCAGGGGGACAGGCCTGGACATTGCCACCTGGCTTGAGGGGATGAAAACCCATGGGATTCTACATCTTTTGGGGGGACCTTCACCACCAAGAAGAGCAGCTGGAGAGGATCAACAGAACATCATTGGGATCCACGGAGTGGTGATATTTTTCTTATTCTGTCCCTGTCACTCTTTCTGTTCCCCCCACCTATTTTCTACTAGTTTCTTTCTTTCTTTCTTTCTTTCTCTCTCATATTTACCATCAAATAAAAACCTTACTATTGTCACTGGCATATGGTCTCTGCTTTGCACCTTAATAATAATTGGATCATAACACAGTCATACTTCCACTATCCAGACATTGCAAGCATTATATCCCTCCCATCTTAATCTGTGAAGCAGCAGGTTGTACAGTCTATTCCCTATTCTTACAAGCCCCCAAAATCTTTGCAATTCAATAGCCCAAAATTTAGAAATGTATGTAAATGAAACGTATTAGTCATAAGTGCTTACAACACTATCTTTATTTTCCAAGGGAAATAAAACAGTTTACTAGATATTTAGCATGAATTAACATTAGGACATCGTGAAATTTTATTTTTAAATTCCTAGTAGTTTATTTGCTGAAGTTACCCAAAGGAAATCTACATTTCTGAAACTTGTAAATACTTTTGCCTCCACACATTTCACTTCTAGCATTATAAATTTCTTTTAATTAGCCCTTGCTCTTAATTTTGAAAAATTAATCATTAAAATTTGAGAATGACACTGAGATAAGGATGGATACTTGCATAAGGATATCTAAAAAGTGTGAAACTGTATTTCTGTTCCTTTGGTGGATAAAACTGAAATGTATGTAAGTCCAGAAAGTCGACTGAATACTGCTTCAAGGTAATTCAGTTATATAGTTAAAAATATATTAGTGATCCAACAAAGACCAATCTTATAGCCATATTGGTTCTCAAGACAACTGAAACTTGTTGGATAATATGATCACTTAAAACCATTCTGCAGAAAAAAAAAAAAAAGGGATAAGATTTAGATCATTTGTAGTAGAAAAACTGAGGACCTGGGGATAGAGTACTTGATCCTCACTGGTAGTGTATAAAAAATAGTGTTGAGATGACATAGTTGTGTAAGCAAAAATCATTCATTCATATTAATACTAGTTTTATACTAGTTTGTTGTTGATACATTTTATATATCTTCTCCAAACAAATTCAGTAGGCAATAGAAATATTTGAGTGTGAAAGATAAATGTTTTAACAGAAGAAATGTAACTTCATATTTGTAACTCCATATTCAGCTCATATGAGATTGCTTGCTTTACATCAGTCCCATTTGGCTTGAAAAATTGAATAGCCAGTTTACTGATATTGCAGTTTTAAAAGAAAAGCTGCTTCAGTTCTCTGCGGAAAGATACAAGTGATGGAAAATGCCAAGTATTTTAGAGACTTGGTTTGAATAATATTACATTTTTCTGACGGGAAGCCTGCGTCAGAGACTGGGGTCAAAGTTCTTGTGAGACGTGTCATTTATGCTGCAATGATATCCACAATATACTTATAACACCTTTGAAACAGGGAGACGTTTCCATCAATAAAAAAAATAAAAAGCTTTGCCTACACAGAGGAGGATAAATGTCACTTTCACCTCTTTACTTGGACTTTACAAAAGTTGCCATTAAAGGGAAATGTGCACAACTTGCGCATATCAATGCCAACCCACAGAAGCAGTGATTGAAATCACAGATGAGGAAAACTTTAGGGTGTGCAAGCTTAAAATGGGGCTCTCCACACCCCCTGCTCCCCTTGTATAGCCTTCAGCTGGCTGTCAAAGTAGGAAGGGAAAGGGCATGGAGATGGCTTTGCTCTGCTTTCCTGGAGCCTGTCATCTTAGGTTAGTTCCTTCTACTCTTTTGCGTGTTATCCTCTCAGGTCACAAGGGTGACTTAGATGCTTCTGCTTTCTGCCTTTGCTCTTCTGTTTGCAAATATTGGAATATTTAGGTTGGCAGCACCACTTTTTGAAGTAGGAAGTTTGAAACGGGAAGTTTTCCAGTTGATATCTGGAAATATCCCAGTACTAATGCTGTATTTGAAACTGTCCATTCCTCTAGGCTAGTGATTAAACAAAACTCTATTTTTATTAAAAAGAGGAGAACGGCAAAAATAGACCTATAGCTTTCTTGTCTTGGTGTTGTGTCCTGGAAGAATTCCAGAGGCTCTGAAACTAAAGGCAAACACCTCCAGGCTCTTCTTTTGGTTTTTCACTTGTTTTAATCACAATATATGTCTGAAGAGCTTGACTTACAAGTTTTAAACATTGAAAAAAAATCAATTTGGATAAACATTTGTACAGAACATGTAGAATGGATAGCAAAAAGGTAAATCAAAAGCCAATCAAATTGTAATACTTAGCAAGATACTATGTGATAAAAAAGTCTTCAGTGACTTTTCACTGCAGCAGACACAGAAGGAATTTCTGCAACATGTATGAAACCGAAAGGTGGGATGAAGAATAGGATAAAACATGCCAATTTCTTCCTCCACTGAAAGATGGAACAGGGAAATCTATGATCTTTTGCACTGTCTGATCAAAAAGTGGGCAGACAGAACATAGCTGATACAGAGTAGAAGAAATCCGCACATCTTTTCAGATGTTCATGTTCCAAATGTTCCTGGAGGCCCAAGAAAGTATTGTTATAACCAGGATGCACAGATGCCCATGAAAGCAAAGGTAAATAGAAAAGGATATGAAGTTTATATGCTTACACTGTTTACAGATCTGGTGGTGAATTAAAGCAAGTCAGATTAAAGCACTTCCATTCTGTGTCTATATAGTTGTTGAACAAAAATGTGCATTGATACTGAAACCCAAGTTGATCCCTTTTATATTTCTGGCATGTCTCTCTCACCTCTAGATAAACCTAAGCCTCTTTGCCTGTCCTAGCCCCGCTTATGGAAATAGGAAAGTACACTAGCAAGTATTGACACTGAACGAATGTGAGCCAGTATGGGTCCAGATGTAGTTTAATTGTTATCTTGGCATGGTACCCAAATGCCCTGAGCACTAGAGCTTTTAATAAATTAATAGTACCATTGTGTCAAGAACTTCCTAGGAAGAATACTGACTTGGCTGACACACTTCTGTGTCTAAATTCATCCTCTACTGTCACACAGATCTCTTCAAGTTTCTATAGTCCCTGCTGGATCCAGCTGAGTTCTTTTTTCATCCATGTTGTTTGAAAAGACATCTGTGATTAGAAAATTACAAGTATTCCATCTTTTACTCTCATATTTATATATGTATATATTCATTTTTTAATTTAAAATATG
Organism: Vireo altiloquus; assembly: GCA_013396875.1. Taxonomy (NCBI): domain Eukaryota; kingdom Metazoa; phylum Chordata; class Aves; order Passeriformes; family Vireonidae; genus Vireo; species Vireo altiloquus. Next base: position 60,901 of record VZRF01006735.1, on the reverse strand, counting down.
TTTCTATTCTTCCCATAAAATGGATTCTTCATTATCCATATTATTCCAATGGCCCTTTTTTGTTTCCATTTCAGTTTAAGATACATTTCTGTGAATACAAATGACTAGAAGTACGTAAAATATTGTACCCTGGCTTATAATGGTGCCTTGTGCAATGTAGAAGGGAGGATCACTTCCTCGTATTCAGTGAAAATGGTAGAGACTGGACTTGGTTTTTTCTTTTTCTACTGCTGAATCACATTGGCAAGCTTCCTGTCATCCTTTGGTTGGCCATTTTATTCTGTTTCTCTACTGCTGAATCACATTGGCAAGCTTCCTGTCATCCTTTGGTTGGCCATTTTATTCTGTTTCATATTGCTTCTCTTTCAAACTAGCTGACAAAAATCTACTTTTTAAGAAATGCTTTCATCAACAGTTACTTGTGCTGTGCAAACCCATTGCCGTGGCTCTGTCTTAGAGGTGTCAGAGGTCAGGCTTTCTGTGTAGTTAGTCCTAAGAAGTATGTTAATTTAACAATCAGCTAGAATCTCACACACCTTGTTATCTCACTAATGACAACACCGTGCAGTATCAGTCCCTAAGACCGATGGGTGTGCAATGTCACTGATGATAATTGCATCTTAGGGACTTCCTTTTCAGTGTGTGCACATTTTAGCCTTCTTCTTAGTTTTTGATTTCCTATCTTCCAGTTCATATATTAACACTCTTCCTGAGTTCCTTAACAGTACTGAATTATTTACCATAATCTGTACTCTTGGAAGCATGACATTTACTCTTATCTTACAAGAAATTTATCTTGTTGAATGTAAATTGTGTCAGTCTAACCTAGTATGCACCTCTGATAAAGAAAACCATATTACAGTTTAGCTCTTTCTCCACCGGCCTTCACAGCTTGTGGTTATAAACTTTGAAAATCCATGCTAAGGGCTCCAGTAGGAGTGACCAAACTGATGGGAATGCAGCCACATACACCACTTCACCAATTCCTCCCCAATAAACTTTCTGTAATTAGATATGCTATCTCTAGTCCAAGGGCAGGTTCTCTCATCTTTGCACCATCTTTTTCTCCTTACTTGTAAGTCTGTCTCTGGGTAGCAGTGACACTCCATGTACTTCTGATAAATCTACCACTTTGTACTCAATTTCTCTAAACTTCTGCCTGCTGTAAACTCGATTTTGTATGTCATATATAACCCAAAGGGATTAGATTCAGCTGCTTCAGTCCAGTCTTATATTTTAGAAACCAATCTTTTATAAGGTACATACTCCTTTCCAAAATAAAGTTCGGTATGAAATCCTAATAGATCAGCCACTAGCTAAGCATCCACCACTATAAATGGTGTATGCCTTTGGCCATTTTGTGTCAGCTGTGTTGGCTGTATCCCCTCCCAGCTTCTTGCCTATCTCTTGCCCTACTCATTTGTGCATCTAGTGCATGAAAAAACCCTTGACACTCTGCAAGGCCTGCTCAGCAATAGACAAAACACTGGTGTTTTACCAACACTGGTTTAGACACAAAGCCAAAACAGCACCACATGGAGTCTTATGAAGAAAATTAACTCTATCCCAGCTAGAACCATTGTATTCATCAACAGAGAAATCAATCAGCTGTCACATTCAAAATTTGAGATCATAGCATGTTCATGACTTTTCAGGATTTCCATATCCCAGATCTGTCTGTTAAGTTGATGCCTTAAATGGCTACCTAGAAACAGAGACTAGACAGGAATAAAGGAATAAAGGAGGTATTTATTTGAAAGGCCTTCGGTTGTACACTTTGGGCTCCAGAGGGTCCTGCCTCAGTGGATCCCAGGATGGACGACAGGTCACGAGTTCTTCACACTTTTATATCAGCATAAATTCACCACGCAGAACCCAGCCAATGATGGAATTTCCCCAGGCTTGATCCCCTCTCCCCAAGATGATGGTTTACAGTTCTTGGGCCTAGGAAAGTCTGGGTATCCTTGGAGAGCAAGCTAGAGAGGCTTATATCAATCTAGCATAAGAGAACAGCACTTATAAGCTACAGGTAACTTCAGAGTTACACTAGCAGTACAGAATTTGAAAAATATAAAAGTTAAAACCTAAAGCATCAATGTGATACTCATGACCTCTGTTTTTGTAAGTTATAAATTCTGTATGGATAATGAAGAAGAATAGAAAGAAGTAAAATCCTAAATGCCCCAAAGTCCTAAGGCAAATGTTAAAAATTAGTATCTGGAAAGTTTTTAATGTCAGTTTTCAAACCCACTTCATATTGTGTGTACTTGAATTTTAAGCATATGACATTGCACAGAGGTCAGTTCAGCGCCGCACAATTTCACATTTTATTTTCTTTTACTGCAATCTGTACAAGACTATTCTATTGGACAGCCACTTCTCCTTTTGATTCTTCAACAAAAGCAGGTGGTGTAGGATTGGACATAACTGTGATCATGGTGACATGCCTTTCCCTTATCATGAAACAAGTTGGATGTGCTTTGCAACATTATGGCAAGAGTAGAATGGATCTTTGCACTCTTCTGCTCCCTCAGATGAATATTTAACCATTAGACCAACAAGTTGTCAGTATTATTTTGGTAGTAAAAAGAATAAGGAGGATACCTATCTATAATAACAAACTTGGCAGTAACAACTCTGTTAAGAAATGCATCTTTTTACAACTAAGAAGGACAGGGTATGTCACTCACTTTGCACCATAATTTAAAAATCTTTTCTTTTGCTTTGTATCACTGTAACTCAGCATTGTATATGCTGATTCATAAAATTTTCCTCTGTGTTACAAGCTTTTATCTTGTTTCCCTTTGGGATATGTTGTCCTTTTTTCAAGGACATTACTCATACCTTGAAGGCCAAGGTTATCTGTGCCATCTGGATGATCAGCATTATCAGTAAGTTTCTATGTTTCTCTGCTGTTCAGGGCCCTGCACATGGTCCTGAATTGTGTAGGACCAAGAAAATTCCTTATACTTTTTCAGCCTGAAACATTTCTGTAACTGTTAAAGAGATACCTTTGTTATACTTATTTTAATGAATCATAGATTGGAATTAGGTTGGATTAAGGTTGGAAAAGACCTTCAAGGTCATTGAGTCCAACCTTTGGTCAAACACTAAACGTCTATGTCAGTTAAACCATAGCACTAAGTGCCATGTCCAAGAGTTTCTTGAGCACTTCCAGGGATGGTGACTCCACCACCTTCCTGGTCAGCCTGTTTCAATGCTTGGCAACCCTTTCACTAAAAAAGTTCTTTGCAATGTCTAATCTGAAGGTGCCCTGGTGCATCTTGAGGCCATTTCTTCTTGTCCTGTTGCTAGTTGCCTGGGAGAAGAGGACGACCCCCAACTAGGGGCGTATTTGTCCTTTAATTTATCATTAAATTCTATCATAATTTGTAAAGTTGAAAAGCTTAAGCATTTTTTAGATCTCACAGATAATAACATGGAAATTTTCCAGATCTTTATGGCATCCTTTTGTCTCCATCACATGTGCTCACGCATGCACACAGACTTATCCATGTTTCAAATATCCTCAGCAGAACTAAAACCAAATAGCAGTGGTGCATATACTCTTTTTCTTAGCTGGTCCTGTAGAAGAAATAATACTGAAGAATAGACATGGAGCTCAGAACAGCAAATTAAGATGGTACACAGACAAATGGTGGAATGCTGGCATAAGCTTGTGAGAAATATAAAAAAAAATCTATTTTAAGACATCTGATGGGAGTTCTGTGTTCTGTTGTCCTTAATTGCATGGAGTCTTAATGACACTTATTCACTTAATCACATTTCTCTTACTCCAACTCACCCCACTCATTTCAACAGGACTGCTTTGAGATTCATTACTGTTCAGTATAAGGAGTATTACAATTTTGCTGTAATTCAATAACCATTTAGTTACAAGCATGCATTTTGAATGATGGCTATGGATCTTTTCTAAATTTACACCAAGAATATTTCGTTTCACAGTGATAATTTCATTTATTTATAGTATTAATTTTGGCCATATTAATTTGATAATATCCACTAGCAAAGCCATTCACGCTGTGGAAATAGTGGAAAAATAAAAATTTATTTGAACCAATGGGCTATACATTCTTAATGCATAGTATTTCATTTACCTGCTTTGGCAATCTCTTGTCTACTAGTCAGAACCTGAATCTGAGTTTAAATATAAAGAGACTGATGTTCTTTCCAACTGCCACAGAGCTATCAAGTCCTGTCCTGCCACTGATTTTGAAGTAGACCTCTTCAATAAATATATTATGTGAAAATCAGTACTGTATATATGAGAAGAGTGATATTCTTATTGACTCCAGTCTTGTAATTGTGACTCGCCACATGAACTTTATCTTTGAACTTCATGCCAGCCTCATTTGATTTACAAGAACAATAAGAAGGTATAACCATCACAGATGATAGCTATTTGTTCCAAATCAAGTTTCTCTAATTTTAGAAGTAAGCCTAAATGTTGAAATAAATGAAAACAGTGATATTTTTGTTTAAAAGTGGTTAAGATTCTGTAAAGCTACTAATTTCACTTTTCTTTTCCCATTTCTAGAATAGTGATTTCAAAAACAGACGAGGCCAGTGACTTTATGTAATTCTCAGTGAATGAATTTACTAAGGTCAAGATATCACACTTGTTTCACAGCCAGTTCAGATGTAGAATTATGATTACTTAATGCTGTCTCTGTCACTATTTATCTCCTCACTTCAGAGAGCATAACAATGAAATACAATCACAGACAATCTGTGTGAAAAATAACTCGTCATGCTGCCCTGCATTTTGAAAAGAAATTATAACTCCTTTAGTTTCCTAGCCATGATTTCATGTTGTCATTTATTAATACTTTGCTTCTAGGGTAATCCATATGCAAATGAAACTATAAACAACCTTCTCTTCCACTGGAACATAGCAAAGTAAATCCTCAGAGAGTCATGTTCTACTGCTTGAGAAAACAGTCCTGAGTCAGCATTCCCTCCTCTCCTTTCTCCCCACCTCCCTTCTCTTGTTCCCGCTGGCAGGAAATGAAAACTATTTCAGCATATTATACAAAATGTGTAGAATTTATGTGATTATTTCAGTCTTACTTTATATCAGCCATGAAAGTTTATTGATAGCATCACCAGGCATTTCCTAAGCTATTCAAAAATTATCACCTGTCTTTCCCACTTTCAATCTGAGGAGACATTATGCTAGGCTTGGGATAAAAAAAAAGGACTGCACTGTCCAGAAAGACAGGTTTGTCTGGTTTGGTTCACTGAGAGTTTCCCATTAGGTTAACTTATGTGCTCCCCTATGTTGCTTTTCTGTTGGAGTATCTTCTGTATCCCAGAAGGCAGGAGAGTAAAGCAGATAGAATCTACTTTTGATTCAATGGCCAAATTGAGAGGCAACGATTAAGTGAATGCAAGATCTGTATCAGTGAGTGGATGCAAGGCACAGGGATTCTTACCCATCTCAAGCAAGTTTAAGCTAGTTTAATTTAAATGCTGAGTGTGGCAGAAGAAGATGCTATATCATGTAAGATTCCCTGGGATTAACTGAGGCCTGATCCAAAATTCAAAGGCTTTGAAGCAGATCTTGGATTCCCACCTGAATCTAGTGATGTGGTTAAGTGCCAAAACTGGTATGCTGTCATTGCTGGGTGATATTTTAAGATGTGGTCAAGTAAATAGCTTAATTTCTAGAAGTGTTCAGTACTTATTGCCCCTGAAGTCTTAGTGAACATATATAAACATAAATATATACATATATGCATGCTGTTCCAGCTTGGCACTCAAGCTTTAAAATATTATTCACAATGCATACTGTGTTCTGCTCTAAATAAGCAATGCTCAAGTATATGAATGGATTTTATACATGAGACTTATACTCACAATAACTCATTCAAACCTTTTTCTCTTCTCTTTTTGCTTTCTCCTCTCTCTGTGCCACTATTTGTTTTGGAGGTTGAAGATTTTTAAGCACAAGTGAAGACTAGCACGTACGACAGAACTTACAGCTTTCCACATGTCTCTACCAAGATATCACATTCTTGTGATAACAGTCAAGTTCCTCTGCCCATGTTGCCTGGAGCCATTTCTAATATTTCCAACAAGATTGCCAATTAGAAGCAATTGTGACATTTTGTTCATGTGTGTGATACAAGACCTCCTGACTAGGAGTTGCTGAGGCCACCACCTCATTTCACAATATTTGAACAGTAAATTACCATACTTAGCATTTTTGTGAGCAAGCTGAAGAGTTGATTGATTGATTGATTGATTGGGTGTGTATCTCCTGCATAGTGATTATGTCAGCCATAACTGTTCAACCTCTTAGGGGGTGAAAGCTGCTTTTAATTTACAAGGATGTCAAGACACTTGTGGACAAAATGTTCAGATAAAACTAGGCATGCTCACCTTGAGTGGTCTACTTGTACTCTCTCAGACCTTCTGGGTACAATGATTAATGCACAGGCTATGTGAAAAAAAAAGGCATGGCAGGAAGGAATAGGGAAAAATGAAGAAAAGTGCTGTCAGAAATAAAATTGAGAATGAAAAATCTGGAATCTGACTTGTGCTCTGCATGAAAAACATTTTTACCCTTTATTGCATCTATGAAAATGCAAGAAGATGGCAACAATGCTACATGGTGAAGGGTTAGTGCTAATGAAATAGAAGGTGGTCTTAGGGGCAGCAGATAGGACTATCAAAGTATATGTAAGAGTAGAACATTCCCGAAATCACTTGATGCTGACTTCTCACTGATGAAGAAGTGATTGATGCTGACTTCTCATTGATTTTACACATTAAAATCACTTAGCATATGGCATATATTATACTGGTGATGCAGAAAAGTAGAGTCTACCATTGGGAGAGTTCTTTCCCAGTCATTTGCTCTGTGGCACTCTGCCAGTGGCCTGATTGCTGATCAAACTCCATCATCCCTAAGGATATTTTCAATCTTGGTGGCTTCTTCTCCTCAGTACTGCTCTGGATGAAAGTGGCAAATACATACATTCATTTCTACTCTTTTGTTGTTTGGTTTTTTTCTTCTCTTTTCCTATGCCACTAATTCTCTTTCAATAAAGAGCCCACATGTAATCCTGTTTTTTTCTCCCTTAGCCATGCTGCAATGAGAAGAACTTTTAAGGCTTATTTTTAACACATTTATCCTCAAAATATGCTCATCTCTCACCATATATTAGTAAGAATTGCTTGATTTTGCAACTCCTCACGTCAGAAAATATGCCACCTTCAGTTCCTTCTATGTTTTGTTTATTTCAGTACAAATTACACAACTTTCTCTACAATGCATGGACATCTTCTCCACAATTTTCCTTTTCAATTTTCACTTTTCTGCATTTTTTTGGTAGCTCTTATGATTGCCCACAGGGATTCACCACAGCCACCACATTCTTCTGGAGCAAACTGAGAACACAGAATTGCACTTGAAACACTAGAGGTTGCTAAAGCCTCTGTTTGTTCATTGAGTTTTCTCAAGTGAAACAACAAAATAGACCTTACTGAATTGAAGTAATGAAAATAAAATTCCTCCTACTCTCATACCTAAAGTAGCACAAGATAATTCATTCTCTGAGTTCTCTAGCTCCTTGACTGTTTAAAAAAGGCACAAGAAATGATCCTATTTCAGTGTATAAAAGGCATCTATGATACATACAGGATATCTGGGATACAGAAAATTGAGGATAAATGCAGGATCAAGGATTTCACCTTTAGGGTCTATTTACACTTTGTCAGACATGAAAGTTTCTAGCTTAAGGATAGTTGGTTGCCTTGTTTTAAAACATGTGAGAAGAATATTGCCGGGGGAAAAAAAGGTAAATCCAAATTTTTAAACATAATGTGATGTAAATTAACTTTTTTGGAAGAACAGATGGACGTATTGTATACCTGAAATTGTGCCCCATATCAGGCACATGATACTTCTCCAGATTACTTTTTGAATCTTATATTGTAGGCTTTTCATTTGGTTGAAGAGTAGCTGCTCTAAAAAAACAAGCTATTGAGTGGAGATTTAAGTATGTCTACTACTCTCATACATGCAAGACCTTAGCTAAAAAAGGGCACTCAGTCATTTCCTATTACTGTTCTTCTGATTAGCAAAATCAGTACTAATAGGTTGCCTGGCAAAGGGAGACTGTACTGAAGCACTAGCCACGACTATAGTAATCAATTTTTACAGCCCTGTGAGAAACCTAACTGGACTAGTGTTGCTTTTTAGTATCTCCATTTCTGGAGTCAAGTTACTAGGCAAGGAACTCATATTGTTTTCTTTTGAAGAAAAGACTGCTTAGCCAAAAAAACTGTAATTTGACATTTACCTGCCACAGCCCCCAAAATGAAAAACAAATAGAGAGATGCCCAGACAGGTTATTTTTAGTAACTGTATGGTTTCATATGCTTAATTTATAAGTAGTGAACACTTGGTACCACCAATCTGTGAATAGTCTTTGGACGAATTTCTTGGGCCCCTTTCCAACCTCTCTTCCTGACAGGAATTTCTATGAGGGGGGTAGGGAGTTTATAATGAATGTGCCTTGACATCTGGGCTGGGGAAGCTAACAGACCACCTTTGTTCAACAGTTCCAGTGGTTTCTAGTACAGTTTAAAGTCCCTTAGAATACTCTTATTTCAGGAAGGGAAAGCAAAGTTGTGAGAAAAGATCCTGAATATGATACCAAAAGCTGCCCCCTCCTTCCAGGAGGGAATACACAGGGGAATGGAATGGCCAGCTGGCATCAGATGGAACGTTGTCTAGCTTGTGTGAGCCCATCACAAAGCCTCTGGGCAATAGGAGGTTCTGTGTTTAGAGAGGGAGAATAATAGACAAGACATGGTGCCCGATTCTCCTGCACACTCAAGTCCACCTGCGTACATGAACAGACTGCCACTGAGAAGACTCTGCCATTTCAGCCCCAGTAGCATGGCTGACTTCACAATGCTAAGGGAAGTGCAGTTGAGCAACTGTCTCAACACTTCTGTTCCTACAAAGACCTGTTAGCACATTGTTAGCCTTTCCTGCTTGACTAAGATCACTAAACTTTTTCAACAAAATTTATTTTGTAAATAAACTTTGTTACTATGGTTGGTCAAAGTTGAGTCTCTGGTCAGACACTAAAGCAAAGTCCTTTTGAAGGGTTATTCAGTCTTTTCACTTTAAACCTATGCAGTTGGAGAAAGAAAAGTTGAAAGTATCTTGGGCTGAGCCCAACTTCTTGTGTTACAAGAGCTATGGAGAGCAGTGCAAGATTAGTTACAGTACAAATGAAAATCAATTTGTGCCTTTTCCTTGGCCATTATGTGAAACAGACCCTGCCTTATAATTCTGCTGATCTATGTGTAGTCATAAAACAGAGATCTACTTGCTTCTCATCTCCAACAATTAACTGCTACGGATGTCAGACAATTATTCTGAATAAGTGTGCTGCGCCTTCATTAGTTTTCTTTTTTTTTTCTGAGTTGCAAATTTTGAAAGCTGCCCAGTTCTCTAAACTCCACTTGAAGTGCCTAAGATCAGAACCAAGCCCAGGGCAACAACACAGTATGATACTAGAATAAATAAAGCATTTGTTGACTCATGACCCATCTGGATCAGAAGCCCTCAAGAATGTTTTACGCTAAAATAAATAAATAGATCTCTGAAGTTAACTGATTGCTCCATGCAGAGCAGACTCAACACTTAGTGTAACATTTGTCTGAACAGCAGAAAAGCAGGCAGAGAGCTGCCCTGCATCTCTGTTCTTCCAGACAGAAAAGAATTCAAGCACAGCTATGCCTACTCCCTACCACCTGCTCTCTTCACCTTCTCTGAAGAAGACATGTCAGCACAGGGCAGAAAGCACAGCCTCAGGCTTCTTTTAATTATAGAGATGACTAAACAGTCCCCAGCTGACTCAGGATTAGAGGGATGGACTTAGGTTGCTTAAAGCCACCTTTCTAATTAACAAATGTTTTCCAGTTGTGCAGAGGGCAAAAGGTAGGGAAACTATCTGCAAACACAGCTCGGGATTCTTCCCCTGGTTCCTAATGTCATGATGTACATTCTGTGACCTGGCTAACAAGGAAATCTGGTGGTACTGTAGATGTCTTAATATCTTTCCTTGCTAAGACTTCAATTGCTCTTCAATTCATGCTGCACTGATACCAGTTCTCAACTAAAACAGAGTGACTCAAACATTCATAGTAGTGATTTTAATTTAACAAGAGATAGGATTTTGGTTGCTTTAGGGCACAGTTAATATGTTAATTTGGAAGACACCAAGCATAGCCTACGTACATCTGAAGCAAACAATGACAAGCCATTTTCATCAAGTGTAGCTACAACAAAGTGCCCTTGTTTATTTTGAAGTTCCCCACAGTCATACATATTACCTATTGAAGACATACATATTACCTAGAGATGAACACTACATTTCAGTGATAGAGGATGAGCCTCTGAGACCAGAAATCACATTTCTAGACACTGACTTCTAAACAATGGTATAAAACTATCTCACTTGAAGTCCTTCAGGGACTAGCTGCAAAACAGCTGTACTAGCTGTGATGGCTCTAAAGAAAATGCAATGATTTTAGCAGTTCATAATAGTTTCACCCACTTTGATACTGGTAAGTATGTGAAGTCAACTTTTTAGACAATAGTGAATTACTGATGAAGTAATTTGGAGAGATCATCATGTTGGATTCTGTTGCATGAAATGCAAACTGAAAATTCAATACAGAGCCACGATCATGGTGTAAAGTTATTTTAACACTCTAAACCTTCTACTTGGAGGTAATTTCTGCACTCCAAGTGGAATTCATTTCTGAGTGGGCATGGCACTTCTTCATTGCTCTATGAGTAAGCATTTATCTCATAATTTTCAAGATGTTCTAGTCTTTTTAATGTTATTGCTATTAAGACCACTCTCCTTAGATGTCACTGCCTTTCCTGATGTAGAGTCTTTGGGCAATATACTTTTTTTTAATTTGATCACTCTTAAATTTTGGATCTTTCTTTCTATATATGCAGATCTCAAAAATTTATGAAAAATTATTGCATTTAAGTTAGCACAACGTCATTGATCAGTCAGAAATGGCCCCAAAGTGATTTTTTTACCATTCTCTTCAGACATTGTTTGCCATGATCTCCACTATCCTGCACAAAGACACTGGACCTGCTCAGATTCTGCACAAAGCATCCATGCAGGGGGCCTCAGTGAAAAGCAACAAATCCAGCTGTCACAAACTCATTACCAAGCACAAAGAAAGAATCTGAGATCTATCTAGAGTGCAGTGGGCAGTGCCCTCTGCCTCCCTGGGAGCCTAACTGCAGCCTGAGCTGCAGATTTCAGATAGTAGGTAGATTTCTGGGTAGTATCTGGGACTGTGTTTTGTGTAATGACAATACACTCCTCCTAGAAATGTTGAACGCATGAGTACAGTAATCAGAGCACTGCAGTTGAGTGGGCCAAAGTAAGAAAGGGGGTTTGTGATGCATAATTTTATGGGAATGGACAATTCTTGAATTGCTGGAAACTGCTCCATTTGGTGCATCAATTACCCTGAAAGGCTGACGCACACAGCCCACCTCATCATGGCAGTAAGCCTGTGCTCTATTCTCTGGAATATGATGCATCTTCCAAACTTTTACTTTGACTGGATGGTAACAATTTTCATAATGCAGATTATGGCACTGATGATGAATCTGCAGTTTGCTACTCCAAGAAGATTTTAATGAAAAGATCAATGACCTTTGTCCATTTCCCTGGCAACTTCCAGAAAACTCGTAAGCATGAATCCTGCTTCTAATCTCAACTGTTGCATTAGGGTTTAAAGAACTAAGCATGGGCAAGGAAAATAGCAGTCCATTTATGTTGCACAAGTCCGTGACTCCACTGCATCCACAAATATCATGTGCAATAAAAGCATTGGACTGTGCTTGTTTGGGAGTCCCTTGGCTTGAAGGGGAAATTTCCTTGACTGGAAATGGGGTATATTGGTTTCTTACTATGCAGCATTAGTCTGCATAGAATGATCATCTTCATTCGATCAACTCACCCTCTCAAGGAGCATGTCTATACATCTTGTCAACTCCAGTCATGTGCCTTCTCCACACTGGAATTTCTTATTTTCCAGGCACAGTGGCAGATCCCAGTAACCTTTTAAAACCAGAAAGCCATCTACCTTGGAAATCATCACCACAAGGCAACAGGACTTACATTCCTGTGCATAAACATAAGCAGCCAACAAAATAAATGAGCTAAAGTAGACCAAACATACTCTAGGATATGAGACATTAGTCCCTTGATGAATGCTGGTTTACACACAAATTGTCATGCTAATTTGGAAAGGATATGACTGGGGGTTCCCATGAAGTCGAGGTCAAACTTGGACTGCTACAGATGTCAGAAGCACTTAGATCCAGTAAAGATCATAGACACACAGTCTCATTGACAGTTCTTCTTTGGCAATACGGAAATCTTGGAAAAGAAACCTAAACAGAACACAGATGTTTTCATGTTGCAAGCAAAAACAAAACAAAAAAAAAGTTTTAACAGTCTGGTTTTTTAAAAAGAATGACTGTGAGTTCACATATACAGCATATACAGAGAAACCTGCACACAAAAGCATGTCTTCACATGCTCATTATTGCTAACAGAGATATCTTTAAGATACTGTCCTGAAGGCTCTGCACCATTTACAGCATATCTGACAGCTGGACTTAGGCCAATAGAACTCACCTGGTGTATAAATAATACACTTCCCAAGACTAAACAAAATGTAAAAAGTGTTCCTCTCTTCTTGACAAATAGGCACATAAAACTTCTAAGTCTATGGCAATGCTGTTCTTCAGTGTTCCCTATATGCAATTAAATTACCCAAATGGTTAAATGTATCATGTGCTATGGCTATATACCTACACAGAGTATTTTGGCAAGTTAATTAGATGTATGATAGGAAAGTGTTGCATACATTTGTCCTGTAGGAATACTTTATTCAAAACTATGTAAAAGCTCAATGGGTAGACTTTAATCTGGCATTTCAAATTTGCTTTTTTCAAAAGGGCAAAATTATTATATTCTCCAATAGATGAAAAGGAAAGTAATGTGAAAGAGGGCATTAAAAGTTGGGAACTTAAGTAAGTCAGCGATATTCAAGTAGCTATGGACAAACCTTCAAGGCCTGTTTGGTATCAAACCAAATAAAATATCCAGACCTTAAATTTCTTGCTTTATGGCAATTCTCTTTTTTCCACAGCAGTGTCTCCCACTCCTTCCTATACCACCTTGCCTTTCTCATTCTCCTTAAGTAGAGCAACCAGCATCAAAGAGCTTGAGCAAGAGGTAAATGCCTAGATGCAGCATAGACACAAGTCAAAGGAGGCTGTGTAAGGGCCCTAAGCAGACCATGAGAGAGGCGTGCTGAAAATATCCTTTTGAGATATCTATGGGCCCTCTCAACACAGTTTAGGAACTCATAAATGCTTTTAAGTACTTTTAACTTGTATGGGTAAAAAGAGCACCTGTCTGGGCCAGACTCAATCTGTTTTCAATAAGAGAATGGCTATTTGAGAACAGAGCTTCCTTCATGGTAGTGTTCCTCAAATTTTAGGAATTCTTTACCTGGACAGATAAAAAGCATTGAGGGGTAAAAATCTGCTAATTTTGAGTAAGTTTTTATCAGAAGATGAGAAGCAGAAAAATTAGTCTATGTGTCCTTGTTCCTGATGTTTTCTATGCAATTCAAAGTAGTGTAGACCTCCAAAATAATCCTTTGAAATAATTTTTATAAAGCCTCTGTGGTCTTTACAGAACACATCGGAAAACACAATTAAAAGGTTGGATTACCACGAACACCCTGTCTCAAGTTAGGCAACCTGTTGCCATGTGTTCTCTCCCATACCTGTATTGTGGCCTTTCCCTGGGTTTAAAATTAAAACCAAAACGCAGTTTATGGGGAAAAGGGGTTTTTACCTCAATGTTTATTTCAGGATACTTGGGTACAGCACTTCATCCAGGTGGAATGCCCCGAAAAGCATGCACCACGCCCCCCACCACACACCGAAATACACACAGTTATAGGCCTTGCAAATTAACGTATCTATCGAAGATTTCCCAATGAAAGACTCGAGTGAACCCCTCATTCTGAGAAACCTTCCCCCTGGATGGGCCTATCTTATTTTACAAAAATATGTTTTGGAGAGAACCTTGGTGTCTGGGGCTTGCAGACTGTTTTGTCTTCTGGCCTAACAGTACAGTGAGTCTCAGCTGAGTTATCAGGCTTGGAAAGTTACAAGTACGTAGGCTAATGAAAGCACTAAGAATACATAAAACTATATAAAAGGGTATGTAAGAGGGGTATAAAAGAAAAAGCAAAAAATCATCCTGGCATCAGTATCACAAGAGCCTATAAAGTAGCATGTCCAAATTAAGGCCTGTGCACCAAAATAAAATCTTCACCTTGCAAAAAAATATACAACTTCCACTATGCACTTTCATGGATGCCATGGAAAGTTGGGGAAGTAGTAATAGGCTCTAATAGGCACTTCCCAAAACTACTACATGCTTTGTCTTTAGCCAAGGAGCATTGAGAAAATGTGACATTTTTTTCCTCCCCTGGAACACAAAGCAGAATGCCAGAATACTGACTCTCCGTCTGATCCTCCTAATATCAGTAATCGGCTGTCTTGACATCGTAAGACAGGGATCTCTGCCAAAGGCATAACCATATCCCCAAAATGAGGAGTGCAGCCTGCAAGGCAGCACAATGTCTGCAGTGCAGAGCAGAGCCAGCACAGCTCTCGGGTGTGGACACTGAAAGCTCCAATGCTGCATGGAGCAGCTGGGCCCCATGGACCTTTAAAGTCAGGAGGAAGGAGCTAACAGAAAATTTTTAGGAAGCTTTTTTCTGCCTTTTTTTTTGTTGTTGTTGTTTTTGGTGGTGGTTTTGTTTTGATTTGTTTTTGTGGTAGGTTTTCTTTTCTTGTTTATTTGCTCTCCCCCAAGGCAACTGGACAACTCAGAGAAAGATGCAAACTTGGGAGTGTGTCAAGGGTGAAAAAGGAGCAGATAAAGAATGGGCTTCTGTCTCAGGCAGAAAAGGGGTTGGCACCCTGGGGAATATGAGAGAAGAAATGTAAACAGAAGGCAGAGTTGAGCAAGGCCTTGGAACTGAAACAAGCATGTAGCTCATCTTTGATGCCACGTCAAGTTCTTAGTGCAATAATGCATTGCTCATGTTGTGCATGCTGGCCTTATCTTACAGTCATACAGTCATACCCACACAGCCACTGTGCCCTTTTGCTTCCGGGAACACCATTAATGTATATGGAATAATCTATATACTGAGCATCCATACATGCAAATAACTGCTCATTATCAAATCCCATGTTAGAGAACTGTGCTCTTTATTAACTAAGCAAGCATGGCAGCTAGAAGGATGACAAAGATTTTTGCATTGTGTTATATCACAAAAGGAGCATATTTCTCCAAAATTTCTATCTATAATTCTTAGCAACAGAATCCTTTTGAAAAATATACGAATGATGGGCTCTTCAAACAGCCAATGCAATGATTATTCAGTGTTGTCTATATAACTGTAGTTAAAGCTTTAAAAACGGTAATTACTTTCATTCTCATGTTTTTGACTAAAATTTTATCTTTCAGGGAAAGCTAAAAATAACCTTCAGAAAATGTCACAGAGAATTACCCACTTCCTAAACTCATCAGTGGATCCCACACCTATTTCGGCAATAACACGACCCAGTACAGTTAAAAAGCCATCATTTACTCTGAATTTGGCTTATTCCAATCCATTTAGGTAAGTCAAGTGGCACACAGGCAATTTTGAAAAAAAAGTAATTTAATTTTATTTCTGTAGAACAAATGACAGTCATAAAAACCCTAAAAGTCTAAGCTAATTACTTGCAAAACTCAGCAGACCTACTGTACATTAACAAATGGGCTAAAGACAAATGAAGCATTGTTTTATGGGGACTAGTTAAGGAAATAAGCTTCCATATTTGAAAAATAATCTGGGTAAAAAGAAGAAAAAAATGTATATTATAGTGTACAGTAAAACGATTTTTAAAGTCACATTTCCTAGAGCCATAAATAAAAAGCTGGCGTAATCATCCATTTATTTTATTATGTTGCTTCAAGGCAGAATATAGTTTCCAATTCTTTGTACATTGTAAATGCACATTCTTCATGTACATTTAAATCTGAATTCATGGTATTTAATCCTACATTTGTGAATAACCTGATGATTATATCTTAAGCTATAATAAAAATTGCAAATCATTTTTATGGGGAAGTATATTCCAAAGACTTTAAAGGAAAGTAACTCATAATTGCTCCATGATGTCATTAGTACTAAACAATAGAAAGTGGAATACATTTCCTAGTTTTCTGTGTCCTGCATTTGTAGCTGTAGGCTTGAATCAGAGGCTAAAGGTAAATTTGTTTCGATCTTCAAAAACATGGCAAAGAGAAAGATTCTAGACTGCTAGAGACTGCTCTGATATTTTCCTATAACTTAGTTTCTAACTGAAAAAAGCATAGTCTGTAGCCCTGATTTGTACAAAATATTTTGTATTTCTGCTAAATAAGAGTCAGGAATAAAACCATTTATATTACATCCTATTGCAGGAGATTACTTACTGTCTTTTTAGGAATATAAAAAAGACAGATGACATCTAGTTAGGTCATTTGATGTCAGCTATTTGTAAAAACAAGTAATTTGAAACACTATCTTTTGTTATAAAGAGAAATCCTTCAAACAAGGAAGTCATAGCCATCTGTTTTCCTTCAATATCTGGCTGGAGCAATACCTGAGTCTATGAAGATCCACATTTAAAAAAACCCAAAGCAAGAGTTGCAAATATTTATAATTCACTTACTACCATCAGTTCCAGTCATAGCATTCAGAATTTAGCAAGTTAGTATTTTTTTCTTATCTAAAACTTGCTTAGATATCAATTTGCATAGAATAATAAAGGCAGGAATTTTAAAATGTCACACATGAACTAGAGTTGCTTAATTAATATTTAGAACTACCTGAAAATTAGTCTGTAATTGTCAGGGTCTAAGGACCAGAGCTTTAAAACTATTGGTCCAAGTACTTTCCATTAAAAATTATTAAGGCTTTGTTATTTTGTCTTCCAAATAAAGGCAACATTGCTTCATAATAATCAATACCAATCTTTGGAGGAAGATTTACACATGTATTTAATTCACATGCCAGTATTACATTTTGTTATATTTTTTGGCAGAATGGCATGTTAGCTCTATTAAAAAAGATCTGTTATACTAAAGAATCTATCCTCTTTTTATCTTCCTGTAGACTTCTCAAGGTTTCTGATTTAAAAATTCAGAATAACAAATTTTCAGAATTTACAAAATTACAATTTTCAGTCTAAAAATATGCAACTTGACAATATAATTCTTGCCAAACATTTTGTTTCTGTTCCAGCATGGAGTAGAAACATTGACAGCAGCCACAAATTTGTATTTGCATCTAAGAAGGAGATATTCTATCAGTGCAGAACTTTCTGGAAGCTGCTTTTTTAGAGCCATTAGTTCTTACTGTTTGTAGGATACACTAGGCATTCATTCAACAAGTTAGGTCCTCAAGGAACAAAAAAAATGCATTTTAGTTACATTTTGCTTGCCCATGTGATTTTTTGAGCTGGTACAACTATGAATCTCTGGAAGAGAAGTTGGCTAAGATGTGTATGTTTCTGGAAGGGCTTCATTTATTAAGCTATAAACAAAAGTAAAGTATTTTTAAACTTTTGGGAAAAAATCTTTAAGAGCTCAATAATTGAGAACTCTCTGTAAACTCCAGGATTATCAGAAATACAAATCTGTCAGTGGCTATTATTTCTGAAAAATTTGAGGAAAAGTTCAATGGACAGAGCATATATTTGCTGTACTGTCAGGAAGTTTAGATCAAAGTAAACAAACCTTGGAAAAGACAGGGCAAATAAACCATAGACAAATTGTGTAAAAGTTGGTAAAACAATAATGTGTGACTCCAAGGATGATAAAGAGGTGTAGGAAGAACAAAAAGCCAGACACCAATTACAGTCTTCTACAATTAAACTCTACTTGGAGGAGAAACGAAAGAGAAAAAAAAATCCAAATCCCTGAGGAGTGCAAAGTAGGTCATCAGCTCAATTACATGTATGAACTGAGAAGGGGAAGGGAGTTGCTAGAAATAAAGATTAAGTAGCTCTGACTGTGACTCAAGGGGTGGGAACTGTAACCTAGTTACAGACAAAAGGATGGGATGAGGCTTCTCTGATTGTTTTGATAAGGATATTCTAAAACCTATGGGGAAATAAACCTAATTGTAGTCCATGCCTTGTAGTACATACACAAAACAATGCAATGATATGAAAGCAAATGAGTTCAAAGACATGAAATGGAAAAATAAGATAGAATGAATACAGGTAAAATTTTTAGTAACATGCAGAGTGTAAGTTGTAGGGAAATACTGATGTTTCTAGTATAAACCTGTGGACATACAGGTAAGTTAGGGAACAGGTTCCCCAGAACATCTGGATTTCCTTTGTGACAAGCATTAAATGAACTTGATTTCTTGTATAAGGAAAGTATCATGGTTCCCAAATTGTTGGACATTGCAGGAAATTATAAGAAACTTCAGATAAAGCCAGTAAAGGAATGTAGTCTTTGATAACAAAATAAGGTTGCTCAAAACCTCAGCAAGGCATAATTTTTGAATTTTGCCTGAAATTCAGAACTACAGTGAGACATGGGCATTTAAGAACAGAACAACAAACAGAAAACATAAAAGTCTCAATAAAACTAGTAGGCTTTTATGCACAGCCGTATAGTCAGATTGCTTGTGCATGTCAGCCAAAATTCAGATTCCTCTAAACACTGAATCTTTACCAAAAGTTAAATTTGTGGTTATTCAAAAAGTCTGATTTTTCTTTTTCAAATCGTTACAAAGCATCAAATTCAGTGGAATCATCTTAAAGTTGTTGCAAATTAAAAACTTACTGCAGAGTCACTTTGATGATCCAGGAAAGCTGGAGACAATTACATTGCCTTAGAATATCTGCTTTTGTAATGAGCAGTCATGGCTGTACACAAATCAGCAGGAAAAATTCAGGACCGGTCTGTGAGGAAGGATCCTATATTTCTACGTTTTGCCTTTGATTCTTTTTACTCTTGATATCCTCTCTGAAAGCATGTCTCCTGCTAATCATTTCTAGTTACTAATCAGTGCTTAGTTCTGAAGGCATATTTGAATTAAAATTTCTTTGTCCAGCAGGAAGTTTCAAAGTCAATCCCATCAAAATGTTTTGGGAGTGTTTCTCTGCACGGGGAGGGTTTAAAAATTACCATCCACTGTACTCGCCATAAAGTTGGACTGTGCACAATTACTTCATGTCTCTTTAGAGAAGAAATCAAACTTGGACTTTCTGTTTCATGGAATACCAACATTTAGAAACTGTCTTGTGAGCATCAATTTGAATATTTCTCACGAAGAGGAGTTTTGGCAAAAAAAAAGTGTCAGTTGCCTGTCCCACCTCTGTCTCCTCCCAGCCTCCCACACACTTCCAGCTTCACCAGCATGGCAGTAAAAAAAGCAGAAAAGGCTTTGGCTCTGTGCAAGCAACTCAGCAAAACAAAAAACATTTCTATATTGTGAGCACTGTTTAGCACAAATCCAAAACATAGGTCCATACTAGCCATTGTGAAGAAAAGTAATTTCACCCCAGCCAAAACCAGCACACAGGGAAAGAATTTGTTTCATCTTTCTATAGAAACAGTGGTAGAAAAGCTGCTATTGCATTGTAGCAAAAATGAAAGCCTGAAAGCTGCTGTTGAAGGGCATGGAGATGGTACCAGGGTTTGAACCTCTCCCGCAAGTGCTCCATACTGCCTGGTCTGATGCTCCTGTATAAGGCAGGCATTACACTACAGCTGCAGCTCTAGCACCCTGAGGTTTTTCTAACCACACTGTGTTCCTGGGAGCATGATTGAGTTCAGAGGAATAGTCATCTGGGAATTTGGATATTATATTTTTTAATAGTGAGGTTTCTTCAAAAAGAAAAAGAAAATAGCCTTTTTCTTTCTTTCTTTTCCTCTTTGTCCTCCCTCATCCAGTAATGCTTTCTCGAAATCAAAAAGTAGATTCAACTAGTTAAATTTGCAGAAATGGTGTAGGTCTGTTCAATCTTCTAACTTTATGGTTGTCATGGTTATAGAGACAAGGGGTGGAGCTTCTAGCACTGTTTAATTCCATACCACACACATCATGGCAGGGGTGTAGTTTCAGCAGAAGGAAGCAGCGGACTGAAAGTGGAAGGGACTACAACTTTTTGCCTTGTATAGGACTTGAATTTTTAAAACAGTTTAGCTACAATAGCTGATTATTTCTAAAGGTATGCTCCTGAGAAAAGTCCCCAATCAGTTCTGCTTTAATGATCTGTGAAGACCAAGAAGCAAATCAGCTTACCAACAGTGGCAGTGAAAACTCAAAATTGCTAGGGCTCAAGGGGAATATAAAGACCTCACTCCAGATTTCTCTCAGTTGTTTTACATAGTTTGCACTCCTTTAACTTGCTAAAAAGTCTCCAAACTACAGCTGCACCAGGGAGTGCAGATTCTAATGGAAAAAGTGTGTGATCTAGTAGGAAGTAGAGGATAAGATCTGACCCATAAGTCCTTTAGAATATGCTTGTGACAGCAATTATAATCCTAAAATGCATTGTCTGTTTCTTTAAAAAAAATAGCACACATATATATATACACACACATATATATACACATGTACATACACATATGGATACACTTATGCATATACATTTACTTGAGGATGTATATATGTGTGTATAGATGTATGAGGGTAACTACAAAGGAAGCACTGAAAGTATGTTGATCACCAACTCCTTTGACTGTGGCCCAAAACTCCAAGTCGAAGAGCTTGGAGCTTGGTACCAGGGCTTCATTTGCTGGCAGGTGGTCATGCACTGTCTGCTGTCAACCTTTGGGAGTGAGTCAGCACTCCTTGGGCAATGTCACAGACCTCTCCTTCATACTCCCCCTATGCTGAAGCCAAGCAGAAAGGCTCATGGAACCAGCAGCAATAATGACCCTCAGCAAGTGTCTGCCACAGACAGGAACTCTAGGAACATAATACAGCTTTTCTTTCTCAAAGGCACAGACTAGCCCTATTCAGGTGCTTAATTAATATTGCCTATTCCCTGGATAAATTAAAATGTCCCTGTATTAGGACCAAGTAAAAAGTACCAGAGAACCCTAATATTTAGCTAGGCAAGCAAAAAAACATTTTGCAATTTATTAAAAGTACTTTAATGAATAATCCACATTGTTTGCTTTTGGGAAAGTGTTAGAAGTCTAGTAAGCACATGTAAAAATATTTCCTCATTACATTTTTTGGAAGGATATTAGATTAAAAATATCTCTTGGACAACCTTGTGCACAGAAGCTTTTTGTTGGTGTAAAGTGTTATACTTCTGTTTAAATAAAGTGATTTTTAAAAAAAGAAGTACACAGAATCAAGGAATCAGCAAAGTTGAAAAATACATCTTAGGTCTCCAGGTCCAACTGTTAAACTAGCACTGCCAAGTCCACCACCAAACCATGTCCCCCGGTGCCATAGCCATACATTGTTTTAACACTCCAAGAATGATGATTCCACCACTCCCCTGGGCAACTTATTCTAATACCTGACCTCCCTTTGAACTTCAGCACCCTGAAGTTCATATCAACAGGTGGTGTATTAGTTAAAGTTGGTTATAACACAGACTGCCATTATTCCAGGCTCTTCACATATCTTCTGTCAGGGCACTTCCTTCACAACAGCTTTGCTATTCCAGTATTTCCTTGTCCTCAGTGAAAACTGCCAATTTCACCTAATTATGTAGCTTACCCACGAGACTTTGAAACTATCTATTGGGAAAACTGACCCTTCCTGGAGAAGGGTCACTTCACCATCTATCATCCAGCGGCTTCACAGTTCAGGAGGGGCCTGTTGTTCATCTGCCAGGTTTAAAAGGGCTGTTAAATTTTTATTTGCAGCTATTAATAATCTTAAATTAATATCTAGATTTTTAGTGAAATATTCTTGTTTAATCACAGATATGCTGAAAAATGGATAAATTGAAGACATGGCATGCTGGAAAAAATGCACAAAATACTCCCAAGTCAGATTTCTTTCGACGGTTATAATGTAGGTTCAAATTTTCTGTAACGAGATACATGGGATAATTTATTAAAAACAGAAAGGAATGCAGAGTTATGGAAATTCAGAGAGGATTTTTTATGCCATTGTTGTTTTGTCTATAGAGAAAATATTTTACTTCAAAGGCAGTTTTCAGGTATCTCAGGCCTTATGTTTAATGACATCTTGTCACTGCTTCAGTAGGAAACTTTAATATTGTATAACGGCTATTAATCCAAGAAAAACAGGTTTTCTTTGAATTTGAGCATTCTTTTGCAGCTTTTGCATTCCAAACATTTCAATTCAGGAATCAGTAAATGAACTTTACTAGAAATAAAATTTGAGATTGTTAAAAGTTCATTGTAATTAGTTATGTGATTTGGCCCCAGCTGCCACTAGAATTTCCTGATTAGTCTATTGCCTAGTATTAAAATTGGGTACAATGCAAAAGTAGAGAACAAAAGCTGTAGATGTTAAAAAACTGAACTTTTTCTTTTCATATGGCAGTGATAGAAGGACTTTATGATTTATTACTGCTAGCAAATCTAAACTATGCAGCAACTTGCCCAAATAGCAGCTTAGTGGCTGCTGGATATGCCAGAACAGCTGCTTTACAGATAGCTCAGTGCAAAAGATTAAGCTGGTGGTTAATGTGGCAAAGGCAGGTGATACTGCAGGTATGTATCTGCACAGATTCAAATTTAGTTGCTTAACATGAGAGGTTAGAGCCTGTAGGACTTATACTGGCTGTAGGCTACCAAGGATATTTTGTATTTCTTTTTCTCTATATTAGCCATGAGTTTAACTTCCGAGGATCTTTTTGGCTCAGCTTTGAAAAGGCAAAATAACTTCAAATAAACTTTTGTGGGTTTTCTTTATAACCACTCCGTGGTCATAAACCTTCAGATTGAGATGGTTGCAGACCTGAAGCACTGCTAGCTCTATGATCCTCATAGCTGGTTCCTGATCTATAGGCCAGCAAATGGTTGACCTGTAAGGGTGTTCCTTTGTGAGAACACATCCCTGAAAAATGTATTTAAAAAGGCCTTCAGTACTGATGACCTCTCAAATACGACATTCATTTGTAAAGGGGACAGAAGAATGGGTAAGATAGAGTTGCTGGAGGATGGGGACTAGGAATATACAGGAATGATACACTGACACAAGCTGAATGAAGATGGGGAACCATATGCTATGACATGATAAATGAAGGAGTTTGAAAGGCAGATATATTCACCAAGTGACCAGAAGAAACTGTGGGAAGATGCAAAGCCTAATTTTTTTGTTAGCTGCTCCCTTACCTCTCCTTTCCAAAAATCAGACCTCTACATGCAGTGTCAGCAAAGAGGCTTGAAACAGACAATCACTTCAAAAAGAGCACAGCAACTCAAAGTATCTGAGATACTTTGCAGTAGTGAGCCTGCCTGCAGATCTCAATTAGGACACTAGAAGAAGACTGTAACAAGCAGGATATAAGGGTCACAACATTGTTGTCTGAGTCATTGCTCCTCTATCACACTCTGGATTGTCCTTACCATGTGTTTGCTTGGTGTGATCCTAAGAAGAGAAGGGAGGTAAAATAGAATACTGTTTAATTTTCTTTGGAAGCTTCTCTGCTTTGCAAAAATAAGTTAAGGTGTCTGGGGTCAGTGAGGTGTCTGGTGATGGAGGAGTGTATAACTCTTTATGTATTTTAAATAAAACAGACATTGAATAAAATACTTGAGCATTACTAGGAGCTGGGACTGCAATTTGAGATTCCCTCTTCCCAGGTGAGTACTGGAAACCACAAAACTGGGATCTTGCCCACTCCAGACTGAGGATCCTGAGTTGCCTCTCTACCTCTGTCTTCAGTATTTCTTACTGGCTTAGTATCAGTGGCTCAATGTGCTGATTCCTCCTGGCAGGCTCCTAGGAAATTTCGGCCCCCATTCTAAGATGTCTAATTCAGCTGTTGCAGTATGGCAAACAGGCTTAACACAGACTTCTGTACTTCCACTCAAGGGCCTTAGGTGCTTGATTGTAATAACTCAAATTCTAGCCCTGTGACTATAATAGGACACTGTTGGAAAATGAGCAAACTACCTGCATTGGGAGAAGAATGTCCCCATGCTTTTCTGGTACACCAAGAAAAATGAATATTCATTTGATCATTAAACTCAAAATGCGATGACTTCTCAAGAAGTACAGTACATGGTGTTAGGCCAAAGGCAGTTCTGATCCCAAGATATTATTAAAGTTTCAACATTTTGGCCCCTACTGATTTCTTTCATGCAATTCTTAGAACTATTACTCAGACAGTCCATGTTAACTGGCAGATGCCCAATGGCAATATATAAAGTACATATTTTACTGCAGTTTCTGAACTGGGTAATTGATGGATTAAAAGAGCTACTATGAAATGAACACCAACTTGTTCTCAACCTCCCCTTCTAGTCTTGAATCTATTATTGGTGCAAAAGAACAAACATATAACCCTTTTGGTATTCCTGATATCTTTGACAAGTATTGTCACTATCATTTTTTTTTTTTAATTTAGAAGCTCCTAAACATGAAGAAAATCAGAAACATTTATGCAGTATTAGTAAAGAAAGGGGTGGATTACTGTGGACTGAACTTCTCAACCAGTTGTACTATGTACTGTTTCTATGGTGTAAAGAGGAAAAAACCACTGCCTGCTTCATACTAGCAGGTGCAATAAGAAAGGGTTTTCCGTAGGCAGAAAAAGCACAGTCCCTTCAAAATCAACGGCAAATCTCTCATCTTATACTATGTAGCATAATTTTTTGTACCGATGCTTCCCTCAAAACTTCCTCTTCAAATATGACTAAGAAACAAACTTGTGAGTATTTTGAATTACATTAACTACAGGAAGCTCTTACCACTCCTTTCCTTTGGAACATTTCCTTTAGCATATCACCTGCAAAGAGACTCATAAGCCTTTTTGTTTGCCATCTGTATAGGTGTATATTTCAGCCTTAGTTTTTAAAAACAATTTTAATACTGTCTTGAAGTGTAAAGTAAGCCGAGTCTCAAACCTGGGATTCCAACTAGAGCTTCAAAACAAAGCAAGCAAAATTTTTTGATCCATTTTGTTGCCTTCCAGCAATAGACAAAGGCTCTGAACTTTCCACTCTGTGCACTGTATTTGAATATATGTAATGCATTCTGTCAGAACAGGATGGTCAACTCTAAGTACGGAAAAATTGTGAGTCAGCCTCTTTCTTCACAATCTATAGGGTTACAGTGAATAAAAAAAAGTTTCTTTAATTTGCCTTTTTTTAATGTTGACCTTTTGAATGTTATATTTTTTATTTAATTCCTTTAGCTACAATGACAAGACCTATTTGTTTTTAAACAAAATGTGACATTTTCTCATAATAGGATGAGTTCATGCAATGAGGTGTAAGAAAAAGCAACATATATCACAATAATTTTATCACAACAGTTGAAAATGCTTCTGAGCTGTCCACAGCTCTTGCTGATTTGATCCACTTGAACACAGCCTCTTATATTATATATACAAAGAGGTGCTAATTTTTTGGTTTGTTTTGTTTTTCTAGGTAAGTATCCCACCAAATCCTATTTAATAAACCCTATCACTCCATATGTAAAGAAGCTTTAGAATCTGGCATATAGAAAGCCAATATTCAGAGGTGTTCCTCCTTTTTTGTCCCACAGAATGATGCCTGGATTCGGATGAGAAGTAACAATACTGATTTTCTTTTTCAAATTCTTCTGAAAATCTCCATTTCCTTCCTGGTATTTGCATAATGAACAAAATCTTTGGCAGTCTGCCAGGTTAACTGTTGGCCACGTAAGAGTCAGGCTGAATGGGAACCCTGAGAACAGGCTGTCTCCTCATGAGGGTGGAAAAGCCCAAACTTCCCAAGAATCTCTTCTTCTAATTGCAGTATGTAATCCAAATAATTAGTCTTTTCTCTGAAAAAATCCCCTCACCCCATCCTACTTCCTTCAAGCTGGAGAAGATCCAACAAGACTCCTTCCAACCTTTTATGTGGCCTTGTGGGGAAAAAAAGACCCATATTGCTGAGAGGTCGTTGGGTAATTTAAACAGTTCTTCATGACTGAATATTTAGATTTCATTTCCTACTGCTAATACTAAGTTCCTAGGCCTTGCCTGAAAACATTCTTGCAAAATTTAAAGCATTTGAATGTTGTAGGTAAACACTATAGGTTTTAAGAAAAAGGTTACTTTACACCTCAGTTCTGCCCAAATTATTTTTGAATTATTATACCCTCTTCAACTGAGCAAGTCTGCAAATTCTAACTGAAATGTCATGCAAACTTCAAGTGGGAATGGGAGCTGTATTTTTTTAGAAAGCTTATAAGTGAAAAATTGGTAATACTATGTTTGCTATTAGTAAATTAAATAAGCCTCAGTAATCTATTAATGTTCTTCCTATAGTATCCTAAATCTTGTTTTGTAAAGCAAGGCCATGCAGGTGAGGGTAGGAATGTTGACATACTTTTTTGTCTCTGAACCTCACTACCTAGTCATTCTTAGAGGTATATGTATCTTTCCTAACTTGCCATATAGCTCTCTTAGTACCTCAGAAGCTATAGCTTCTGTCTGTATTCAATCTGCTCATATTGCTCCTCAGTCATCTTTAAAATCCTCAGAGCAAATGCATGTAAAGAAATTGTAAGAATTACGGAAGAGCTTTACTCCAAAGGATATGGAGCTGTCAGGATGTAGATTCTTATACTCTGTGAGTACATGCCTCAATAAGATGTTTGCTACTTCCTCTTAAGTTACTGAGTATTATACACAAGTCTTGGGAATAATGACATTGTCCACAGTCAATGGGCACAGCACAGAAAACAGGAAGGCCCTTGTGTTTGTACTATACTTAGAGCCAGAGCTAGTTTCCGCACTAACAGCAGGAAATGTTGAGCAATAAGAGTCTTCCTCCAAAAATGACATAGAAAATTAGATGTTTTAATGCTCAGTTTAAATTATAGGGGAAAGGATTTAGGAAAATAGCAAGTGAAACAGTGAATACCAAATTAACTAGGAAATAATTTCTATTAGGAAAATAGAAAAATCATTACATTTTTGTGTTTCCAGGTGAGGCCCTCACTGAGGCCCTCAAATACTTCTGCATTGTGTATTCCAAAGCAATAATGCTTGTCCTTGAATTCTGGTAAATCTCCCTAAAGGATGGTCAGACTAAGCATGCTTACTTTACCAAAGCACACTGTTCAAGATCCAAAAGGCTAGTTTTTGGCCAACGAGTCAGTACAATTGAATTATTTATAAAGCTTAAATCACACGGTGAACCTTTTACAGAATGTACACTAGAGAAAGGACTAGGTAGCGTTTTTGTTATTTTGGAATACTTTAATTATAAATAAAAGATCAGGTGATGTTGTTTCCACCTTAGAGTGGAGAGAGGATAGGATGCTACTTAATCAGAAGGGAAAGGGTTCATTGAAGTCCACTGAATTATACTCACCTAACTATTTAAGCACTTGAAGAGTAATAGATCTGACCCTCTGCTTGAATTTCGGAAAAGCTGCTATACTCCAGAAATGAAACTCAGTTTAGTGTCTTCTTTGAGAATATTATTTTTATTTAGAAAGCCAGTTGGCTCCAGACCACCAAATACAATGAAAGGGATTGAAAACACTTGTAATTATTATTTAATAGCACAACAATATTCTCTGGTAACATGACATACCAGAAATGAGTCAAAAAACCCAAGCAAAATGGAGAAGAAAGAGAAAAAGAAAGGAAGAAGAAGCAAACTTAAGAGCAACTAGGAACTTAAAAGCTAATTGCTTATACTCACTCAGTAATTGGGATTGGGACAATAAAGATGGTATTCTTCTTACCAAGTGTAAAAAACATCACTGTGTATTATAAATGATGAATTATCATTCCTTTATAATCACTGGAGAGAAAGATACACTTCCAGGAGGCAATATATATCCTACAAAAGAAGACAACTGAAATAGGTCAAATAAAGCTTTTTCTAGTGTATATAACTTTGCGACTAACCTTTTTATATAAACTGAACATATACCATATTCACCATTGTAAAATAGTGTGACAAGCCTAGCTCTAAAGACTAAGTAAACAGTAATGTGATTGTTGCCTAAGGAATGTATTATCTCTTTACTTTTGTGCAAAAGTCTCAATAGTGGGGAAATAACAATAGTGGGGAAAGGCAGGATTTGAAACTACAAATTCATATTCAACTCTATTGATCATATGAACAAAATCTGTCTTACTTGTCTGGAAGAACTGAGTAAGTTATCAGGAAAATAAGGCAAAGAAACTTGGAATTTTAAGTAGATGGTTGACAGGATTATTCCTCACTCTTGTATTATGCCCTGTCTCATTTTCCTAAGAAAAACAAAGCCACTAAATACATTACTAACAGCTTTCCAGTGCAGCCAAATCTGTCATCCCAGATACAATTCACTTTAATACCAAGCATGCAACTCACATTTGTAATCTGTTCCACAGTCACGTATTATAAAATATATTAAAGCAAGGTACAAAATTTCTTCTCTTGAGAAAACTTCCTGTTTTAGATTTGAGAGTCATCAATCATAATATTTGGATCATGTATGTTGAGAATATTCCCTGAGCCCAATGTGAGTTTTGCTGTGGTAAGAAGATATTAGAATTCAGAAGATACCAAGAAAAGAGAGAAGCATTTACCTGGCTTTAAAAAATGAAGATAAGCTTGCATTTGAAATTGAGAAAATGTTCTAAGGAGTCTTAGTGACATGAAAAGCAATGAAGGTATATTAATCATATTAATATATCTACTTTTCTTCTGAGTGTAAGTTGTCAACTCATTGTCTTTCCTCTGTATCCTTTATTCTTTTTCTATGAAGGAAACTTCCTCTCTTGGGGATAAAGTGTGCAACTTTGCATGCAAAGTTTAATAACTGGTTATATTGTTGTTATACCAAGGTCTCTTTCCTGAGATTTATAATCCTATAATTAAGCAATATAGAGCCCATTTTTGGGATTATATAAGTAGGATTATGACTCTCTTTTACATTTATCACCATCAGGTTGTACCTGCCATTCCATTGCCTGGTCATTCATTGTTGTCATATAGTTCTTGATCAGTTTGTTTGACAAGTCTGAATAATTTGCATTACTTGAAAAACTTTCACCTCACTACTTCAGATAGTGTATGTGCAATTCAAGAATCTGGGTATCAGCAGTGACTCCTGGGGTATATGTGGGATAAAATTTCATTTTAAAACCAGATATTTTTAATACTGTCCTTTATTTCCTCTTTTTTTGCTTTGTTATTCCACAAAAAATATACCATTCTGTGGTGATTTGGTTCCTTTCAAGTGCCTTTAGAGATGGACCTTTCCAAAATCTTTTTGAAATCCAAGTACAAATCTTTAGCAGAGTGCTTGTACTTGTTAGAAAATTATTTGTGTAACTATCAGGTCTTGATTTCATAAGACACGAATTAAAACTTAAAGGAAAGCTATTTTTATTCTGTTATTTTTTGGAAAGAAGTTGCGTATGATCCCTTGGCTTGCCTTCAAAAACTTTTTTAAAAAATTAATTTAAAATAAAATTGGTAAATTTTAAACCAAATTAGAATGGTAACAGTGGAAATCTTGAAGAAAATGAAACTCTTAAAATTATTGGTCCATAAATAAAGTGGGAGAGAGCAGCAAGACTTGTTATTCTGTAACTGTGGGAAAGACTGCAATAAGGCACCAGGGGGAGAATATTACAAATCCTGCGAACACAGGACCATTCTCTATACTAGGCACTAGAGAATATACACTTGAGACAAACCATGTAAATGGAAAAAGCATTACTCAGGATTTTGTTCAATAGGAAACCAAGTTTCCTTAGTGCCAGTCCTCAAGGACCTACTTGTTCCTTAAGCCAGGATATTTGTGTATCATCCAGATATGCATCTGCCTGAGAGCTAAAAAAATTCTAACTAGGAGCTCCTATTTCTCCATTCAGAATGACAATCTCTTGGGCAGATATTTTCATGAGAGGATAATATTACAGAGTTCATTAGAAGGAAATCGAACAGTACCTTATAAATGGGTGCTGCAGTGCTCATTTGGCTTTACTGCTGAAATAGACTGGTTTATAGGATGCCAAGTCTCGGATCAAAACTAGGTGGCTAGAGCTTATTTAAGCATGATGGAAGCAATAGATTGAAGGCAGCAACAGGTTGCCATCTCACAGATCAGCCATGTTATCTGGTAGTATATGCCTGCTCCTTTTTACTCAGATTTACAAAACCTAAAGTCTTTCAAGATCCTCAGATTCTTCTGTAGAGCAAAAAACCATGAAAACATGGTGCTCAGGGACATGGTTCACTTGTGGACCTGGTAGGGTTGGATTAGTGGTTGTACTCAATCTTGAAGTCTTTTCCAAACTTAATGATGCTACAATTCCATATTTCTTTATATTTTATTTTTGTTACCTCAAAGTTTATACTTCTTCTGTGTGGTCTACAATTAAAGGTATCATGGAATCATTTGGTTAATTAAAACTCTGCAGCCATCCTCTAGGTAGGTAGGTAGAAATTTTAAACTTTTGCCTTGTAAAAGTCTAAAAAGTTTACAATATGAGAAAATTTGACCTTGCCTTTGTATTTAGGCAATACAAATATGCCTGCATCTGGCAGCAAATCTATTATGGTTAAGAAGCCCACAGACTAAGTATCAGGAGTCTAGTTGCAAATAATTATCTGATTTTTGAAAGTCACCTATGTTGAATATTTTGAATCTGGAGGCATGCAGAAAGATTCCTCATTTTCCAGCAAACATTTTAGCAAGCACGGAAGTGGTTTACAGATTAATAAATCCTATTGATAAGACTGGTTTTCAGTTGCGATGAGTTAGAATGGTGAGTCATCACTTTATATTTAAAATTTTGATAGGATTTTAAATCGTAGTGGAAAGTTCCTTGGAGTGCTGTTCACTCTACCCTAAAGAGGTGGATTTTCTGTAAAGTAGAATTATAGGAAAAAGGAGAGAGAGAAATATCTGAAAATTATTTTGAGGTGGAAAGAACCTCAGATGCTGTGTAACATGCAACTAAATTGCCTAGGACTCCTCAGAACTGTCAAAGAAAGCACTAATGCTTGATGGAGGAGGTGATTTAAGTGGTGGGTTTTCATAATTTCTTTCCTTAAGAAGTGAGAAGCACATCTAAAATTGTACAGGTAATATTTAAAATCAGATTTGTCACATTATTTATGATAGAAAGATGACTTCTTCCTGTCTCCAATGTAAATTCGACATGATGGCAAGCATACGAATTAGTCTCCATGGATGCAATGAACTTAATGTGAATTTTTACTCTTGCGACCTAGAACTAGAAGCAGTTCCTAGAAGATGGTGGATCTCCATAAATATCCCCTTTTTATAAGTTAATTAAACTACCAGAAATAGTCATATTGTTATGGTCCAGGATTTCCACCATCCACACTCAGCTGTAGCATCCTACTGCCATCATGTGTTCAGCTGTCTCAGGGCATAGTCACACAATCGTTTTGAAAATAGCTGGAGTGGTTTCAGATATTTCTGCCTTTCCGCTATTACTTACTGCACTGTGGCTGGAGCTTTCAGTCCCTGACAGAAGGTGGCAGAAGAGGAGAAACTGAACCTCTATCTACAGTGTGAATTCAGTCACTGGTGTGCCTTAGTCAGCTCAAAGGATGTTATACTGCTCTGTATTGCAAGTGTCTGCTTTGAGCAAGCAGAAGCTCAAAGCAAAGCTCCTGGCCATTTGTGAGTTGTGGGTATATATTAGAGTAGACTCTTGATTTTAGGTGTTGTTCAGACATAAGTCCTGTGGCAACTATAAGATTCATATCTATAAAAGGTGACTAGTCTTCAAACACTCTAGTATTTGAAAACAAGTCCTAAAACACTCGGTCCTTCTCCTTTTCTTCCCTCTGCTCTTTTGAAAATACACCAACATCACCTGCAGTTAAAGTAGCTCCTCAAGCTACTACTCAAATGGGCAGAAGCCTCATCAATCCCAAGATCCCTGTATTCGAAGATCCCAGGAGAACCTTCATGACTATTTGATGTATGTTCATGTGGAAAGACATGCACATTAACACATTTTAAGTCTCAAAAACTGTGCCTTCCCGTTACCTCTGTATGCTGCAAGGTTTCAGTTTGACTTTGACCATATACTTTCTTCTGGAAACAACAAGCAAAGGTGTCCTTATTTCTGCATCTTGAGCCCTTACAATCAAAAACCATCAGCCATCCACACCCCCACCCCCTCTAAGCTGACCAGCTGAGATGCTGGAAAAAAAAGAGTGACTGCTAAAACACAGAGCAAATCCCCCATCTAAATCTACTGTAATTTACCTTTTTAATGTAAGACTGTTCCCATCTCTATCTCTTAATGGAATAGAGCATAAAAAGTGCTTCCTACTCTCAGACTGAAGAAGCTGTTATATTTTGGATTGTCACTGCTTTCCACCCAGAAGAGAATCCCTGCTGTTTTGGGAGTGTACTGCTCCTGGAGCATCCTCAGGTACAAAATTCCATGTTCCACTACAAGCACTGCAGAAATGACAAAGAAAAGATGAACGGGAAAATTAGCAAAATTAATGTGATGCAACACACAGTAGTGGTATATCTTGACCGCATTCCTGAAATCTGACATTGTTCTGCATGACATCTTTGTCTCTAAGCTGGAGAGACAGGGATCTGATGGATGGACTACCCACCAAATAAGGAATTGGCTGGATGGTCACACTTAAAGAGTTGTGGTCAATGACTCAATGTCATCCAGAGAGACCTTGACAGGCTTGAGTGGTGGGTCTGTGGCAATCTCATGAAGTTCAGCAAGGTCAGGTACAATGTCCTGCATCAGGGGTCAGGGCAATCCCATGCACAAATACACAGGCTGGGCAGGGAATATATTGAGAGAAGCTCTGAGAGGAAAGACTTGAGTGCTGATTGAGCAGAAACTCAACCTGAGCCAGCAGTGTGCGGTTGCAGCCCAGAAAACCAAACATATTCTGGGTTGCATCAAAAGCAGCATGGCCAGTGAGCTGAAGTTGTTGATTCTCCCTCTCTGCTCTGGTTTTGTGAGACCCTGTCTGGAGTACTGTGTCCAACTGTGGTCCCCAGTGTAAGAAGGATGTGGATCTGCTGGAGCAGGTCCAGAGGAGGGCCATGAGAATCATCAGGGGACTGGACCACCTCTCCTGTGAAGACAGGCTGAGACATTTGGTTGTTCAGCCTGGAGAAGAGAAGGCTCCACAGAAGACTTCCTAACAGCCTTCAATTACATAAAGGGGACCTACAAGAAAGCTGGAGAGGAGATAGGGAATTAGATTAGATATAACACTGTGATACTGGTGAGATACTGGCACAGGTTGCCCAGAGAAGCTGGGAATGCCCCATCCCTGAAAGTGTTCCAGGCCAGGGTGGACAGTGCTTTAATCAACCTAGTGGTGGAAAGTGTCTCTGCCCATGGCAGGGGGGTTGGAACTGAATGTTCTTTAAGACCCCTTCAAACCCAAACTATTCTGTGATTCTATGAAATTGTATGGGAACCACAAACAACTCACAAATAGTCAAGAGTGTCCTTTAGATGATGGGCAAGCTACAGTTAGTACATTGCTGAGCACATACTCTAGTTATGTAAAACAAGACCATCTTTCTTTGAATTTATTAGTGCCTGAAGTAGAGTTGTATGTAGAGGAGAAGCAAATAAACTTCAGTAAACATGCAAAATCAAGGAAACATACAGTTTATCTTTTCCGAGGTCATAAGCTAGTAATGAAAGCAAACAAATATCAACAGTATAATTTTTTTCTTGATTTTTTTATGATTGAGATACACAGTAGTTGTTAAGAGCAGTCAGTTGTATGCACAGTATATTTCTAATACATAATTTCACAGAAACAATCATATAGTATTTAAAGTGAAAAAATTTCCAAGTTAGGAAAAACAGTTAAAATTTATTCAGTTTAAAATAAAATAAAATAAAATAAAACAAATCTAGATTTTGAGTGAAAATGGCATACATGTGAAAGTGTCCACTAAGTACATCTTTTTGTTTTTTATTTTTCTTCTGTTTTCTTTTAAGCAAAATACTTACGAAATAATTATAATCCAAAGCCTGTGCACTAGACAATTCACTTTTGCATTCTTGCTGTCATTGCCAATAGTTTATTCTTTGAAGGTCTAACCTCAGGTGCCAGTCTTAGCCTGTTAATGGTAGGCTACATTCTCTTGATCAATTTCCAATAACAAAATCTTGCAAAATAGTTTTTGTTTTTTTAAGATTCAAGTTTCAGTTGGAGCTTAGAGTCACAGGAATTTGGAAAGACTGAAACTAAAATCTTTTTTGTGTTTACCCAGCTCAGCACGGTCCTGGTTATTTATTTAGGTTATTTATTTAACCACTTAGAATTTGAACTTTTGGATCCTGTTTTATAGTGCTTATAGAAATTAATTGCATTTGGATTAATTTTAAAATTTTTATTTTTCACAGATGAATGTTTATTCCTACCTTTATCCTAAAAGAAAAGTTAAAAGAAAATGGTCTTTTCCCATTTTCTAAGTGATTGAATCAGTTACTCTGGATGAGTACTTAAATTAATTTCCCAACAATGAGTTTGACCCACTGGCAATTTCATGATAAAGTGAAGTACACAAGTTATTTAAAAATACAGAATTCTAAAAATGCTGCACAAGATTTATTCATTCCAAAGCCTAGTTTTGATAGAGAGCTAGACTTCTTTTTCACCCATATATAAAGAAATATCTGTGCAAACAATAATGGACATGCATAAACAGTCATGCAAAGAAAGCACTCATGGACTCAGATATATTTTTTATTTTAGTTGCTATCAGGGTGTTTTCCTTCAAGTTTTACCAGCTTCCTAAGCTTTCCCTAAATTCCTTACAGTACATTTTTTTTTACCCTTGCAAGAAGGTTAAATCACAATAACTGAGAACTGTCATCTACACAGATTTTTCTTCCCTGTCTTATATACATTTTCATCTCAGGAGCTGCCTTTTCCAGAATTACTCCCTTACCTCAAACATCTAACGTGGGATGAACAATTTCAAGAACTGACATTAAAAAGATGAGGGGTAGAATAACGGATATTAGGGCCAAAACCACCCCCAAACAACAACAAAGAAAACAAAATAAAGATATTCTACCCATATAAGCAAGTACCTGTATCTTCATAGAGAAGTATATACTTTAAATCCATTGAAACCATGTGGAGCGCACTGAATAATAAGATGTTCAATGTCTTATGCCCAGGGAAGACTGCATTTGAAAATACAGAATATATCACATACCCTGATTATTTCCTACAAAATGTGGGTGTTTAAAAAAACCCACAACCCTCAGAAGAGAACTGCGGAAAAAAGAATGAGATCTTAAAGTTCTCCTCTTTCAGTTATACTTGTAGCACATATAGTACGACTGGAGAATAATCTGAAGAAAACATTAAAGTAAAAAAAATTCAGGTTTTTTTACTACCATGACATTAATAACTTTTAGCAAGACCCATCAAGTTTAACACAAAAATTCAGCATTATTTCTTCAATTATGGGAGTAGGGCGAATCAGTCCCGGCTCTTTTTTTAGCCTCTCTAAAAGCAGTGAAAGCTCTTGCTAATTTAAAAATTGTGGTGATCTTCTATTTAACTTTCATGGTTGAATGTTTAAAATAATGACAGTAAATACATATTTATGATTTAAAGGTAGCTAGTAAACTCAACAAAAAAGGATCAATGTTAAGTATGGTCTTTTATCTAACTGGCTATTTTATTGCATGTTAATGTTACACAGAAGGATCTGACATTTAAATCTGTTTTCTTAAATCAAAAGAAAGAAAAAATAAATGGTGTACCTTAGAATAAGGTACACTGCTAGCTTAAATGAAAGTATTTTTAGCAAAAACAATAGTGGAAAGTTTCAAGGAAAGTCTCTTGAACTTTCCAGTTCTTTGAACTATCGTTCACACTGGCATGAACATGTTTTTTCTGGCTCTTAATAAAACACATGCTGAGAGTTGATGCATCTTTTCTTATATTTGCACCAGTTAATTCTTTCATTGAATGCTGCACATTCATCTACAACTTAACCAGGGAGGTGTGATTCTCTGTATAACTTGACTACAATATTCCAGCTTCCTTCATCAACATCATTTTCTATTACAGTTTCTGGCTTCTACCTTAAGGAGCCAAACCATACACAAAGAAAAAGCTAAACTGACATTTTTTTAATCATCAGATTGTTCTGATCTTGCAAAGACCAATCATAAGCTCCAATTTCTTTTTTTTCAGGGTATTTTCCCATACTACATTCTCTATATTGTCTTTAAACGAAATCCTCTTATGTTAGTGGTCTTCAGGTCTGGTACATACACCTCAATTGATTTCTTAGGTGCTGGTCCTGGCTATATGGTCCTCAGATTGAGATACACAGTAGTTGTTAAGAGCAGTCAGTTGTATGCACAGTATATTTCTAATACATAATTTCACAGAAACAGTCATGTAGTATTTAAAGTGAAAAAATCAGTCTAGCTGGGCTTTCACACAATTCACACTGGTTTCCTGAGTGGGTTAAAGAACAAATAAACTACCCCGAGAAAGAAGCAGCTTGGGAATCTCAGTACTACTGATGATTTGCACCCAATTGTCTAACACTGCTGATTGGTTTTGCAGTAGATCATGATGTTCCTGAAATGGTATCAGAGTGCCTCTTTACTCAGACTTCACCAACAGACCTTTGAATTCAAAAGAGCCTGGTTAAGCCATTACCATAAAAAGAAGAAACAAACCAAGAAATTAATGGAAAAAATCATCAAGAAAACAATCCCAAAATGCTAGATATAAAGATACACTGACATACATACCAACAGAATAAAATATGCTACAATCAATAAGAATTCATTGAGAACATTTTCTGAAATCAAATAAGCCGAAAAGGAAAAAAGAGCCCCAGCTCACCGAAAAACAAAACCAAAAAATCCTAGCAACAACAATGACTTCAGTGAGCAAAGGATAACATTACCTGGCTCTGTGCCACTGGCAATTCTGTGCTTTTCAAACATCACTTGCAGCATGCTCTTCAGATTAATGATACATTATTTGAATTCTCTTTGGATTGGAATTTTGTTCCAGAAGTAACAGGTCAGATCATATTAATTTCTGCTCTGTGTTCTAGGAAAAATAGTCCTGAAAAAATGAGAAGAATTTTATGGCCTTTGAGCATTTGTGATATAGAAAATTAAAGAGGAAAACATGCCAATTGTTTTCTTTCTTTCTTTCTTTCTTTCTTTCTTTCTTTCTTTCTTTCTTTCTTTCTTCTCTTTCTTCTCTTTCTTCTCTTTCTTCTCAGCTATTGTCCGTTGCAGGATGTTTATGACCTTAGGTCTTCAGGGAGGAATCCATTCTAAAATTGTATTTTCCTTGCAATCATCATATTAAAGCCCGAGTCTTGCTCAGGCTACCTCAGCTTTGCTGTAAAGTGTCCTAAATGATAAGAACAATAAGGAAGCTGATAGCTAAGAAAAGGAAGGATTAATACTAAACAAAGCAATACAAAGCATGAATAATCTGAGTCATCCTTTAAAATGTGTGTGTAGTAGAACAAAGTAGACCAATCCTCTGCTAATAACATACAGTTATTACAGTTTACAGTACAACAGCACTTAGGAGATACTTAGGCCCAGTTAATTCCCTGGGACACAATGAGCACGGTAGCTGCCTTGTATTTTAGGTAATTTCTCAAAGCCATAATGACATGTTTGGTAACTGACTAGTTATTACTTAAACTAAAGAGGTGGGTTGAAGAGCCTGAGGACATTCATAATAAGGAGAACAGTGGGGATTAGGGAAACAAAAATCAAAGAGCCTCTATGTAACCATCTTGTATGGGCATCTCATGAACATTTAGTTTTCATTACTACACAATAACTGTACTTTTATTTTGGAGACAACTTTGAAAAAGCATCAAGTTAATTCCTCTTACCAACAGCTGCAGCTCCTTTCACTATCAACTAGCAGATCTTTATGTGCTAGAAACTGAGGCAGGAGAGATTTCCTTTTATTTTATCTACCAGTACATCTTCTGACCCTACTACTGATTTCCGCAGGTTGGCAGCCTGGGAAGACTATGTCTAGGACACTGTCTTGTTGTAGAGTCTTAGCCTCCTTCATAGCTTCCTAACTTGTAAGAGCCTAAAACGAGAGATTTAGGGAGGGACTCTAGGTGGCTCTTCAAAATGCTGTTTATTGCATCCAAGAAGTTACAGCAATCACGGGTCATGAGTAACAGAGCCACACCTACAGCTGCCAGCTGCAGACCTGCAGGCAGACCTGAAGCTGCTTTCTGTTCAAGTTACAAAATAATAGATACTTTTCTTTGCTGAATACCTTAATACCTGACAACCAATTAGCATCATACACAATATCTTTACATTTGCCTATAGCCTATCAACACTATTATCATTACCATATTATAGTCATTATTATCTAATCACAGGAGTAAGTATGTAACAATTTAAGCTTACAATGGTAAATTCTTAGACCTTTTTTCTACTTGCCACATCACCATTTCTCTGTTTGCCTGCGGTATCTTTTTGCTTGGTATAACATGTCTTTTATTTACTTGTGCTCTTCTTGAGACTGATTTACTTGGTAAAAAATGTCTTTCTTTGTAGTCACATACCTTTGTCCTTGACACAAAAGATCTCCTTCTAACTCACCTCCAACCTTTGCCTTCTCAGTCACTCAGGAACCACTGGTTCAGCAAAATACCTCTATATCAAAACTTGCTTTCAATTCTCACTCTCAGTTTCTACATTCAGAGATCTTTCTGCCATGCTTATATATCTGTCATCCTTCCCAACATCAACTATTTGCTTAGCTTCACTTTTTCCTTCCTTTAAATTTCCGCAAAATTATTTTCTTTTATCTATGTATCACTTATTTAAATTTAAACAGAATTAATATGTTTGTTCTATTAAAGCAGCCAGTGAGACTAAGACTATAAGATTTCAATAGCTTTCACCATATTTATGGTTATTTCTCCATTAGTTTTCATTGCATGACTATCCTGTTAAGTCTCTGTGTATCATGGACAAGAATTTTAAAATGGCCTATTAGGCCTTTACAATTATTTTATTAATTTTTCATCAAAACATGGGTGTTGAAGTTATTGCAAACTTCTTTCAGCACAATAAGTTGATTGTCAGGCTGAGTCTTTAAATAAAAGTGATTGTGTCTAGATTCATTGGGGGTGGAGATTTAATAATTTTTTTATTACTTTATTTTAAAGGATAAGCATGGATTGCT
Source organism: Vireo altiloquus (assembly GCA_013396875.1). Taxonomy (NCBI): domain Eukaryota; kingdom Metazoa; phylum Chordata; class Aves; order Passeriformes; family Vireonidae; genus Vireo; species Vireo altiloquus. The sequence continues at coordinate 21,356 of VZRF01006735.1, read as the reverse complement.
TAACATCTCTGCTTCAACAATTTGTGAGTAAATCGCTTCATGCAGAAACATTATTGTTGACATTTAGTTGGGGGTTTGCCCTTTTTTTGCACTCAAGAATGTACTTGTTCTCAACCAGACAAGTTTCAATTTTGAAAATATCACTCTATTGATTTATCAGAACATCTGATTCAAGCAGAAACTGAGAAGATCATGACTGCTGTGTAATAGGAAGGGAAATACACCTCTTGGATTAGGGATGTGACAGATCTTCATTCATTACAGCATGAACAAAAGACTTAACAAAATCAATACAAGAATGGAGCTGACCACTGAGCCTGTGGATACAGGTGTCCACCTCCCAAAGCTGTCTCCTCACAAAGAAGCAGCAGAAGGATGATAGAGCAACTAGTGTAGCTGCCATTTTGGATCACCAAAGGTTGTTGAGAGAGAATTCTGCCACCTGAATGAAATGCCTTACACAGAATGCCAGCTCTGGCTTTGATAGGCATTGGGCCATGGGCCATTGCCCATGTTGTGATATAATGACTATGTCAATATGACGACACAAATATCTCACCAAAGATGAGCTGTCTTGGAATCATTTCACCAGTCTCTAAAGTATGTACCTAATTTTCACCATCATTTATTTCCATCTTCTTGTTCTATTTTTTTTTAGACCACCATGTTTTATACAGGCAGAATAAATGGAACTGCTGCTTTCAGACGTCATGTCACTTGTGCTATTTTGTCAACTTGCCATAAACTAAAATGTCAGTCCTTTTATTTTCTTTAAATAAAATTTTCCCTATTTCAGAGTCTACACCATCACTAAGTTGACTAATTGAGGACAAAGTTCCCCACCTTTTGCTTGTGAAGCTAAAGGTGGGAAAGTGAGCATGGCTAATAAGTTACAGTTCACTAAAAAGCATCACAGGTATCAGAAGCACTGGGTTTAATGACAGCTAAAAGAGAGTTTTCAGGCAGGTTTGTAACCAGAGCAAGGGAACTACCTGCTTCAGCTGTTTCTTGGTGGATAAATAGAGGTGAAAATGTCAAGCCTATGCTATAGTTTATGCCATTTCCCTTCATGGTTAAAAATATTCCAGGCACCAGGCCACATTTCAAATCCATAGCCAAGTACAGTGTCAGTCAGCGCTCGACTTCGTGCCAGCAAACAGCTGCATATTTTGGACTTTGGTGAAAACTATGAAGCCAGTGCACCTATTCTGCCATACAAAAGACTGAAAAAGGGAAAAACGTATGTCAGTTGGAATAGTGAAATGGAATATATACTTAACTTGTGTAGGCCATTAAAACTGAGAATTTACATTACTTTTTAGCCTGCGTCAGTGCTTCACTCAGAAACAAACGGATTAAGAATTTAAAGTTTCAGCCCAGCTATAACCTCTTGAGGTTGATGCAAAGGTTCCATAACACTCAGTGTTAGTCAGACCTTAGGCAAGAACATGATTACAGTACACAATTTGACAAAGTGGTTTACAATTAAACTGATAAGTCACTTGCTTAACTGTTTATCTTATCTTTTTTTTTATCCTCACATGATGAACTACCTTCCAATGTACTTACTGAAGTGTATTTTATGGATATAAGTGTTTAACTGATATCTTATATCTTTGAGTATCATTCTTTTGTTAGGTTATATATTAATAATTTTGAGTCAGTAGAACAAGTAACAGCTGCCTAACTAGGCTGATTTCAGAGACAAAAATAATTCTATTCCTCAGCTCTATAAAAAGAATAACATAAACATGAAAACTCTGCTGGGAAGGTTAGACTCAGCTGCTCTGAGTTATGTTCTTACTATAAATTATGTAGTGTTTTACAGACTGAAACCAAGAAAAAAAGCCCATATTCTGATAACATCTTGGGGAAAATGTAAATTCATGGCCACCTTTCTTGCACATGCTTAAGGAGATCTTTGGGTCTTTCTTTGATTTGGAGTTTCAGAGTATGCAGACCTGAATATCACAACAGCGTTTTGAAAATGTGTGAAATTAGAGGAGTGTAGATAGCACAAAAGAGAGCATTTAAACTTCAATAACAGAATATTCCTGAAAAAGATATTTGGCTTAGGAAAATATGCAAAAAATAATCTTTTATAGCTGGTAGAATCCATGTGAGAAAGAAATGACACATTTAAGAAATTAAGATATATGATGAAAGGTAACTCTCTTCATAAAGAGACCAGAATAGGCAGAGTTAAGGACATTCTGAGCCCATCCAAGGAAACTTAGGAAGCCATCAAGGAGGCTTTGTAAAAATTTAAAAACAAAGATTTAAAAAATGAGTGAGATGTCAGAAAAGAGTGAAATGCAGTGATACAGCCTGAGTAAAAACCTGGCTAATTGAGAAAGAGTTTACATACAAATATTGCAGATCAAACCATTGCCGAGTTTCACTCTTAAGGATTTTAGTACAGTCACATTTTCTTCAGTAATATAAGTAATCCTATTGCTGACTCTGGCAGCTGGTCGGGGGTCCTCTAGCTCAGTCCCAGGAAGCCGGGACCATCCCAGAGAAGGAATCTCCTTGGAGAAAGCCTTCCAGGGGGTAAGTGGCTTTACCTTGGCTGCCAGGGTGTCTCTGCAGGATGCCTGCCTCGGCAGGCTGTCAGCTCTTAGTGATTTCAGCTCAGAGTGATTTCAGCTCTTGCCCCTGTGAAGCCGCCTCAGGCCGGCTCGGGGAGGAGAGAGAGAGGGACCCATGTGGCAATTCCGCCATAGGCAACTTTATTGCAAAGTACCAGCGAAGGGAGCCAGGGACGCAACTTCCCTGGGGTCTGGGGAGAATACAGGGGTTCTTATAGGGATACAGAGGTGGGTATGAGGGGGTACAAGCCAGTGGGTTACAACAGATCTACATAAAATCCCCCAGAGGACTTGTGGGTCCCTTTTTCCTCACCACAGCCAAAGGGAAAAAAAAAGCCAAAAGAAAAACCCACTTTCCTATCTAGGGGTCTGGCCAGGTGATTGAGCAATCCTTATCTCTCAGCAGGCCTCCCTCCACGGCAGGGCCGTGGTGGGTTTGCCTACTCCCACAGCTGACATTTTCTTTGTTAGCCCATAAAATGGACATAAATGCATATTCCAAAAATAGTCAGGACTAAATTCTTGAATTACCTCCTTTCAGCTTTCTACCTATGAAATTCATGCCAGGACCATAAATAATTGAACAAGAAACACTTGCACCCTGGACTCCTGAGACTGACTGGGCAACACCACTGAGGTTCTTTGTGGCAAAGATGTGGCCCTAAGTGCTAGGGCTTGTCCACAAACGACTCCATTTTCATAGAATATTTTCAGAAGGCTTTATTTACATCAAGAACAGAGAGCAAACATTTTCTCCCTCCAGCCATGTTAGCTGGAGGGCATCGTCTCTGTGTGACTGTGTGCTTCTGTCTCTGCAGCACAGTCTCACAAATACGAAAACAAACAAAGACAAAATTCTTTCATTGGTCAAAGAAAGCACCTTACCAAAACATCTTTCATTATTTACATTCTTCTCCTGGGAACCTACAGAAGTTCCCTTTTAGAAATGGAGTAAGTATTACAATTCGAGACAACTCTGACTGACCTGGTGCTGCAAGAATCTAGCAGGCAGAAGAGCCTAAAAAATCTTCCCAGGTTTCCAAAATTCTTAGAAGGCAATAGCCAGAAGAGGAGTAAAACAGCCATGATGTTTAGTGACTCTCCCTAGACCATTCTGCTTTGAACATGGGACATAGGCCAGTAAAATCACATTCTGCTAAGACTGAGACACAACCTAGTGCAAACTAAAAGACCTTCTGAATTGTTGTATTTGGGGCTTTTTCTGTAAGATTTTTTATGCAAGATTAAGTTATATTAAAATATCTACAGAGAAGAACACTAGGAAATGTATCATATATTTCAAAAGATCAGGAGAAGTATGTTAAAAATGCTGAGGAGAACCTAGTTTTAAAAGTACACCAAATCACAAAAATGTAAAAGACATTTAAATCCATTTATGTGGAAATTCTAGTTTGATACAGAAGCCAAAATCAAGTCTAGTCAATCAGTCAACCCTGTTTTACAGGATTTTTTCTTTATTTTCCTTAATCTGCAAAGAATCTAAAGCCTCAAGTTTTACCAGCATCAAAATGAGAGAGACAGATCTTGACAACATTGACAAATATTAGAGATTGATGAAGTAGTTAGGACAACACAAGGATCAGCCCAAACCTTCACTAAAAAACAGACGGAAATTTATTATAATTGAATATGTACTGTTAATTTTAGGTTTTTCTACAGTTTCATGCATATCTGAACTAATTCCTGAGTCTGGGGCTAGAAGAGATGGTGCAAAAATGACGAAGACAACATTAATATTTTCAGAGGGAATGGAAGATGATTGCATGAATGTTTTAACAAATACCTTTTTTTTTTCTTTCTCACAGGATTTCCAGTACAGCAATTTTTAAGCAACAGGGCATTGGCTAACTTGGAAATAAAATATGAACAAACATTCAGATTTTGGAGGGCTGGATTTAACTTCTTCACCCTTCTTTTTTTGCTTTTATATCTATCTAGCACATGAATAACCAGCAGAAAATGAAAGGGAAAGGGAAAGAAGAAAGAATTTCACATTCCTATATTTCAGCCAGCACATTCCTTCCTTCCACCTCACAGCATAAGTGAGGTGGTTCAAAAAATGCAGACTTTGGAATTTATGTGGTTTTGGTATGTGTAGCAATGCACTTTGGATGCATTAATAAAAGTGGTTAAAGAATGTGCACCTTTGGGGGGATTCAGTTTAATCTATTTAACTCTTCAAATTTCAACATGTTTTTTTCATATATTATTCTGAAGTAAAAGTCACATAGAAGCATCTATAAACATCTAATCATGCTGCTGCTCATGAGTCTCTCAGTGGGAAGCGGCAATGCATGTAGTACAAGACATATAATGCATGGAAGAGAAGATAGTGTGGTGCCTGAGAAATAGGGTTAAGAGCCAGGAGCCTTGGGTACAATTCTCAGCTCTGCCACAAATGTCCTTGTGACCTTGAGAAAAAACCGCTCTCAGCTTCATCTGTAAATACTTCTCTGAGGGTTGTTGTCATCTCAAATTAATTTATAGATGTCAGGCATTTTCCTGTCCCTTTACAGAAGGTAAAGTCTATTCCATTTGTCCTGAGATTAAAAGTGTACAAAGAGAGGGAAAATCTGTGAAACAGATTAACACCACCCCCTAACACCCTCAACAAAAAATGCAAACCCAAATGTTATGGGCTACCTAACCTCCTTCATTCTGACCTACTGTGTCTCTGCAACCCTTTCACATGTGCTGGAATTCAGCCCTTTCTCTTTGCTTCTGTGTTTTCCTTTCCCACCCTTCCTACTGTTCCTACCTGTACAGCTGCTAAAATTTTAAGTGCCCCACATTTACCAGATTAAATTAGTTTAATTATAGGTCTTTTAACTGTTCGTGTTCTTATTTCAGAGATCATGGATATGTTTCCATTGCAGAAGGCAAACCTGCAGCCAGAAAAAATCTACATTTCTTCTCCTGCAAGCTTGCATCAGCTTTTCTGGCCTATATCCATTAAGACAGCTGAGCAAGTAGGAAAAAGAAGTCCATTTAATGTTACTCATGATATTTAAAACAACCCTATAAAATAATACAATCCTTACTTATAAGTCTACATATAGTCTACATATAGTAGTCTGAATATATTTTACAGTAGAACATGCATTTTTATTTTCTCTGCACATGGCTGACCTTTCATGTTAAAATTTAGAAGGATTAAGTTCAGTGTCCATTTCAACTCTGTGATGTCTTTGATTAGTTATATACAATACATGTAAAAAAGGAAGCATCAGGAGGCAGCCCTTGTCTGAAATTCACTGAATTTACTGAATGTACATCAATATGGGAAGCATAGAGTCCAAGCAGGTTGGGGAGGTTGCATTGCTGAAAAAACTTATCGATAGAAATGGGAGCCTGATAAATTTTGAGTTCAAAAAGTAATTACAGCTTTCTGTGTCATGGTACACACAGATAAGTAATTTATTCATTGTCTCTCTGTTCAAATAGAAGGAAAGTAGTATCCTTTTAGAAAGGTATCAATTCAAATCCTCATATTTCCATAGTTAAATTGCTCACACTATTTAAAATCAATACCTCATATCTTGTCTGAATGTGTCTCCAAACACTGATCTTGTTATGTCTTTTTATGGAACAATAAACTGTTATTTGCTACCAGAAAGCCTTACACATGCAGAAACTTTGAAACTGTAACCAAGAAATGTCTTCTCTTTCTGAATTTCTTCTTGGCTAATCCAAGGAGACTGAACTTCTTGATTTATCACTACAAGTCACACTTTCCAGATGCTAGGCTTATACTAATTTTCAGAAATATTTCCAGGTTTTTTTACATGTAAAGGTTTTCTTACACCCTATTTCTGTCTTAGCATACTCTGTGGCTGTGTACTGTTCCCTTGGCTATGAAGTGCAAAGTTCTTTTTGAAGCACTAACATCCCGGAATCTAATATGATAAAATGGTTATGTCGGAGTGTTATTAAGACTTGTGGGCATTATTGCTGAGGAATCACAGAATAGTTAGGGTTGGAAGGAACCTCTGGAGATCATCTAGTCCAACCCCCACACCAAGGCAGGGTCATGTAATTAGTTTCTCTATCCATGGAACATATTCACTGATCAAATTAATATCAATGAGGATTTATTACGTTAAAAACAGAGAATGCAATTATAAAAGCATAGTAATAGACTAGAGCAATATGCAGCATAACATATATTCTGTGTGGTAGCTGACTATAGTCAGTAAAAAATTGTCCATTTTCTTTTCGTTTCTGAACTGGTTAGCTGCAATAATTATAATTAATTATCAAATTAATTGTACGTAATTTATTTTGGCATAAAAACTGATGTGAAGACTCATTATCCATTTTTTGAAAAAGCAGGATGAGAGAGAAGTTGAAAGAGAAAAAATCGTTTTACTCACATGGTTACTGATTCAAAAAGGCCAGCTGGCAGCATTTTCTTTAATGCTGTCTATCAGACATTGAGCTGAATTTTCTAAACTTGGCCTCCCAGTTGTGGTCACAAAATATAAACAGAAAAGCACCTCTGCATGCTAGAAAATAACTGTGCTCACAGCAAAAAAAAATTCGCTATGCAAAATGGCATAAAACCAGAATTAAATGCAGTATGAAGAAAGAACAAAGTTAGAAAAGGAAAGGAATGAAAAACTGGGAGGTTGTATGGACACTGTGCATTTCTAAATAAGAATATGAATTTTATTAATATTAATTCGTTTTCAGGTTACTGCTTCCTTTTGTAAAGATGGATTTTGATTTTTACATACATGCCATAATTGTCTCCAATTTTATTTATTTATTACTATTCTGTAGTGTATTTTTTTTGTTCATAATCCAAGATATATGTGACAGAATTTCTTATTTTACTTATTCAGTCACACCCTAACTAATAATAGTTTGAACATAGCCTTTAGCTAACATTAAAGTAGCTTTATATTCCTCTGAGTACCTAAACAACATTATATTCAATTCTGCAATGTAAGCTTGCTGAGATAAGAAGGAGGCATTTCTTATACACAGGTGCCTAGCCCCAGAAGTAGGTTAGGAGGTCTTCCTGACACAGGATACATTATTGGAAGCCAAATAATTTTTTTTTACACGTTGGAAAAGACATGAAAAAAGAATAAGAAAAAAAATCAAAAGAAGGTAATTGAAGTCAAAGAATTAACTGGAGGTTTTGGTTTTTTCCAGTTCTAACACTGATGGCAATACTTGCTTTCAGCATTCAGTCCTGGGTCAGGAGGGCAAAAGTGGTTTTTCCTGAGAGACTAGTAAAGACATGAGAAAATATTCAATCTGTGTGTAGCAGTTTCAACCAGAGTGTTTAAGCTCCAAGGTGCAAACTATTTGAATCATTTCTAACTTCACTTTTGTTGTGCTGGGAGACCAGAACACTCAATGTTCAAGAAGATACTCTGAGTTTGTTAAAGGCAGACATTTGCAAAATAACCCAAACAAACCCAAACCCCTTGTACTAAATGTTTCATATTTATTTATTTATTTGGATTTTTCATGTGGAGATTTGCTTTTTGCTTTCTATCCTGTCTTTTTACCTCTCTTCCAATTTTCCAAAACAAGTGAGTTATTGTAACAGAGCCTGCTGAAAGACATCTTTCATAGACAGCCGAACTAATTTTTACTCAAATGTTCTTTGATCAAGCTGTTGCCTGCGGGGACCTTTCCAATATGCAAACTGCAATGCTTTTAGGGAGACAGACATTCTCCACGCTGTTGTCACAAAAAGGGAGAGAAAGTTGACCATCAGATTCTGTCCTCCCCTTGCACCCTTCCCATCCCACTCTAACACACCTTCAGAGCTTTTTCTCAGTAACAGGACCAGATGACCCAACAGATGACCTGTATTTTGCTGCTTCTCCCCAGTGGTGATGTTCTGTGTGCTTGGCAAAAATGGAAGGCACAGATCATGGAACATGTGAGCGTTGCCAGGAATGTGTAGCCAGGAGAGTTTCTTCCAGCTAAAACACAGTAAAATTTAGCATAAAACAAACGGGATACATTCATCTTCAAATACTTTTTACCACAGTCTAAAATCTCCTGGACTTAGTCCAGTGCATGCCCTACAATGAACCATGGGTTAAGTCTACTAATCCCTTCATTATGTATTTGCATACTGAAGGCTCCAATCAGTCTTGCCTCTGTTTTTTAAAATAATAATGTGCTGGCTGCCTAATAAACTGTTTGACATAAGTAACCTTTTTCCTTCTGTAATCCATTGAATTCAGTGTATAACCTAACTGCAGATCTTACATTGTTCATGCTCAGAATTTTCAAGTTTGCAAGCTAAATGCGGGTACTTTAAATACTAGTTTAAGACAACTAAACATACTGCCTGCTTTTAGAACCACGAAGTTATTCAATCCTAGTCATTTAGCAATTTACAGGTGATTGGTATCTTTGCTTATATTTCTGTTTAAAAAATGAACAATTAAGCATCTTGCTCAAAACATCCATTGCATGTGACTAGAGACTGAAGTTTTAAAAGATTCCATTTAAATCATAGAGCATCTCCATCCTCCAGCAACTTTGTATTCTGTATATATTTAACAATTAGTAATCAGAGCTTATTGGCAGCTGTAAAAAAGATAATGGAATACCAGTTTTTACCAGCTGTAAGTGGGCTTGCTTTCAGTTACTTACCTGACCATGTAAAAAATGGAAACATGCCAATTAGAATTTTTCTACCTGACAGATTTCAATCCTTTCTTTTGATTTCTTTTACTTTCTTGTTAAACCTCTGTAGAAAATGCTTGTTGTGAGGTTATCAAAAGGGTCTTTCTTTGTGTGCTGGAGTTTCCAGAGTAACAATAAAAACCTGCATGCACACACACAGAATAATTGAAGGGAAAAAAAATGAGCTACAGAACACTCATTGAAGCTTCATGATCAACAATATATTTTTTGTTTTAATCTTATTCCATTCCTGATATTGTATTCCCTGTAAAGTGTTCAATTATTAGCACTGTATGAAAACAGGAGAAAGACATGTGTTTTACAGGTCTTTTATCTGAATTAAGTTCATATGTTTCTGTAAATGCTGAGGTAGTAATAACTTCATTTGAAACTTGGCATCTCATCCATCTTTACCAAACTCGTTTTGGGAAATTGACCTTATTAAGGTGACATTTCCATGCACTAATATACGACACAGCATGCAAAATCACCAGGAAAACTGAAAGGGAGAAAGACTAGAAGGAACTGCTGGTGTAAAACAGCTTTTAAAGTGAATGTGCAAACGCAGACATTGGTAGGTTTTGGAATGGCTACCTGTCTTATACTTCAAAGGGGCTTAGTGCCCTTTGCCCAACCAAAAGCTAGGGCCAAGTGCTAGAGCAAGGGAAAGTAAATGCTAACCTGAGTCAGAAAAGAGAAAAACACAAGGTTAAGAAAGCATGACAAAAAGGGAAAGAAAGAAGAAAACCACATAATTTCTTGATTTTACCCAGAAAAAAAAAAAGATGTAGTCCACTGTGCTTTGTGTAAAAAGAAATAAACTGATGGTTTTCCTATCATAATCTTTATCAGGAAAGACAAGAAAGCAAGAAAGGTAAAATTCACAAAAGCAAGATAGATAAAATACCACTCTAAACCCAAGGTAAGGACTCCCAAAGCATGCCTCAGACAGAGTGGGTCTTTATATCAGCTGTAACCCACAATTGTCTGGAAGTTTGCTTTAGCTGATGCTTGGTAATAGCAAACTACGCAATCATAACCAAAAGCAAGGCAACTTCCTTATAACTAATAAACATTTTACCAAGCTCAAGAGGAAATCTAAAGGAAAAGAACTACTTATGTCATGAAAAGCTAGAAATCTTACCTTGTTTACCCTGTGAGTTTTTCCAGGCACAATGTCTTCTGTGTTGTCTCTTGCATAATGTGAACAAAACAGTTTTACAAATAAAAATAATATTAAGATGAACTAAAGATTTTCATAGATAAGGTGCTTTGCTAACAGTAATGGTCTCTCCAAAGACAAAGGACATGCTGGTAATCAAAAGAACAGAGGATTTGATCCTCATGCACCTATTTAGTATTGATTATGAACAGCAAAGTTTTTAAAAGGCCTGCTTTTAAAATAATATTCTGGTCAGCAACAGGACTTTCAAGTGGCACAGAACCCTGGTGGTACAAAAGGGAATAGATACATGCATTTTCCCTAGCAAGCTGTATTTCAGCTGTGGATTAGTTGCCTGTAGGGAGGAAGGGAAAAATGGCCATGAGATGAGTTCAGATCCTATGGATCTGACAGTGGGCTACAATCCTAATTTTTATTTGGTGGTAAAGGATATTGGGGCAAGTTTCTTTTGTTTCTTTGGGTTCTACTACAATGTTTGCCAACTGCTCTCAATTATGTGTCCTGTGAAGCTTTCAGAAATAAATATAGAGGAGCAGTTCAATTTAAATCTATTAAATTTAAGTTTTGTTTTAACACTAATCTTCTGCTTCAGCAGGCATTTAGGTTGAAATGAGAAGCATGATATATATGCTAAAGTTTAGATGATTATCATCAGTTTCAATATTGATATTAATGGAGAGTTTAAAGAAGGACAGGGCTGAAATATTGGAAAGAGTATATTCACGCAAGTACACCTGAGAGACCAGAGTACCATCTTTAGATGGTTTTATTGCTACTGTATTTGATGAACACAACTTGAATGCCTGCCTTTTCTCTCTTCCTCTTCCTTCATGTCTCCTGCTCAGTCTGTTAGTCTCTGTTAAATATATTTTTAGGCTCCATGATGTTCCTTTCATATTGTGTAGTCATGGTATCTCATAAATGACATATCCAATATAGGAGAAATAATTCCCTTGGGCTTCATTGTGTCTGAATCACCATGTAAGATTTTGCCCTAAATTAACAGAACTATTCAGAAACTCAATGTCAATGGCAGCTCTTCAGTTGTTAAAGAGAAAAGCCACATTCATACTGAATTTGAATGAATTTTGGTTTCAATGTGAATTGCAGGCCTGATCTCTTACCAGTGAGGGAGTACATGAAAAGTTTGTGTAAAAAATTCTCTGTTGCTGAGACTAAGTTTAACCTAACTTTATTAACCCTAGTCTACATCTGACTCCATAAAAAATATAATATTTTTTGATTTATACAGCTGCATGTTAAAACAGTACATTTGGAGTGATTACAATGTCACAGACACAGTTAATGAAGAATCAGGTTGCCAAGCATAAATATGTGATTCAGGGGACATTAAATGCATCCATCATTCAAGTAGTAGCTTACACTCTAGACCTGGTCAATTCACTTGTTCTGTTTTCTTTTTGAACACCAAATAAAATCTTTGAATACCTTGCTTGTATGGAGAGAAACACTGAACATGAATAGGGTATTATTTGTAAATGCCAACTACTTTGCTCTAGAAATGTCCTCTTCACTTCATGAACCCATTTCTAGAGTAATTTCAGACAACTGAAAGCATTGAATTAAAGTCACTTTAAAGCTATTATGTATGTCATGTCATGTCATGCTAGAAACTATACTTACCAATTACAATCTTTTCCATATAGTCTCAACAAACAGCATTGCACAGGAACACAAAATATCCAAGGCTTCTGTGTTGCATTTTCCAAACAAAATTGCAGACACCTAATTTTTTAATGGTCAAAAAGGCTTAACTAACGTCAGCTGAAATATATATATAATATAAATTTTTTACCCTCTTTCATGGCCTAATTCTCAGTTGTAGGGGATTCCTTTGGACTGAGAACTGTCAGGAGCTGAATACCACTAAATAATAGGGTCCTGTTCCAAACAACAGAATAAAGATTTTTCAGAAACACATCCTTTAAATCTGTACTACACCTTACTTGACTTGCACAGCACATAGCTTCATTGATTTTGAAAATCAGCAGGTTTTCTGGTGCAGCAACATATACAGAGCCCAACAGCACTGATATACCATACTACCAAATGCATGGAATAGGAACTTAGGACTGTAGGAACTTAGGACTGTTTCACTACCCATAAGTACTGCAGTATAGAAGATCCACTATGCAGTAAATACATGACCTCATTGAAAATTATCTTACACAAAGTTTTTTAAAAGAAGTAGTATTAGTGTTTTAAAATAATAGAAGAGTTAATCCTGTCAATATAAATATTCAGAAAATACAAAGATCTGGTAAGAAGCCTATAATAATGGCTGAGGATTTTACACTCCATTTGCTTGAATACTAGAGATTTGAAGAAAGATGAGGTAATGATACCCTTGAGATTACAGAGGGGTTTTTTCCCCTATGAAAAATTCATAACTGAATGGAAGTGGAATGACAGGGTATTTGAAAGAAACAAGCTAGCCACCTTTTTTTTTGGTCAAGGTTAACGAGTTTATTAAGAAGAAATTAAAGAAACTGCTGAGGGCAAGGGGAACAGGATAAGCCCACTCCCCAACAGCAAGTCGGAGGTGTGAAAAAAGAAAAAAGAAAGGCAGCACAGGCGGTGCTGGGCATTCCCTCAGCTTGACACCTCAGGAAGGCCCTGCCCCTCCCCCGGGGGCCCTTTTATAAACGCGGAGGGGATCAGAAATGCACCAATCAGAACACTCGCTTTCGAGCATTTTGATTGGACTGTTTCTAAGGTGCGTCCTGACCAATCATTCAGTGAACTTGATGGGTGATTGGTCGTTGTTCTAGTCCAATCCTGTCTGTTCTTCTGAAGGTGAGAAGAAGTAATGTAATGTAATCCCCTTTTATCAGAGTCCTTCTAGATTTCCTTCAGTTTCCTTCTGTTGCCCACCCTTATTACAGCCCCATACATCAGATTATGCTTGCTCAAAACATATAATTAACAAACGACCAACAACTAACAACAACCAACAGAACCCAGCTCCCTTCAAACAGCTCATTAACTTCTTAACTGTATAACAACCTTAATATTAACTAGCCTATGAAAGCCAGAACATTTATAACAGTATTAAAATTGGAAAAGCTACAAAACAGTCTTGATTTCTTAGAAGCATGATTATCTGCACTGATGGATCAGGAGCAATGTTTTCCAGCAAGTGGCAGAAGCAGACAGCATAAAGAAGTATGCACCCAGGCAAAATCAGTCAGTCATAATTTAGAATTCTTTGATATGCTGAGTTAAAATAAAAAAATTTTTTTTTAAGTTTTGAATAAAATTATGCAAGAATCAGATCCTCAGCTGCTGTAAATAAGACTCTACCTGCAGCAGTGTGTTCAGTTCTGGGACCTTCAAAATAAGAAGGATGTGGACCTCCTGGAGCAAGTCCAGAGGAGGCTACAAAGATGATCAGAGGGCTGGAGCCCCTCTGAAGACAGGCTGAGACAGTTGGGGTTGCTCGGCCTGGAGAAGATGCCAGGGAGACCACACAGGATTTTCCAGTGCTTAAAGGCATCCTACAAGAAAGGTGGAAAGGGAATTTTTACAAGGGTATAAGACAGTAATGGCTTTAAACTGAAAGAGGGTAAGTTTATATGAGATATTAGGAAGAAATTCTTTACTGTGAGTGTGGTGAGGCACTGAAACAGGTTGTCCAGAGAAGTTATGGCTGTTCCATCCCTATCAATGTTCAAGGCCAGGTTGGATGGGGTTTTGCACAACCAGCTCTGGTGGAATGTGTGCTTGCCCAAGGGGGCAGGGAACTAGTTCCAGGGGGTTTGGAACTACATCTTTAAGGTCCCTTCCAAGTCATACCGTTCTATCATTACATGAATTCTAGGCAGATCTTGGAATTATGTGAAGGTCTTCCAGCTGAAGATGTGATGCAAGATAGAATCAACTGACCATATGCTTCATTGATTGCATTTTCAAATGGTGGAATGGCAAGAGTGTGCAATGATGAAATAAACTTACTGTTTTTTCCTTGTTCTGACTATCATATGATTTGAAGCATTGTTGAAGATGTCTAATGATTCTGCATTTTTCTGAAACAGAGCTGGGAATAGACCTGTAATATAAACGCAAGTTCTGTGACATCATGTGTGTGTTTTTAGTAAACAGACACATGGCTTAGGGTTAGAGTTAGGATTCTGGTTATGGTTATGTTAAGGTTAGGGTCAGGGATAGGATTAGGAATAGGGATAGGGATAGGGATAGGGATAGGGATAGGGATAGGGATAGGGATAGGGATTGGGGTAAGGTTAGTGTTAGGATTGTAAAGAGAACTGAAGTGAGAAGCCCAGGAAACATATCTCATCATATGAATCCAGTTACCCACAAGCCCCTTTAATGAAAAATACAACCTGTATATGGCATTTCTGTCTTAAAAATGACCTCGCTCTAATCCCTGATTATCAATCAAGGGCATGTACTGATGGATACAAGTTTCTAAAGATCAAGAAAATATATGACTTCATTTCACTTTCTAAGTCATTTGCTTGAAGAACAGTATTCTGCAGTGCATTTCAATAAAGAAGCAGATGAAAACACAACTCAAAATCTCTGTATTGCATTAAAATGAATTTTCTAAAAGTTTTTGGTGGTTTAGTTGAATCTCTGCCTATTTCAGAATAACATCAATTCTGCTGTGAATCATCTCACTTCATTTAATATTGTTATACTCCATATGTCATTGAGACTCTGACCTCAGTTGTTTTGACATCAGACACCATCAGTCAGGCAGCCAGAAGACCTTACATGCTGGTACATTATCTTTTACAATATATATTTTTGCTATATATTATTGATTTTCAAGCCAAGAAATGTATCCAAGCATTTCAGGATTGTCTTTTTTTTAAAGGTTAGAAAAAATTATGTAGAACACATTTTCTTTTAGTTCAGATTTATTATATTTGACTTGTTATATTGTCAGTCAGTGCAATATTGTTATAAAAATCATCAGGCATATTTGGGCATAACATATATTTCATTTTACCCATGAAAGAAAAAAAAGTTTTTTAAGCTTGAAAAGCAAAGATGTCTCAGACATTACGAAGTTCTAGAAGTAAGGTTAGGGTTAGGGTTAGGGTTAGGGTTAGGGTTAGGGTTAGGGTGAGGGTGAGGGTTAGGGTTAGGGTTAGGGTTAGGGTAGCGTTAGCATTAGGGTTAGCGTTATCATTAGCGTTAGGCTCTGTCAGGAGCAATGTAAGTGTCTTAGTTTGAGACAGTTGAAAGAACACTCTGGAATGAGTTGTCTACTCTAAGGGTTCCAACAGTCCCTTTCCACCAATAAGAATTTAATACTAATAGCTGAAAGTCAAAAAAGCAACAATTTATTAACAGATGCCATGCCAACAGGCAGAACGGGAATAAAACTAAATAACAACTAGATGTCATGTTGTTATACCTCAGCACTCCACTGGAACAAAGAGACACCTGATCTATTATATCTGCATACTACATTTCTCAAACACATCTACATGACATTTCAAACATGAGTATTAGAAATTAAAGGACATCACAATTGGATGGCTACAAATGTCTATTCAGTTTCAGCATGTTTTGGCACTCTTTTTGCTCCAAATGTCTGTTTTAAGTTAAATACTGGGCATCTTCCAGTATAAAGTTTAGCAGTTTCTTATGTGGAAAATTCAATGATGCAAGTGTTCTGATTATTTCCACATGTTTTACTGATAGCTATGTAGGTAGGCACTGTAAGCAAATAGCAGAAACCAGAAAAAATGAATTTAACAGAAAAAGGCCATTAAAGCAGATATACTCTAGAAATTCTTTCTTTGTAGCACATTATCTGTAATGAACTAAATACAATTATCTGGAAGAACAGCAGACATATGCCTGAAATTACAAAACTTGTTGTTTATTCATATACAGAGAGCCATTAATAAAGCAGGTTTTTTCTATTATGAAAATATCTAAAATATGTCAGCTAACTATTAAAAGTAGCTGTTATAAACAACTTTCCCTCTCCATATCAGCTCTCTCTGTAGGTATGTGTTGAGACCATTAGCTTCCGCCTCCTCTCCAGCATGTTTCTGAAGTTTCAAGGCTGTCTATTCACACGGATTATTTTCAGAGTCTGAGAAGGATTAGTAGACAAGGAGGAGCTCTTTTGCAGTTTCCTTCTCCTACACCAATTTGGTGACAATCTCAGTTTAACTGTTAATGTGGCAGATTTTCAGGTCTTCGTGCTTTCATATAATTTTTGAAGTCTTTGAAAGGGCTTAGAGTCTTGATGAAGCTAAATTCTGAAAAACCTTACATCCATGACTGTCATTTGTCCATGTCTGGCAAATTCCTTTTTATATGCCTTTTTGTACAGATTCAAGTTATGAATCTGCTTCTTTTTCCACTTCTCAAATTTTCCCAGAGTCTCCAGAATCTTCCCGTTCATTCTTTTACCAGGGTTAGGCCTTTATCTCAGATGGAGTAATCAAAAATACTGATTAGGACAAAAGCCTATCTATGTCATATAAATATAGAATTTTTAGTTGTCCTATACAAGTCATCCTTCACTGCATGTTTTTAATGACTTTTTATCCCTTTAGGACGTTGAAGTATCTAAAGGCAATAATAAAGTCTCATCTTGCTCTCAGCAAACTTTAGATATTTTATCAATGCTAGGGGCAACAAAGCATCTGGGAATACCAATTTTGTGATGCAGTACAGTTCAGTTACAAATTCTGGCTTCCTTTTGCCTAGAGATGGGCATCTATATAGCAGTTAACATGTGATTTTCTTCTCCATCATCAGATACTGGCATTTCTTGTGTTGCAAAGAGTGCACACAGCTATCTTTCATTTTAAAAACAATTACTTTAATATAAGAAGGACTCTTGAATCCTAATTATTGGGCTATAATAAGCAATTAGAAAAAATAAAGCCTTGCTTCTTAACTAATTTCTAACTAATGATTGTTTGGCCTCAGGTTTTCCACAACTCATTGAACCACGACATATATATTGTACAATTCCTTATGGCATATCCTCTGTTATAGAACTGCCATATATGTGGATATATTGGGTTTCCATGGCCTGGTTTTTGGTAGCAGGGGGGCCACAAAGGTGGCTTCTGTGAGAAGCTTCTAGAAGCTTCCTCCATGTCCAGCAGAGCCAATCCATGGTGGCTCCAAAGACGGATATGCTGCTGGCCAAGGCTATGCCAATCAGAAATGTTGTCAATGCCTCTTTGATAACAGATTTAAGAAAAAAAAAGTTATTTGCACAGTTGTAATTCTGGCCAGAGAAGAGCAGAGTGAGAACACATGAGAAGAAAACTTTACAGACATCAAGGTCAGTGAAGAAGGAGAGAGAGGAGGTGCTCCAGGCAAAGGAGCCGAGATTCCCCTGCAGCCCATGGTGCAGCCCATGGAGAAGCACAGCTGTAGAGAAGCACAGCTATAGAGAAATGGGGGTTGGTAGCCCATGGAGGTCTACAGGGATGCAGAGATCCACCCACAACTTGTGAAAGAGCCCACACCAGAGTGGGTGGATGCCTTGAGGAGGCCTTATGCATCCTGTGGGAGGCCCATGGAGGGAGGAATCCCCACTGGACCAGCTGTGAAGGACTGCGCCCTGTGGAAGAGTGACCCACACTGCAGCAGTTATGGGAGGACTGTTGCCCATGGGATGGACTCACAATGTGGCAGTTCACAGAGGGCTGTTGCTTGTGAGATGCAGCCACATCAGAGAAGTTCATGGAGAACTCCTCCTGTGGGAGGGACCCCAGGGTGCAGCAGGGGAAGGACTCCTCCCCCCGAGCAGCAGGAAAAATCACGAGCGATGAATTGACCATAACTTCCATTCCCTGTCTCCTTCCACTGCTGAGGTAGGAGATAGAGCTGGGAAGGAAGGGGGAGGGGTTTTTTAAGGGCTTATTTTACTTCTCATTATCCTGCTCTGATTTAGTTATATTAATTTATCATTAATAAATTCACTTCCTACCTCTAATTAGAGCCTGTTTTGCTCATGTTGGTATTTGATGAGTCACCTCTCACGGCCCTTATCTCAGCCCATGAATCCTTCATTATATTTTCTCCCTCCTGTCTGGTTGTGGAGGGGAGCAATAGAGCAGCTTTGGTGGGTCCATGGCATCCATCCAGAATCAACCTATGACACTAGATCACACAGAAACAGGAAAGTGTGAACTCCAAAGCAAAATCAGAGCTTATGCTATCTTCTGCAACAGTCTCTTGTGACTTATCAGAATGAATGGAAAAATAATTCTTTCTCCAAAAGTAGGATACTTCTGGCTACTCCTCACTTACACAAACCCAAATACCACAGGGAAGATAGTATGGTGTGGTATTTAAGTAAAAAAACAATTATGGTATTTAAATTAAAAAATCACCAGAGACTGCTTTATTGTGGGATTTTAGCTGTAGACAACAGTTGTTACTGTGGTAGACTTGCACAGTTCAAATCAGTTACGCTTCTAAAAAGGAAATGCAAGATTAGCCATAAGTGTGTCAGTTACAATTAACAATGACAAATAAGTCACTTTTGCAGGAAGGACCTATATTTTCCATCTCCACCCACCCCTTTTTTTAAAATATTTTTTGATTTTAGGCTGTAAAACTCCATGAGGTAGACACTGTGTTTAGTCACATTGCCTAGGACAAGTATTCCTTTAAAAGGTAATCCTTTAAAAAAGTTTGTTTTCCTTACTCTTATGCATACTCATCTTTTAGGATTTTTTAATATATTTTTCTCTCTACAATTCCACCAATTTTCTTGATAATTTGTTATGAAAATTTTCAGTAAGAGCTGAATAATTAAGTTTAATAGTCATATGTGCTCACGTTTTTTGTAACTACAGATGGATAACTACTCAGATGTCAGTGACTGAAACACGGACTCCACCGGGTGCATGCAAAGCCAACTTTTTATTGTACAAAGCACATCTTATATACTGTTCCAAAACCACATCTTATATACTGTTCAACAACCACAAACTTCAACTTCTAGGATTACATCTTTATCATCTCAAGCAGTTACTGATTACAACTTCTTTGTTTAATCTCCTGTTAACTATCCTACTTTTGCCTCGCCTTCTCTTCTTTATTTGTCTCCTGCTCTTTTGTTTTACCTACTGCTAGAGCTGGGGTACAGCCGTCTCCCCCAGGGCCCCACGCCAACAAAAGTCATCCTCCCTGGTGATATTCTGCACTCCCACATATCCCCCTTCTGTTTTCAACAATTAAAACCAGCAAAGACACTACATTTATGTGGGTACTGCTTACAAAAGGGTTTGTAAAAAGTCTTGCTAAGGTGGCCAATAAAAGTTATCACTGGATGAAT
>VZRF01006729.1:1229355-1243284 GCA_013396875.1 Vireo altiloquus | reverse complement strand
GGGGTGCAGGTAGAGATAGAGTAAGGGGAACTCTTGGGGTGTGGGTAGAGATGGAGTAGGGGAACTCTCTGGGGTGATAAACCGGAATGGCTGCAGTTATTCCATCCGAAACAGATACCTGCACATCCTTATCCTAATAAGTAGTTATTCAAAAAGGGGATAAAGTCTTGTCTTACCTCAGGAGGCGAGTGGGAGGTGGATTATCTTGTCCTGGGGTAAGAAGGTCTGTTTGGCAACACTGCCGAGAGGAGCTGATGTATTTAAAATTCACGTAGCGGTTTGAATTATTTATGCCCTGAAATAACTTGTTCAGGTGTCCCTGGTCAAAGGGAGTTATCCCAGCTCAGTGACAAAGCCAGGACAGGTCTGTGCATCCACTATGGAGCCAGGCAGGGAGAGCTGGCGGTGCTCACCTGGAGAAGGGAAGGATCCAGGGAGAGCTCAGAGCCCCTTCCAGTGCCCAAAGGGGCTCCAGGAGAGCCAGAGAGGGACTGGGGACGAGGGATGGAGGGACAGGACACAGGGAATGGCTTCCCAGTGCCAGAGGGCAGGGATGGATGGGATATTGGGAAGGAATTGTTCCCTTTGAGGGTGGGGAGGCCCTGGCACAGGTTGCCCAGAGAAGCAAAGTTCTGAGCACAATTTTCATTCCTTTGGTGTTCAGGCATCTCATACCTGAAACAGAACAAAAGTGCAACTCACGGCAAAACCCTTGTGCCAGGTACTGGGAAAAGTAAATGTAGCCATTGGTCAATCCCAAGTGAAAAACTGCATTCCCAAGTGCATTATGGAAATCATGTGTTAGCTCTGAGGATGAAAAATTCATTACTTGCAAGGCAAGTGATGCTGTAGCAGATACTGCAGAGCTGAGGGTAACAGCTGGACTGATCAGCTCCACTCAGTTGCAACATGAAATTCCCAGCACCATTAGTGTTCAGTTAAAAATTCCACAACGAAAAGAGGACTATCCAGTTTTAATACTTCCACCTTTTATAATATATATGGGAAGATACTTTTCTGTAGCCTTTCTTGTAGAGGTTTTGCTTGGCCATTTAGTTTTACTTGTTTACTTCAGGACGTGTCCAAACAGCTCAGATAAAGCAAGAATGAGAGTTCTAAAATCTTAATTGCCAGTTTGCTGGTAGATATTGCCTGACTGCAACAGGTATATGAGAAAACAACATGAAAAAATGGGGGAAAAAAAAGAACTGATTTTTTTTAATGTACTGTAACTTTTTATATCCTAACCTACCCAAAGAAATTGCAAAAAGCTCAGTTGGATGAAGCACCTGTTTGAAAAATCTACTTCAGCAAACATGTGCTTTTCTTGGGGGAAAATATACATAAAAAATTTAAATAAGATATCTGAGCTAAGGGAAATAGATTGCTGACCCATGTCTTGGGGCTTTTTATTTTTGCCAGTAAAGATGCTATTTTAAGGTTATAATTAGAGCTGGCTTGAAAGAAGCAGTGAAAAGAAATGTGTTGGTAATTTGACCAAATTAACTCCAGTTTTGATGAAAGCCAGCCACTTTGAGTAACATCATTTACAGGCATTATAAAGTCAGTGTCATTTAGTTCTTAATTGGAAATTCTTCATGTTTCTGATTGTAGTAATTCTCTGGACACAGCAGCCATTCAGTGGAACATTACACCAGGAGGCACAGAAAAGTGGTTTCTCTAACTTGTCATGTCAGTTTTGTAGTTCAAGCTCTTCTCAAATGCTGCTTTTTGGCAACTCATATTGTGCAATGATTATGAAGGAGGCATTTTGGAGTTTCTAAAGGGCACTCTAGGAAGGCAGCCGACTCCCTCATTCCTACGGTGCCTCACTAATTATTTCTCATCCTACAGGGCTTCTAATATGTCATTTTATTATCAGGATTAATCAAGGAGAGTGATTAATTATTCTTAGTGGAAAGCAAGGTAAGTTCAAGGTAACACAACATTAGGATTGAAAAATGCACAAGTCTTAAACTGAACTCACAACAGGATGAAGCTTTAACAATTGGCTCATGTGGAGTGCTCACTCTGCTGCCACTTCCAAAAATACAGTTCTATTCCAAGAGTGACAAAATAACAAATGGTTCCACTCCTGCTTCATTTCAGTGGTGGTACAGAAATGGGTGCTTTGGCTCATTTTCCTAAACTGAAGTAAAACAAAGGGGTATGAAAAGGAAGGAGGGGAATGGAGAAACTACAGCTTTTAATTTTGTTACTGAATCCACAAAAATTCAAGCCCCAGTTTGTATTTCTTTTGGGACATAAGATTATCTGCACTACTCTTTCCTTATAGTGCCAGCTCTAATAAATACCATTTGAAGTGTCACTTTAGAGCAGCTCAGTGCCTTTTTCACTGGGCTCATAAGGGACCTCCTGGTGCAGAACATGTGTAGCTGGAGATCACACCTTGCTTAGGAAGAGACCTGCAAGGAAGCATCGACATATTTATGAATTCTTCCTCCTTTTTTTTGTGCTAAAAGAAAGTCAGCAAGATTAGAAATTTCCAGGTAGCTCTAAGCCATCAGAGTGCCTTGATTAGATGCCACCACACTGTCCCTGTGTTTCTCCTCAGAAAAATAAAATCACTTTTGCAGCAGACCATACTGGGAAGACTGGATTTACTCTCACTTAGCCCACGGAAGTTAACTCTGGATTGAGATCCACAGCCAGACAGCAGTTTAAAACTCCAGTGCCCTAAAGGAAAATATGTAAGCATATTTTTCAAATCCAATTAAGGTTTTGGCCCTGAGCGTTTGGCAGAAGGAGAAGAGTAAACATTTTATGACTTGCCTTTGCATGGCTGATGCTATGAGGAGTTCATGCATTAGCTACCAAGGTCCCTGTGAGGCATTTCTGAATTTGCAAGATGGACAGGGGAACCAGAGAATGGAGGGAATGTAGATTGCACTCAGAGCTGTTTTATCATCACTCCTGGGGGCAGTGTTCTGTGTTTTCAGAGAGAAAAAAAAATCATTTTTGTGGTAACTGATTTTAACACAGGAATTCAAATCGTTTTGCAGGATGCCTCCAGCTCCTCAGCTCTGCACAGGACTGATGCTTATCTCTGACAGCAAAAAATGGTAACAGCTATTTCTAGACCTTGAAACAAAACCAGGGCACATGGGATGTGAAGAGCCACTGCAGTTCCTGTAAAAACTTTTGAAGGCAATTCCTGGAAAGAGTCTAGATCCAAGATTTCCTAGAAAACCTGGGAAAATTCCTAGGAAGAGTCTAAACCTAGGATGGGAAATTCCTAGAGCAGCACAGGAACTACTTCAGGTTCTAGGCCCAGAAATCCCTATAAAAAGTGAGAAAATGCTAACAAAAGGTTGTAGGTCCAGAGACTGTAGAAAAGGTCTCTGTCCAGGAATTACTGGGAAGATCACACATTCAGGAATAGCTGCAAAGCCCAGGAAAGCTCCCAGAAAAGATTTGGATAAATTAATTCCCAGAAAGTGATAGGAAATTCTTTGAAAATTTCTCAGTACAGTAAATCATAATAGAGGTCTCAATCTAGGTATTCCTGGGAAGGGTCTTGATCCAGGGTGTCCAGAAAAAAATCCTAGAAAGCCCTAAATATTCCTAAGACATTTATAGATGTCAGAATTTAAAAAAATACCATATCCTGAATGTTGTTTATTTGAAATTGTTTAAACAAATTGTTTGAGTAACTTTTACATTTCAACACTTGATTTAAAGCCAGAAACACTTTCCATATGGTCAAATCACTTCCCAGCTGAGCATTCTGGTACTGGAAAGGTAAATAGAATTGGAGT
This sequence comes from Vireo altiloquus, assembly GCA_013396875.1. Taxonomy (NCBI): domain Eukaryota; kingdom Metazoa; phylum Chordata; class Aves; order Passeriformes; family Vireonidae; genus Vireo; species Vireo altiloquus. The sequence goes on along the minus strand of VZRF01006729.1, from coordinate 1,239,505 downwards.
CTCTTATGAAGTTTCCTCATTATTTGTGAAGAAGAACTATAAAAAAACCCCCAAAACAAACCCAACAAATGTAGAGGAACACCTGTGAGTTGTTATTTGAAGCATTTGGGTTGAAGCAATATGGGTTTGTCACCAAATACTTCAAACCAATCCTGCTAATTAGGATTTCAAGTTTAACACTGGCATAAAGAGATTGGAAAACTAATTTTAGGATCTGCAGCTCAGGGCAGGTTTTTTTCTAGTCTGGTCTATTTAGGATGATGTGATGAATACCATTGTCGTGAGAAGGCTCTTTCACATCACCACATATTCCATTTCCACAGCTGGCCCCAACATTTAATCTCTCCAGAATCCAGTTTATTCCCCTCCAGCTGCTCTGACTCGATAATGCTGACAGAGAAATTTCACTTCAGTAGAACAAGTGGCTCTGCCCCTCAGCATCAATTCCTGAAGGAAGGAAACACCATTCTGTGACAATCCCTTTGCTGACCACAGCTGCACTCAGCACTCACTGGAAGTAGAGCTGCAGACCTGGGGAGGAAAACTTTGCACTTCTGGGCTGCTCCTTATCTTCTGAGAATGTGTTTTCTTCCACAGGCACAGCCAAGTTTTAAGCTACAACCTTCTGCTCATAAAATAAGCTGAAAGACACCAATGATTTTAATGAGAAAGTCCTCCCAAAAAGCACATGGGAGCTTTAAAAGGGCAAAGTGTAAACATTAAAGTCCAGCTGATTTCAGAAGGCTGTATGAGAAGAGGAAAAAAAATCTCAAGACACAGGTACTTCAAAAGAAAATAATGCAATTTTTTTTTCCTGGGGGAATATGAAAGATAGGCCATGAGATCTAAAAAAATACAGTGTCAATCAGATAAGGAAACATCAAATACTTGGATCAGGAAGAGACTAACAGATTCATTCACACAGCATTTTCCCTTTAAATCACCATGTCTCTGAGTTGACATATTTTACAGAGATCCACTCCATTTGTTGTTTGCTGAATCAGAATGATTTGAGGCAGAAGTTCTTTCTAAGTATAAGCTAAAGCAGAACCAGATTCCCCGAGGTCATCTGTGCAGCAGGCAGCAGAGCATCATCATCCAGCCTTACAGTAAAAATAGCCCATACATTAATTACTATAGGGGACTTTTCCTGGCTACATTACAGACCCCAGTGAAACTCTACTGAGTGAGAATTACATGTTGACGAAAGAAGCCACTATGAATAATAATTGTGTAAAGCAAAATGCCAGAGGTGCTAAAATCTTGCTTTAATAGCCTCTATTTTGTACAAAACACAATAGGACTCTTCAGAAACGTGAAAAAAGCCTTTCACACTGTAGCTCACCACGCCCTGCTTTGGAAAAGAGACAATCCCGTAGTGCTCTCTAGCGGCTGCCAGTCAAAAAAACCTCTGCAGGCTGCACTGCCACGTTTAAAAATACACAGAATTATCAAAATGTTTGGTTGCCCCTGCAGTCAGCCACGACTGCCCGGGGAGAGAGCAGGCACTTGTGTCTGCATCAGCCCTCTGCCCTGCCCAGGGCTTGTTCTTCCCCAAGGACTCAATTCCACAACAGAATTGCAAATCTGGATGTGCTTGAAATTACATGGGATAAATTTAACACATTTGATGATGATGATGAAGTGTATGAGGTGTCTCACGAGCTGGTATCAAAAAATGGCACCTTCTGACTCTTTGAAAAACTCCAGCTGCTCCTCATCCTATAAATGGTAGAGGGAAAACCATTCCCTTCTGCTCTATCTGGACTTTGCCATTGAGACAGTCACATTGCAAAATGGGTGCCTATTTTGGGCTGTTAAAACTCTCTCATTGTGCTTAAAACACAGTTCAGAAACCAAGCCTGAGGCTGTAAGTGCTGGTATAAAACCATCTGAGCAGAGACAATTAGGCTCTGCCCACAGTAAGTGACACATTTCATAACCATTGCCAGGTTACACTACTCTTATAAATTGTCTAATAAAATTACCCATTGGTATTTGTTACTTCAGGTGCATAAATAAAGGCTAGATGGCATAATTACCCTTTAAGATAATAAATTAATTCCTAGGGTAGGTACACCAAGAATTTCCTCTGTCCTACAATGTTTCCTCAGTGGATCCTCTCAGCTCCATTAGACATTTATTCAGCTAAATAAAGAACAAATTGCTGAGTGTAAAACCACTACCAGGGGTTTGCAATATCATCCATTAGCTCCAGGATTTCCTTGACAGCACAAAGGATTGCAGGCTGCCAATTATAATTAAATAGAGCTCCCTATGGTCTTAAGCAGAGCTCCTCATTGCCCTGGATAGGAAAATGCAGGTTAAAACCCACGAGTGATAGAAAATGGAGCCAAACCTGGTCCCAGGAACTGCATTTTCCAGAATTGGAAATATCTCTGTAAACAACATGTAGATGACATTTGCCCTGGGTAGAATGCACAGGCTGTGACATTCCTGTGGTGTCAGCTGATCTACTCAGGAAACCCTGTCAGAGCCCACATGAAAATTTCAGAAGTACAGACTGTACCCTTCAGATGCTCATATAGAACATCCTTACAAATGGACAGAGAAATTGCTTTAGACAGCTTTGGTTTGTAATGCATTAATAAACAGAATTTTTGTAACAGTCACAAAGCCAAGGGAGAAAGAAGACTAAATGTTAAAATAAATCATGACTTCTGAAAGATTTGGAAGAAGCAAACCTACTGGCATCTTCCCTGACTGATATAAGTGGATTTATTTCCACTTTATTCTTTCTAGGAGGAGGGAAAAAAAAAAATCAGCAAAGAATCCTGTTTGCTAGTTCATTAAGCAAGGGTATAATTACCTAATTATAAATACCACAGGTCATACGATCCTTAGCTGCATGAACATCCATCTCCATACAACACACAGGCTTGCAAATGACAAGCAGTCATTCATGTACATAATTAATTGCATATTTAGCAAAAATTTGTGTTCCAAGTCTCTGTATTGGGTTAGAATAAAACATTTTTACACTACATGTTAATAAAAAGAAAATCTAGTTCTGCAAATGAACTTTAAAACTTGAAGGAGTTGGTCTCACAGAATTAATTTGTAGGAGAGAGAGATTTAAAGTACCTGTGTGGTGCAGAGATTATATTAAGCTGATGCTGGGAATTCCTTTGCAATGCATTTTTTTCTGTCTAACACTAAAAGGATACATTTGTATAACAACAAGAGGCACATATTAGCAATAAGTGAAAACAAAGGGATTCTCTGTGGTAACCACCTGATTTTTGACATGACTGGAAGAATTTGCCAGGCAAGGTCTTCACTTTACTTGTTGGACAAAGATGGTGAAAGATTTATGCCCAAAATGCGCAGAGCCTGGAGGTGTTCACCCCGTCACAGTCTAGGCTGGTTGGAAGCAAGGCTGGCAAAGAGTGTTTTTTACAAGAGAACAGCACAGAAAATTCCATGATTCCATTGTTCTGACTTTGCTTGTGACAGTGTCCATCTCCAGCCTGGAAGTCATGGAACAGGAGATCCATCTAATTCTGTCCTGGGATAACTTTGCAGGTTAAAGGTTTGCTGTTAGGGCTGATGCTGGAAAAAGAACCCCTGCCTCTGTCCGTGAAGGGAGTTGTGATGGAGTTGCTGAGCAGCCTGACCTTCCAAAGCTCACAGCAAGATGGCATTGAAAAAGCAGACTGAGCTGAGCCCAGAGAGGAGGGGATGGCCTAAGATCTCCTGCTGCCATGGCAACATCCACAACTGGCCAAAAAAATGATACTTGAAAAGTAAACCAAGTTAGCTGGGTTTTTGCTGAGGAATGGTTTCTCAGATGACTCACTGCATCTGCAAAAGAGCAAAGCACAACCTCCCCAGCAGTGATCTTGCTGCACATCCCCATTCTGCCTAAACGAGGATGCAAACGACTGCACAAATCCTTCAGCTCTGAGGAAGCAGTAACTTTATCGTGTAGGAATGGTATGAAGTCCTAGTTTTCCTTAAAATTAAACCAGAAATCCCAGAAATTTATTTGTAGCTGTTTAGCTTCCCTTCCCAAGTCTTGCATTGGGAATGGGTGAGAAGGAAGCTGAATAGATGGAACCACCCCAAAGATCAGTGCATCTCTGACAGATATAAACACAACACACAGGAGCACTCAGAGAAGAATGAACATGTAGCATAAATTCCCCACGGCATTTCTGCCTGGGGAAGCTCAAACCTCAAGCTTTAAATCATTTCTCACGCTGCAGCTCCCTGAGTGTGAGACCTGGAAGTTCTGGCTGTGGTGTCTGGGCTGTCACACAATGCACAGCTTCAGTTCAGAACAGAAACTGCTCTGCTAACTCCGACCTTGCTTGCTGGGAGTTCCAATCAATTTGATCTTTCATTCTTTTGTCTTCAGCTGCGCATCAGCTCTAGACTTCCTGTATTTCTTTCCATGAACTGAAGCCCAACTGAGGTTGTATCTTCTGAGAGGTGCTCATAAACCCTGATTATTGTGGTCTTCACTGGATTTCAGGTCCCAAAGAACTGCAAACTGTGACCTGATGAAGGAAGCTCTGTCACTTCTTTAATGTGTCACTGGCCCCTAAAGGATTTGAACTCTCCAACAGCTGAATTTCTTATGTATCGTGGTCAGAGTGTGAAATACCACCTGAAGTCCCGTGTTACACAAGAAATGAAGTGACAATAACAAAATGCCATTGAAGTAAATGTTGAAACGTACTAACATGAGTGGAATCAGGATTTTGTCCTGCAACTCTACATCAAAGACTCATCAGCTCTCATCTAATTAGCACAGAGCACCACTTTTCCCTTTCCACTTCTGCTGACAACTGAATGATCTTCACTGCTTGAATTAATTTGAAAAATTTATATGTCAAAATTATTCCAGATTTGGCAACAAGATAAGATCTGAATCAGAATGTACTGTCTGAATGCAATACATAATAAAAAGAAATGACATCTCTGATCAGGCTACAAGTTATCCAAACTTATCTCTGAGGTAAAAATGAGCTGCATTGCTTCTAAAATACAGACTTGCAAAGCATAAGGAAATCAGAGGTTTTTCTTTTTTAGAGGTAACTTGTTTCCAAATAGAATTTAAGTGCTCCGGATAGTTATTTAAAAAGTCTGGCATCTTATACTTCATTCTTTTATATTTACAACCAACATCAGTTTCTTGGAGCTATTTCTACTACCCTGAATTCTAGAACCTGCAGGACTGATGTTATAAATGTAACAAGAAACAGTTCATTGGGTTTTTCTGTATTAATTCATAGAGCTTGCAGGGTCTCAATTACACCAAAAATGGCTTTCAGACCCCCCATATCTGCAGTTTTGGGTATCTGAGACCATGGAATACTTTGAGAATGAAAGTGAGAATAAGGAACTTCCAGCCATGTGCCTTCTTAAGAACACAGGGCCTGTAAAAAACTAAGATGTTCCACGTACAAGAATATTAATTCCCCAAAAAATAGGAAGAAGGGAGATTTGGACCTTTTTTTGCAGTGCAATTTATATGTACATCCCTTCTCCTCAGACTTCCTGGGGTCTAGGGGAACAAAAAAACAGAGGATAATGAGATTCATCCCTTCAAACTGGCACAAACAGCATTTTTGTGGCACATCACCTGGAACCTTGCTGGCTTTGACAGCATCTCAGGAGTCCTCCAGTGATCCCCACAGAGCTGCCTTTTCCTTGCTCCTCATGCACAATTACAGTGCTCAGTGACCACATCCCTGGAGCTCTCTGCTGGCCTTGGCGTGTTGCAGATTCCAATTCACTCCCCACACACGGGGCTGTTGCTATAACAATGTTATTATAAGCTGCATAATTTGAAATAAGAGTAGAGGTTCCCCTCCTTACTGTCACAGAAGGATGTGAGCAGAGCTGTGTGTCAGGGCAGGGAGTTGAGTTGTCCTCCTCTACATTTCCCCCAGCCTCTTCCTTTCCTGTTCCTTCACCTGTAAAATGGGAGTGAGCATTGGAGCTGTGCAGGAAAGCAAATGTGAAAATCAGCTGGGCCATTGCTAGAACAGCTCCTGACTATCAGAGATGCTCAATGTGCATGAGGCCCCCAGTAAATGAGCCCTTGATGCTTATTCATTTTTCATTTGCTTTCCGTAGTAGTACTTTGGAGAAGACGTGTTTCAAGTCTTTGTACTCACAAAGTTGTGACTGCTGGATCATATTTTATCTCTTCTCGGTGACATGCATTTATGGTCTTCACAAACAAAAGCTCAAAATAGGCTCCGTGTCCTCTTTACAAAGAAAGCATCTGAGGGGAAAAAACCCCCAACAAAGTAAACAGAGACAAGAGCTTTCTGAGCATGGGAATGCTCATCTCTGTTATGGTGTGCACACTGAGCTACAACAAGCTGGCATAAAAATCTCAAAAACTAGGTTAAGACTCATAAGCAGCAGAACAAATGCTTTCTGTTGCTGCATGTAAGAAAACTGCTCCTAGCCAGGCTATTTGTGCCTTGGTCATCAAAATAATTTGAACATGAAAGCTGACACTGTCAATCCAAATGTACCCTGAATTCATTTTTCTAAATAACAGCACAAAAACCCCCCATCAGTGGTGCTCAGAGATCACATGTAGGCTTCAGATTAAGGAAAATGAGGTTGTTTAATATTCTGCTGATTCGAGAAAAACAGCACTGACATGACTCACCTCTTTTCTTTCTCCTCAGAGAATCATTCCTTTCTAACACAAGTTTGGATTTCTCTTTATATAACCAGCTCATACAACAGGCATTCAGCTGTCTGTCAGAGGGAAAAGTAAACAAAGTAAATCATCCATACCATTTATATAGTTGCATTTAAAAAAATTATCAAGGAAAGTCAGATCAAATGGACATGCATTGATTTGGCTGTGGACTATGTATCAAAATAAATTTTTTAAAAAAAAGTATTTTTTGTGTTCCTTGTGTGGATATTTTCTTTGAAGAAGTATTTTCCTGCAACTGAATGGATGCCAGTTGCAGAGATATTTGCTATTAAGCTAAAAAAGTTTAATCATAACTTTTGATCATAAATATAAAAGGCTAGAAATCCTCTGAGAGATAACTAAACAGATCAGATCATTGCACTTTCTGGGAAAATGCTGAAAACCTGTTTACCCCAAGACTGCTATAGTGAGAAAATAAACCAAACAAAAGGAGAGTCATGTTTCTACTAATAGCTTTTCTGATCCTGCAAATAGTTTTGTTTGTGACACAGAATCATATGAAGTAGTGGATGGAAGCTTGAGGACAATTTTTCAGGTTCTTTGTACCCACAGGCAGAACCAGGCTTAGTTTCGTTCCAATTTCATTCCACTTTCAGAGGGATTTACAAATCAATATACTTGGAATATATCAGTTAGTGCCTGCCTCCATCAGCTTCTATTTACTTTTGTTTAAAGGCTCCATTCCTTTTGGTGTTGATCTTTTGACATGAAGATAAGATGTTGCCTCACATTTATTTTTCCCTCTCCAAAGCCCTGCCCCAGAAGGAATGCAGAACCTGCTTAAAGGCAAGGAAGAAAAAATTGCCATAGATACATCATCATCATCTATGAAATTTGAAAGTAAAAGAAACACAGACAATCCTACTTTTAACACAAGAGATATTATTTAGCAACACAAATTTAAATAATTGCATACAATTGTATTTTCTTTTGGCACCCCATCTCCCAAAAATGATGATGGTTATTTTGGAAAGAGGAAGGTCTCCAGAGGCAGCTCCATCAGCTGGCACAAACTGCACCTGGGTTTTATTCCCAGACTAAACCTCTTGATGCTTGGTTTGTCAGGAATGAGAGAAAATGCTCTTTAACTAAGTGAAAACAGCAAGGCAGATTGCAGCCCTGTTTGACTGTATTCTACCACACAATATTTTATATCCAAAGGAATCCTATAAAGTGTCCTCTACAGAGGCAGCCAGTATGGGAGCTGGTTAAAAATACATCCCTCTCATCCTGTGTGCTTCTATAGCTACTAAAGATGTCCTGGAGATATTTTCTTGGCTTGAAAATATTTTAATATATTCAGTCTTGTACAAATGCTTGAATCTGATATGGAACTTTTCAGCTCTATATTTTAAACATGAAATCAGTATCATTCTTCATCTCAGAAGGCAGCTATATTGATTAGTGCAAACAGACTTTCAGAGAATTCACTAGAAACCATCAGCATTTTCTAGCATGACCTAAGAGCTATACAGAGAAAAAAACATTTAAAACTTGCGACTTCCTTTCCTTTTAGGACTAAAAATAGATTTGGCTCATTATCTCACTTGGCACCTTAATGTATTCCATTGCACGATGACACAGCTTAGATTAAACCACCACATGCTTCTTTTTCCTTAGGATCTACCTTATACACAGCGAGAAGGGACAGCACTCATTGAACCAGAAACTCTTTGATATATACTTTAAACCCTTTGTCCAGGTTCTGTTCTCAGGACAATTTTGCCGCTCACTGCTGGATGCAGCAGCTCACCCCAGCCACAGGCGGATATCACCCCAACAGCCACACTCAGGCCTTCCTCAAATGGAATCTTGGGTGAATTTTCTTGTCAAGCTCCACCATTAAATCCATGCTCACAGGCTTTTTTCTTTTCCCGAAAGGTCAGTAAGTTAACTGAATGGACATACAGCCCAAAAGTGATTCCCAGATCAGATGTGTGCACACGTTTAACTTAGAAGCTCCTGCTCAAACAGCAAGCAGACATCTCACTGTGATAAATGTGATAGATTTAGGTTAAATCCCCCCTAAACACAACAAAGACATAACCCCACATAACTGCTTTGTTTGCCCTGCTTTCAGAAATGGCCAAACCCCCTTTTCTTTATACAAGGGAAGCAAAATGTTTTCCGCATATTTATGTAAAAACAGAGCCAGGCTCTTCTCAGTCATGCCAAGTAATAGAACAAGAAGCAATGGTGAAAAACAAATGCTTAGAAAGTTCTGCCTGAACACGAGGAAGAACTTTGCTGTGCAGGCGAGGCTGTGGAGTTTCCTTCATTGGAGGTTTTCTCGACCTGACTGGACACAGTCCTGTGCCCTGGAATGACCCTGCCTGAGCAGGGAGATTGGACCAGGTGATGCCACTGTGGTTCTGTCCAACCTGACCCATTCTGTACTTCCGTGCATGGGAGTAAAAAACTGCATTAATGGAAAATTTTCTGATACAAACATTCGTCCCTAAAATTTTGCAAACTTGTACCTGTCTCTCAACAGGAACTTGGTCAGCTGCTTGCATAACCACTGCTCTTGAGTCAGCCCAAGAGGTGAGTTATTTCTTAGCGTTAGTTTCATGCAAAGACAAAAGCAGAATTTAAGGCAGGCTCCTCAACACTGCCCTGCTAAAGACACGAGGGGAGAACGCCCACAGTCCCAGCAAGCACTGACTGAGCATTCTACAGGACTTTACTGGGAGAGTGCTCAAAAAGCATCCCTGGTTTTACAGATCAAAACTTCAAGAAGACCGGGTACAGACCAATATCTCCTCTGCCAGTACCCTGTGCTGGATGGGCTGGAGTAAAAAAAAAAAAACATAAAAGCGGTTATTCCCTTTGAGTTCCCAACCAAGCTAGTGAGCCCGAGCTGGAGCATCCCATTTCTGCGGGGTCCCTTGAGACACCTCCTGTGCCACGAGGCCCCAGCCCAGCCCCGCCGGCTCCGCGGATGCTCCGGCCGAGCTGCGCGGGACTCCCGGCGGGCGAGGAGCGATTCCCGGAGGGGAACCCCCGCGGGACACCCTCCTCCGCCAGCCCCGGGGGGAGCCGAGCGGCGGACACCGAGCCCGCGGCTCCCCACTGCCGGGGCAAAGCGCCGGGACGGACGGGATGGAACGGGATGGAACGGACCGGGAGGAGCACCGGGAGGGCTCGGGGACCGGGGGCGGGGCGGGGCGGTCCCTCCCCGGCCCGTGACGCGCTCGGGCGGGCAGGACCCCGCGCACCTGCACAGCCCCCGCCTTTGTGCAGTGCAGGTGCGGCGCCCACCCCACCCCACCCCCCCGTGACGTCAGGCGGGCGCTCGCGGGGCACCATGGGAGAATCCCAATGTTTTCCAACGGATGCGCTCAGCAGCGCTCCGGCTTGAGGCGACTCCGGGAGCGGCGCTCGGGGGGAGCGTCCCGGGAGGGGGCGGCGGCGGCGGCGGCGGGGGGCCGGGCT
>VZRF01006729.1:1169809-1229334 GCA_013396875.1 Vireo altiloquus | reverse complement strand
GGCATGGCCCACCCCCCTGAGGCGCCCGGAGCTGCCCCCTGAGCGCCCGGAGCCTGCGGAGCGCCGCGCCGCAGCCCTGCCGACGGCGCCGGGAAAGATGCTGCCGCGGCTGGTCCTGCCCGGCTGACGCCCCGCCGCAGCCGCTGCCGCCGCACCCCCGTCCCCATTGTCCCCCGGCCGCCGCCGGCTCCATGAGCGCCTCCTCCTCCCCCCTCCTCTGAGCTTCCCGCCCTCCACCTCATGGCTGCATCGGAAGAAGGGACCGGCTGCTTTCTCCCGCGAGGCAGGTCGCAGAGTGACCCCAGCATCCTCACCGACCCCGCGGGCCCCGGGGAGCACCCAGGTAACAGCCCCGCTCTCCCGGCGGCGCTCGGGGGGCATCGGCCAATTTGCGGGGAGCCCGTCCGCCACGGGCGGGCAGGGTTTGGGAACACATTTCCTGCAGTAAGTGCCGAAATGGTGCAGCGCCTTAGCTCCGAAGGCGATGGGAGCGGAGCGCGTCCCGCGGCTCTGCCGTCGCGGTGCCCCAAGTGAGCGCGGGGGGCGCGGCTGGCGCCCGGTCCCGGCCGGCCGGGGGTCCCCAGAGCTGCGGGCAGCGCTCGACCCCGGCTCCGGCACAGCTAATTTATGACTTTGGTTGTTGGGAGGGGGAAATGAGGGCTAATAAAGCAGGCTGTTTGCATGAGATCGCCATGGAGACAAGGGAAGCAGAGTCATAATTAAACGCTTTCTACCCACAAGAAGGTAATTTTCACTTCATAGGGAGAAGCGTAATCTCCTTATGAAGTGTGGGCACAGAGGGTGGTGCTGAGGGGACGCAGCCCAGTCGTTAGTACATAAATAGAATATCGTGGTTAGATTTTTTTTTTCTTTAACAATGGCAAATGGTGTTTTCGTCTTAACTTCACTTTGAGGAGTAATTCTAAATGTCTGTTGGTGGTGACTCAGTAATTTCAGAATGTCAGAATCTAAGCAGCGTTGAATCCTTTAGAAAAAAAAAAAAAGAAATAGCTACATCACTTTGATGTGATGTGATTGCACGGAAGGGCACAACAACAAGCTGGAAGCAAAGGGTAAGAGCTAGTTTACTCTCAGTTTCCCTGAATAGATGACGGTCACACAAGAGCTGTCAGGTTTCTTTATGAGAAAGGAGTAACCAAAACAGCGTAAAGACAATGAATGGGGTGTTGATCATCACTGCCCACTACACTGAATTGTAAGCCTAGAAATGGGTTTAGGATTTGGGTCAGGCACTATCAGCCTGCAGGAGACAGTTCCTGGATGCAATTTCGGCTTGAACTTTGTTCTCCTTTCTCAGATTACTGAGTAAATAAAATATTCCAGGCTCTATTCATACACCTGCTATATTGCTTCCTTCTGAGCTAGTGAGGATATTAATATTTGTATCTATTTTAAGTTCTTATATTTATTTGCTTTATCAAGCAATTCTGAGCACATTGGTCTGGAGTGAAACACAAATTAAATTAAGGCAAACAGTGGATGATTTATCCCTGATTACCAACTGTTCCGATACCCTAAGTGAAGGGAACAAAGGACTCTTCTAACGTGAACTGCTCGACTCACTCCCAAAGGGGCAATCTTGACTGAAAGAGGAATGTATGTTCCTGCCATTTGATTTCTGGAAGCAGAAGTGACTAATGAAAGGAAGGCGTGTGCAACCTCAGTTTTAATTCCTCTAGATTATTTTCCGCTAATTAATTCTTTTGGCCTTTGTGAGATACACAACAAAGAAAGTACACAACATGTCTGACAGATCGACAAAGATGTAAACATTATTGTGCTTTTTGTTAGGAGAAGGGACTGTCAATACCAAGGAGCATTTTTTCCCCTGATACAGTCGACTACATCAGATCAGCCAGTGTCCCATTGCATGGCAGAAGCTCTACTGAAATGCAAGAGATGTCTTTTGTGTATTGTGTTATTCATGCAATATGTGGAGAGAAACAAAAGGTGTTAAATAAATATGGTTTTTGTCCAGGTAGGTATGAACTGTCAGTGGTAGAATTAGCATGTTTGGTAAGCTTTTCAGGTTTTAAATTTGTCCATCAAATAGTATTGAACATCTGTATGCTTCCAGATGATAATAAAATGAACCTAAATTGCTTGATTTAAATAAAATTTTACCCTATAGCATTGTGAGTAATCATTATGAGCCATTTCATATATTTGGCTACTTAAAAATCTGGAATACCATTTTATTATTTTAAGAATTATGTATGCTAGATGAAATAATTGCAATTTATCTTATTTTACTCTCCTGGAAAATAATTGTATCATTTTCATTATGCTAACATAACCATCTATGGGCTCTAAGTCAAAAGACAGTCTTAGGAGTGGGAAGTGATATGTCCAAAGTTTGTGTTTACATCCCAACCCTGCTCACAGACAAACCACTAGAGAAGTGTGAATATGTTAGATTCTTCATTAATCTAAAAACTAAATTAATTTTTATTAATGTTTAAGTTATGTGTTTAAATTACACAGACAAACAGACCAATACCAAAATAGGATATAACTGTAGGATCCAAAACCCATTCCTACTTTTACCTGGCATTTGAGTGATGCCATATCCCTGCTGGAGATGCCCTCTTGTTTTGGAACAGCTTTTTGAATGTACAATGTGGTCAGGGATTATTCTGCACCAACTCCTTTGGCTATGCCCACTGAGGAAATATTGAGGTAGGAAATGTGGGAATACATGAAGCCAGCCTAGACTCTTAAAAATTTTTCTGGTTATGTGGAGTTGTTTAAAGACATATTTATATTCCTCTTCTTGACCTGTACAATTTCGGTATTTTTTTGTTTAGCCCAGCTTTATGCAGGAAATTTCAGTGCCATGGCTGAGAGTGTAGAGCTGGAAGCATAAAGATTTTCATGTATTTCCAAAGGGAATCCTGTGATGCAATGCTTCATTTTCCTTTCCCTCCTGAAACACCAGTCTTGGCCAGGTAGAACTGACCCATCACAGCGGGGTTTGAGCCTCACTGGCTGGCTCAGAATCTGCTCTCACTGGACCAAATCATCACTTTTTAGCTGATCCTTGGCAATGTAAACATCAGGTCCAAGGAACTCGGGGTGGAGATGGTGAGGGTTGGTTCACTTTCCCAGTACTTCATTTGCAATTTTTTGATGAGCTATTGCTTGGGTGAAATGTCAAAGGGAGTCTCCCCGTGTGAGAGCAGAGCTGAAGTTTGTTGTTTGTGAGGTTTTTGTAATGTTCTGTTCATTTTTAAAGAGGACTCTGTCTTCAGCAAGAGCATGGAATAACTCAGTGACTGGCTGGTTCAAATAGATGCTGATTTTTGAGAAGTTCTGCACACTCACAGTCCTGACTAATGCTGGCAGAAGCCACAATTACTCCAAGCTTTGAACAATAAAGGCTTCATGATAAAGCCCCTTATCTAGTGTGCTTTTCCTCACAAAGCATCCACAGTAGAAATGAAAAGCTGTTTTATAACCTTGATTTAGAAGAGCTGTAATCTTTACAGGCTACAGTGAATTTGATCACATGAAAAAACTTATAAAATCACTACATGCAACTACAATCTTACAAATATTCCTATAATAAATGAAATAAACAAGGTGTTCAGTAAACTAGACTAGGGGCATTTAATAGCTGTTTATTCCAAAACAGAGATACAAATTCACTGATTTAGATCCTTCACATGCAACTTTAATTAAACAGCAGCTCCTCACATTGATCTGTTAAGATGTCACAGTTATGGTCTAAGAAGAAAATATGGACTTTAGATCAGGCTCTACTGACAAAGAGATGGTAAATGCAAGCAGTTAAATGGTCAATTGTGGTCCTTTTGGTAATGTAGAGAATACTGGAAATAGTATAAGAAAGATAAGAAGGAATGAGTGTCTTTGCTTTAATTGGATCAGTTATTTATTTTCTCCTTTAAGATAAAATCATGCATTTCAGCCTGTGATTTTAGTGAACTCTTTTATGGCCACTGAGCAGTATTTTATGAGAATTACTGTAGTACAACAAACACTGGGGTTCATGTTTGAGTCTGTTCAAGCTCACTGTCACACTGAGTGAGCAAGCCTTGGAAAAGGAATATGTCCTTAGTTTGGGAAACAGACATCAAAACACTCATGTCTTGCTCAACTGTAGACTGTCTCTAGGCCAGGCTGTTAGGAAAGTGAATTTCATCTTATTCATAGAATCACAGAATGATTTGGGTTGGAAGGGACATAACAGATTATTTGGTTCCAACTCCCTGCTACAGGCATGGACACCTTCCTAACCTGATTAGAGCAGGTTGCTCCAAGCCCCATCCAACTTGGCCTTGAACTCCTCCAGGGATGTCAAGAATTTCCTTATCTTATATGCCTTTCCCCTCCTCCACCTTTCCAGAGAAGGATCAAGAGAGAAGAGAGAGTCTAAAGAGAACAGATTTCAGTATCACCATCTAATTGAGAGACAGTTGCAGGAAGCCAAAATATTGCTCTCATTATATCCTTCCAGCAGTCACAGGGCAGAGGGAAGATTGACAATCTCATTTGATTTGTATCATAAAAGGGAGGGGTGCACAGACTGAAGAAGAACAAACCATGTCAAAACTCTGTATTACTTGAGGAGATACAGACAACCTTGACAATGTGTGAAAATGTCACCCCCTCCCCCCCTTAATTTTGGGATAATCCATTAGCATTTGTATAAGTACACATTGATGCCGTCATGTTTTACTCTCCGTGCTGCTGCTTTTCCTTCCCGGCACCACACAGTTAAAGTGCTTTTTCAGGATGGGCATTGCTGAGTTCCCCAGCAGACCTTTCCAGTGGTCCACCATGTGTTCCTTGTCCTCCAGTGAAGGATCTGTATGGAGGCAAGGAGCTGTTCTGGTGCAGGCAATGGTGTTAGATGTTGTTAACAGCTCTGTCATCATAATTTCTTACTGCCTGATGAAGGGGGTGCTCCTCAGCCTCTACTCTGGTGTGGTGTGCTTCGAGACCTGACAAGTTAAAGCTACTGCAGAGTAGCTGTTCCAGAGATACATGATTTTGTCTATGCCAGACACTAACTCCCTTTATATTTCTATTGATACCACATGTAATCAGCAGCACTGTGCTCTGAATTAACTCCAGGGGAGAACAACTGCCTAAGACTGAAAGCTCCTACCTCACCCTTTCTAGTTTTCATAATTCCAAAGTTCTGTAGCAGGCAGCATTCTTGAGAGTGTTCTTCTAGGATGCTACGAAGAGATGCCGAGATGAGAATTAAAGTGTTTTGTTCCTTTTACATCATCTCTCTTTGGGCTGGACGCTGACCTGAAACCCAGCAGAGCCTCACAGGCAGTGTGAGAAAGGACATCAGCCATCCAAGTAACAGGGGGGGGAAAGTTGTGGTGCAATAAACAGCAGGTATAGGAACACACTAATATGGCTTTTTCTTTCTTGTCTTTTGTTTTGAAGCTGTAACCTCCCCTGGATGGACTGTGCCACTCCATATCTATCATCTATTGTCTTCTCTTAACATTTTAGGGTTGATTTAGCTGCTGAAGATTTTAATTGGCTCCTGTTACTGCTGTGTTTGTTCCTTGAACAAGATTGCTCTTTTGAGCCTTGAGCAGCGTTAGGGAGCCCGTGAGCCATTGGAAAGCTGTGCTTTCCCCCTAACCAGGACACTGGTGGCCGGAATGATTTGGAAGCTACTGGCAGGGGAGGTTTGGAAACTCAGAAGCATATTGAGAGTAAAGTATGGTAGGTTTGGGCTGCAGGTGCAGGTGTGGAGCGAAGGGAAGGCAAAGACAAACAGGAATACGACTGTTTAGAGTGCACAGAGATCACTGCCAGCTCTCCGAATCTGCTCGACTCATTTTTGCTGCAAATCTATTCATTCCAGGCACATAATTCAGAAAATCTTCTAAGTGTGTGCTTAACTTCAAACATGTGCTTAGGATGCAGGCAAATGGATAGCCAAGGGAGGACGGAGGGGGATGCTGTGGGTGCCCTGCCTGTCAGCTGGGCTGCTGTTTCATCCTTCTGCAGTCCTTGAGATCACTGCAACTTAAATTGGGGACTTAAAGGCTTATCTGTCTTCAGTTGTTGCATGAATTTTCAAATTTGATCCTAATGCTTGAGCCAGGCCACCTATAAAAAGGTTTTTTTTGTTGTTGTTGTTGTTTTTTTCTTTTTCACCAGAAAGATTTTGGTTTCCATTTCATTTTTCTCTATCAACAAATCTGTTCTGTTAACAGAATTTGTTTACCCTGCATCATATTTCTTCTGAAACAGAATTTTATCTGGTCTCCTACATCCTTTCGTTTATTAATTTATGGACAAAATTAGCTAATCAGTGCTTTTGCTCCAGTTTATAACTAAACCCAATGTTTTTTATATATGAAACTTAGTGATATTCTCTCACTCAAAAGTTCCTATTCAACCAAAGGGCTCCCTACAGAAAGTTACTATTCCACACCTTATGGGGAGTGTACTCAGGAATACTCAGTAAAGACTAGAAACATGCAGGCTAATAGTTAATATCCCATTTTCCTTTCCATTGAAATAAAAATTTAAGTCCTGTAAAGTTTCCTGAAACATTTGCTATTTGTTTGAATGCAGAGTTGGAGATTTTTCAATACACAGCACCTGAAAAATCATCACCATATTACCAAGTACTACAATGGCACTTATATTTTAAGAAATTGTCCATTGTGCTTTTGAGAAGGCCTTTTTCTTTCTCCTCAAGTTCCCAGTTCCTTCCTGTTCTGATCCAACTGGATCCCAAGTCCCTGTGATGCCGAGAAACTTCACTGGAAGCACAGAACTCAATTTTTTCTGTGTCCTGCAGCAGAGAATCCTCTCTTTCCCCAGCAGCCCTTGTCCCTGGAACACAACTCATCTCACACACGGCAGCTCTCCTCCAGCATTTTCCAGGAGGGGAGAATGATCTCTCCATCTCTGGAGGGGAGAATGATCTCTCCATCTCTGGTGGGGAGAATGATCTCTCCATCTCTGGAGAGGAGAATGATCTCTCCATCTCTGGTGGGGAGAATGATCTCTCCATCTCTGGAGGGGAGAATGATCTCTCCATCTCTGGTGGGGAGAATGATCTCTCCATCTCCGGAGGGGAGAATGATCTCTCCATCTCTGGAGAGGAGAATGGCCCCAGTGTGCTCAGGAAGCTGCACAGGTGGCACCTCCTGGTTGTGGATTCTCTTGCTCCAAATGCATCATTTTGGTCCTGCACGCATGATTTGTGTCAGTGGTGGAGTATTGTTAAATTACCCAACATGATGCACACACAAACTGCTTTTTGCTGTTGCCTAAGTGTTTTGCTTACTGATACTCAGTTTATGTTTTGGATTTCAAGAGAGAGCTTGGTGAAGTTATGTTTTAATGCTACTTTTGCAGAAATTAAATGAGGTCAGTTAATAAGTATGCTGTTCATGTTGAGGGGAGGATTTAAGCTTTTCCAGGGTTTGAGTGTTCCCAGTGTTTGGAGATTTGTATTTAGCCAAACTTTAGAGTTCTGTAAAGGAAATACAGAGCTTTAATGGGGAAAAAAGTGTTTTAAAGTTGTCTTTTCTTCTAAATCCCAAGTTGGCAGGTAGTCTGAGTGTTGCTGAAAAGACACTTAAACCGTTAAAACCTCTTTATCCAAGAAGTGGAAATACTGATTATACGCCATCAAAACCTAGACTGGATTTATGAGAGTGAGGTCATCATATTGGAAATACCTGTTGGGGTTTTTTTATGTTTACCTTTGTTTCTTTAATTCAGGCTTTCTTTTAAAAGAAAAGTAAACCCCAGATTTGATTGCATACTTTAAGTAAAAGAACTCAGACCTAATTTACACACTTAATAACTTGTGCACACAAGTAGTTGCTTCTCTGTGCAAATAAGAGAAACTCATGTCTGTTAAATAATAAAAGATCTGTACACTTCAGCTATGAATGAGGGTGGTTTAAGATTATTCATTCAGTTGATGTTTTCACCACACTTTGAAAATGGAATGAGTTACATAATGCTGGGAGTCATGTTTATTTGGAAATGTAACTCTATATTTTAGTGAGTAGTTAAGTAACAGTGTTAATTTTTCCCCAAATCTTTAATTTGGAAACTGTCTTCAAGACTGCCCAATTTGTGCTGCAATGAATGGGCTACACCGTTTATTTATTTATAACATGGGGTTTTTAAACCAAATTTATGGCTTTGTTTTTTAAAAATTTAATAGATAGAATTAATTGCCCTCGATTCTCTAAGCAGGTCAAGTCTATAATTACCAAGAGTAAGTAAAACTAAATATGATACCTTTTGCTTCGAAATGTAGCCAGTTTGGATGCTAATACAATGGATTCTTTGTGCCCATTAAATCCCATGCTTTTGTTTGAAATTAAAGTTGATTTATGGCCTAATGTATACACAATTTATACGTGCCCCAGAGAGAACACCATATAGCGACTTGACGCAGGTCAATAGCTTCGTGCTTGAGTCTGCATAAATATTTTGGTAAGATGATCTGAATCGAAGGGTATCTCATCCTGCTTTCTGTAGTGCAGTAATATTCTGGGTCAGGAATGTGGTTACAGCTGAAGGAAGTCTTGTCCTTATGCATAAAGCGCTTCAGAATTGCTCATATAATAAAGAGACAGTTTGTGTGTTAATTTCCTTAATCTAATTTATTTTTTTTAAACATCCTCAAACTGTTCAGTTGCTGCATAACCAGCAAGTGGACATAGGTCACTGCATTACATCAAACCAGTGAAGCCTTCACTGCTTTCTGAGGGCTGCTTCATCCCTCAGGCCTCGCAGTCTTCCCTGAGCCTTGTCCATATTGATCTGCTGGGAATGGCTGTCACTTTTCATTCAGTTCCTCTCACAACTCTGCATCTCATCTCTTCACTAAACAGCCTGCACCAAGACTTGGGCTTTTATCCTTAAAAGAACTAAGAAATGCTGCACTGGGTCAGGACTGAGGTGTGTCCAGCCTAGGACAGTGTTCTTGGTGGGGTCTGGAAGCTTGGTGCAGGCTGGGAGCAAAGGGAAGGGTGGCTGAAGGAACCTTACATGAATTCCATGTGAAATAGTCAGTGAAATAGTCAGGGTCAGTCTCCTTTGCTGCCTCCAAATAACAGCTTTGGGCAGCTCAGCATCTCGAACCAGTCCTGCTGCCTAGGGGAGCTCGGACAGAACCTGAGTGGAAATCAGCCTCCACGAGAGTTTCTTGGCTCCTGCAAGTTCCTTTTTAATTGTTCCATCATGAATGAGATGAATCTGTGTGGAATATTTAAATAGAGCAAACACGATAGTCTATGAAACACTGACTTAATTGGGTTTCTCTGAAGTTTATGCTTTGCAGATGGGACTTCTGTAATTTTGTAAGCTCTGCATTTAGGATAGAAGAAAAAAAAGTAATTTTTAAAAAAAAATTATAGCAGCTATGTAGACTGGGTAGCAGCTTTCTGGGATTGTAGAGGTTTCAAGGAGAAAAACATCCTATTTTCAGATACAGCACTTCAGCTTAACTTCAGCTTAAATGTTTCCTTCCATGACAGTTGCTCATTTGACTTTGCTCTATGTTGCAATGCCTAGAAGGAGAGAATATGTGCTCACATTAAACTACCAACTATGCAGGGAAAGCTCTAGAAAAAAGAAAATGGAGCCTAGTCTTGGACTCATACAAATTCTCCACTTGTCCACTGTAAGTTTTAAATGCCTCATTTCTTGTTTAACACAAGAAAATTAATGGAAAAATCAGAAGTGAGATAAACTGTGAGTATCACTTCAGGTTTCACAGGAGATGCTTAACTGTGGAGAGCTTAATAACACATCTTCCTGCAAGTGAGGAACACAAGTGAGCTCCTGCCACCTGGGAATCCCTGAAATTTAGGAACATACCAGAGGTTCCTGAGAATGTGCTGTTTTGCTGTGAACTCCTGATGCCAATTTGGGAGGGAATGGCGTGATACAAAAACTGCGTATCCTCACTAAACCCTTGGTTCTGTTTGATCTGTAATGGGAGCAAATATCAGCCACTGCCCGAGGCTGGTGCCTTGAACCCTCACAGCAGTGGTGAACTTAACAGATGACATGATCACATGTGGATTTTCTTAAGGCAAACATAGGGAATGTGAACTACAGCTGTCAAGATGGATAGCAGAGAGACTTCTTAGTGTTATGGTGTACATTTGCTGCTGTAATTCAACCAGAAGAATAAACTGAAAGGAAGCCAAGTAAAAGAGATAATTTTAACATGTAGAAATACAAAGCCGTGTCCTTCAAAAATCCAGAATATTGTGCATGAATGGAAATGTTTGAAGAAGGGGCCCTAACTAATAGAAGTTTATCCTGTATCTCTCTTTAGTCTGAAGAAGTATCACGGAAGGCAACACAGGCTGGTCTGGAATTCTGGCATTTCTCCTGTCTCGCTGGGTTGGTGCCTCCATACATTCTCTTGTCCTCTTGTGACAGGGTAGAGTTTGTTGCTACTTCTTTTTACTTTTCAGTCTGTTTTCTCTACAGTCCTTTGACTTTCCTGCCATCCAGTCTGAGTTCATTCTGGTAGCTAGCTCTTCTGCCTTAGCGAGCTCCTTCTCCAGAGGCCTTTCTCCCAAACCATTCTTGTGGAAATAGAATGTGTGTTACTGCTGTAAAAACAGAGAAGCCAACAAAGCCTGCCTTCCTCCAGGTCTGGCATTTTCAGTCCTCAGTTTGATCTTAAGCTGTTAAAAATCTCATGTGTGACTGAGGGTTTCAGACTGGCTCCTCTGTTGTCTAATGAAGTGTCAGGCTGAGTGGGCATCCCTCCCTTAAGGGGCTCACAGCAGCAGCTCTCCTGTGGGTGCTCCGGTGGGGAACCACACCTGACCTCACCCCCAGGCTCTTCCTACAGGTAGCACTTTAGAGGGTCACTGGTGTCATTCTTCATCAGCTCTGTCCTTGGTTGAAAGTTGCCAGTGAGCTCCAGAGTTATTGTGGGTGACAGGAGGTGAAGAGTGGTTGAACAACCCTCGTTTGTGAAAGAAGAACCTGGGAGCACAAACCCAGGAGAAGCTGTTTTCCATAGCTTGTTCCATTTATATTTTTCTCACTCTTTCCCTCACAACACGACTTCTAGGCTTTATTCCAACACGTCAAGGGTCTTTAGTTCTACCAACCTCTTAAAAAAAAGCTGCTCTTTGACCCTGGGGCATTACTCATTTGTCTTATTTTGGAGATGGTACTTTATATAATCAGCTATTTGTGTTTTGCACCTGCAGAAAATCTATTTTGCTTTTCACCCTGGAATTTAATATTTGTTGAGTCACCTATTTTTTTTTAGGATTTTAGACATATTTTGCAGTAACTTTTTTAAAAAACCCAGCAGTAAAAAAACCCCAACCTCCCCAGCCCAAGCACTTGGCACTGCCATGAGCTTATGCATTTTCAGATCGTGGTTTGCTTGGCTGCTCTAATGAAATAATTATAAAAGAGTTAAGTTACTGAATATACTTTTAGTGGCTTAGACATCATAAAATATCAGCAGAGGAATAAACCCACACTTTCTGAATAGAAAGTATGGGATGGTGTTTTCACTCAATCCAAAAGGACAGATCTCTCAGAAGGAGGATAAACTTTATATATATTTTAAAATTTATTTTCTCATCCTATTAAAAGAAATTGAAAGCTACTTCTGGTGGGTTTAATTAATTAGTTTTTAATTTGAATTCACCTCCCTCCCTCCCTCAAGAAATTCCCCTGCACTTTGCCAGCAGATCATTACAGAAATATTTTTTAGATCTTGGTAACTGCTGTAAAGTTGTCTGGGAACAAAATCTACTTTTTAACAGATTAATCTAAATGTACATATCCGAGTAGGCAAAAAGTGGCAGTAGCTTCAAAACTAGCTTTCATTTTAAGTAGTTTCTTGAAGTAGGAGGAGAACTTTGGGTATTACATCATGGTTTTTCAGAAATACTCATTTTTTAAACAGAAGAAAACTTCTTTATCCTGCTTTACATTAATAATCTGATTTCTAACCAGATATTGTCTGTTAAAACGAAATCACAGAGACTTAGAAATATCTTTTCTGACAGAAAGAGACAAGAGTAAGCATATCAGAGCCAACCGGAATCGCGCAGTTTAGAGATTTTGTTGTTATAGATCATAATATTCTCATAATACAAGAGAGATTACAGAAATATGGCATAGTCTTATTTTGTCTGACATTGTAAAGAAAGAAAGACTTAAAGGATTAGTCGTGGTAACTTAGCTGTTCCTTTGCAACGTATTGTGATATAATAGGAAATAATGCAGCGCAGATCCTGAACATGAAATAAAGCCTCTGGTCAGAATCTCGTTAATGCCAGAAATGATTTAAAGCCAGCCAACAGCCCCAGTTTTCTGTCCCAGAAATGACAACACAAGATGTGACGCCTCTTACTCTAATGCTGCATAAGAGCATATCAGCCATGTGATTAAGATACGATGCAACATGCCTAATTCCTCAAGATTCACTTCTCTTCATTGTTAGAAACCCAAGGACAGCACAAGAAAGCTGGGTTAGCTTTTAGATGGAAGCTGCTACTTTGACAAGGAACCAAACTACTTCCTTCTCCAATGTCTGTCGAGAGGGATGGGCTAGGGAGGAAAAGTTAAACGTTTTTTCACTCAAGTAAGCTCTGCACCTAATTTACACATTCATTAGACACAAAGCATCACTTGCTGTGCTGACAAATCACCGTAATGAGGCATTTGCACACCCACACAGATTTATACTCATGCTGTTGCTCAGCTTGCACCTGCAATGGTGGTGAATAGATGTGTAATTGCATCTTGAGTTGTTGAAAGCAGGGCTGCAGGCAAGGTCTGTATAGCTGGAGTGAGTGGCTGCCTTTTTGCTCCACTTTGCTGTGGTCAGCAGCTTTTTGGAAGCTGTTTCACCACATCAATCTTGCTTTTCTCTTAGAACAGCTCTCCAAGGCTTTTCCAAGGAGCCCTACAGGTGTTGGCTTTGAGTCATGAAAATGTTGGGTGACTGCTCCTGATGCCTTAAATGGCTACCTAGAAACAGAGACCAGACAGGAATAAAGGAATAAAGGAGGGATTGATTGGAAAGGCCTTCAGAGGTCACACTCTGGGCTCCAGAGGCTCCTGCCTCAGTGCATCCCAAAATGGACAATGACAGCTCCTGAGTTCTTCCCACTTTGATATCAGCATCAATTGCCCAAGCAGAACCCAGGCAAGGATGGAATTTCCCCAAGCTTGCCCCCCTCTCCCCAAGATGAAGGTTTGCAGCTGTTGGGCCCAGGAGGGTCTGGGTGTCCTTGGAGAGCGAGCTGGAGAGGCTTTGTTATGTCAGTGTGAGCATGAGAGAACAGCACTGAACGAGCTCCAGGGAACTGCAGAGTTACACTGGGCACTGTAGGATTGGAAAATATAAAAGTTAAAACCTAAGGCATCACTCCAAGGGCTCATGTCTCTTGCAGAGTCAGAGCATTGAGAGTCCCTCAGCTGATAACATTGGGGCACTCTGATAAGCTCAGTGCCAGAGCAAGGGCTAGAGAGCCAAAGTTCAGTCATGCTCAGGTCTTGCAGATAAAGGGATTTGTGAAGAAGTGGTCAAAAACTGGTACTGTAAGATTCTGCTGAGAATAACTAATGTTACATACTGAACTCTGCAAAATTTGTCATGGCAGTGCTGATTTCCTGCCTTACAGCCTCAAGTCAGATCTTACAGTCCCTTGACACCAGAAATCAGCAATCTCATCTTCAGGGCAAGCACAAAAATGAAATCCTTCCACTTCACTGAACATCCAAGACATGTGCCAAACTTTAGATTCACGACCATCGCTGTGAAATTTTTAATTATACCTTCTAAAGCCCAATTTTTTTGTTCCCTCATTTCTTATAGAGCATCCACCTGTGCAAAAAACAAAACCATTGCTAACTCGGATGTTTTGTAACCTCCAGAAAAAGCACAGAGATTCCTTTGCAGGCAAGCAGCAAGCCTGACTGACCCACTGCTCCTGCTCTCATCTTGTCATTTGGGTGGCTTTTAGAAGGTATGACTTCGAAGCTTCTGTTAAAAATAGTATGTCTGGAGTGGTTTTAAGTAGCTGTTTTATTTCATCAGTTTTCTGCCCAAAACACACTGCCTTCTGAGATGTGAAGAAGGCTTTATCTATTCCACTGCCACCTAAGTCTGCTTGAGGTGGCAGCCTGGTTATTTAGGATATTTCCGGTGACAGATGGGTTATTTACAGCAATTATATCCCAAAGATGTACAAAGTGTCATTTTCATAAACTGTCAGCAGCTTTGGGATCCCAAGTATCACATGCAAATCAGCAAATTCCAAGTGGCTCCAGCATCACTTTCTAATGACACTGGTGTTTGAATAGTAATTATGTATATATTTTTTAGAGTTTTGTCTGAAATGTAACAGTTCTAATGCATTTTTACTGGGTGTTTCACGTCTGTGTTGGATACCACTGACCATCAGTTTGTTTGAGGATAATGGGAACTCACAGTTGCACACCTAAACCAGTGCCTCACTGTAAAACTATTTGCACAATTTAAATGTCTGGACACTAAACTGTGATTCCCTTTCAGGTCCTGTGCTATCATATGATCCATATCCATTGAAAATTGATTTGACATGCACAATCACTGTTTAATTGTAGTATCTCCTAAGGAGGCTATTTTATAGAAGTGAAAATAATAGCGTAGGACAAGTATATGGTTTTCTCTAATAAGCAAGTTATTCTGATTACCCTACCCTAATAGCATAATTACATTCTGGATGTTCTCTGCTCAGCAATAACTCTGGTAATTACAGTCAATGTGTGGTCCAGGTCCTGGCAGGGGGCAAGAGGGTGGGGTTTGGGGATTTGCTGTTGTTGATGTTGTTGCTCAAATTTGAATTTTAAAAATACGTGCCCAGATTTTTCTGCACTACAGCTATGGTCAGGTTCTAGGATAATCTGCAGGATGAGAGAGTAGCTATTAGGTTTTAGTTTTGTATTTTTCACCATTGTTGCTGAAAAAAAATAAAACAATTTCACCTTTGTTGATGGAGGTAAGAGAGAAAAGGAGAGGCGAGGAGGGGATGGCAGCAATCACCTGTTTACCTTTGTATTTAGTGTGTTTTCCTGTCAACATATTGTGTGGAAAGCACCTCCCAAGGGCATTTGGATTTCTGACATTTTCTTTCTTCATGGCTCATGCCACTATAAATCTGTCAGGCCTGCAGTCACATCCTCACAGTAGCCTGGAGTGAGATTATGAGAGGCCAGCCTGGAGCACCAGTTCTGCCCTAATATCCATATAGAAGAGGTTGCTCAAACCTCAGCTATATTTAGGACTGAATTTCAGCTGATGAAATACCACTAGAAGAGCTCTTTCTCCCAGAAAATGTAGAGCCTAAAATTAAGTCATTTGGTCATCATAAGAGATGAGAACAAAGCTTTTAGATCCAAGAGGACTGAAGTGTGGAACAGTCTTGTAGGAGGGCTTGGACAAATCTGCTCTGATAGTCCTTAAGAAATGCTAAGTAACCATCTTCATTTTCCAGTTTTTCCCACCAAAAATTACATTTACAGCTGTAATATTCTAGTCCTCCTCTCTTTGAAAAAGACTCCAGAGAACCCAACCCCAACCCAAAGTTTGGTCCCCCAAAAAAGGGAAAAGCCAAGCAATTATGTATGTCTCTAACTAAGTTATTGATAACGGGTTTGTGCAGGAAGTGTTCAAATACTCAGATCACAGAGAGCATAAAAAAAGTGTTTAACAGCCTTAGCAGAACAGCCAATGTTTGACAGGGCACAAATAACCTGTCCTGATGATGTGGCTGGATCCTGATGGGAAGAAAAATTTCACTGCTGTTGCGTGGGGAATTCATGTTCCATAAACAACAGCCTTGGTTCTCCTGGGAATACTGCAGTCACTTCAGAAAATAATACAGCTTGCAGTTTGTTAGTTCATGATATGCACTTTGTTTACTATACAAGAAGAGATTTAATGAAATGGCTTGGGCTTTGAAAGGGGATTTTTCAGCTATTCATAATTTTGTAGCTGATTTAACCATTCACCTGGAATTGTGATGCAGAGCAAGTAATTGCACACGTTAATGGCAATTACAATAACTAACAGGCATAATGAAGTGTTTTGCATATGCACTCGTGGGACTTTTCTGCATACAAATCGTTTGTATATTTTGTACAAATTTTCTTCATTGTATGTAAAAGAACTCTTTTATATGTTGTTGCCATGCCTCTTTTATTCAGCACAGGATATTAAACGAAACAGTCAAAGAATTCAAGCACACAGCTACCACTGATATCTGTGTTATAATTGACTGACTGCTTAACCCCATTGCATGAATAATACTTCTTTTTTTAATCAAAGGCTGATTCTTATGTGTTTGTCTAGCTCTCTGGTAGATCAAGAGGTGTCTTATTTACTAGAAATACAAAAATTTTAACTGATCTTAGAGAAAATCCCTTTGGGGGTTTTCTTGAGAATCTACCAGTGGAAGACCTTCACTGGAGTTGATAGCACAGAAGCCAGACTTTGCCAGACTGTTCTTCTTCCTTTGGTTTGGTTTCATTTCTTTTATTTTTTCTTTTTTTTTTTTTTTTTTTTTTTTTTAAGACTGAATAAGCTGTGCTACTACAAGTAATTAAGCTTATTCACTTTTGCTTACTCCTGGTTTCTCCACACCCAGTTCCTCTCCAGGCGAGCCAAGCAGAGTCCTCCAAGAGCCCAGAGCTGCTGTGGCTCCTCGTTTGGTAGAATAAGGGTTTTGCTTTGTACACTTTTGCTTTTGGAAAATTCTGATGAGATCAGCCTTGAGCTATCTGCATAACCCATTTAACCGTGAAGTGGAAAAAAGAGAAGTGGGAAAGAATCCCCTAAATTCAGAGAACCATCTTGCACAGGAGGACAGTCCAGAAAGCTGTAGCTCTATCAGTGGAATGGTTTGGCAGTTCTGTAATGCAGCCTAGACTTCTTCCAGGGAGCAGAATGACTCAGTGCAGAGAAGACAGAGCTAATGATGGCTGAAGAGTCCTAATGATGCGTGTTGTGTACAAACAAAGTACAAATCCATTATATTCTGCTTTCATTTTATTAATTGGTCATTCATTACCCAGCGCACTGTCAATTAAGTGGCTCTAAAGAAATGCATGGTATCCTCCTGTTCCTTTTATCCATAATAAATATGTCAGTCTCTGATTAAATGCCTGAGTGGGTAGAACATGTTTAGAGGATATGACATTGTCTACCTCTTCACAGTATGACCCAAGGCTCTGATGACACAATTAAGGCACGCTCCAGTGGACAGACCAGTTCCCCACAGTGAGCTTCCTCCGTGGGCTCATCCAAAGTCATAAGGGTTATGATTCAACCTAAAATCAGTCTCCAGGAGTGTCTCAATATTCACCCTGCAGGAGAGTCTCGGTGTGCATATGGCTCAGAACTCACCGAGTCAGCCTGCACTGGAGTGAAGCTCAAAGTGAAACCCAGGAACAGCCACCCGTGCTTAATAAAATCACCAATTCTTATTTCTGAGCATTTGGAAACAGATAATATTTAAATTCTGACGAGCAAGGTACCAAACAGTCATGTTAGTCTGGGAACACAGTCAAATGGTTCAATCTATTCTAATTTGGCTAATTTCTCCTAAAAATTACAGTGGTCTCTCCCATTTAACAAAATTAGGCACATCTGCGCAAAACAAGGTTTGAATAGCCAAACATATGTTTTGCACACATGCAAATAAACTTAATTAAGAGTTGCACTCAGTCACAGAGTGAGCTGACATAAGGTATTGGACTAGGACTGAGCAGTTTCACTTGTGTTTGGCTGCTGAATGCAGACAATACACATTTCAAACACTGCAGAAATAATCTAGCAGGTACAAGTTGGTGATGGTGACAGGAAAACTGTGACACAACCAAGGGAATATGCAGATAGAAAGTATGGAGGAGCAGATACATTACTCATCAGGAACTATTTGCTCAGTTGTAATGGGTGTCATCGCATCTGACTAAATCAGTAAGGGCTGGGAAAACAAATTTGGGTCATGCTACCACCTTAATTAGTAACTACTAATCTTGCTAAGCTGATTGCCTTCTCAACCAGTCAAAACCCCCCAGACTTTTGCCTCCAGTTCCCCAGATGACCTGTAATAACTTTCAGATTGCATTTTATTTAACTGATCGTGACTTGAAACATGAACAAGTTCTGTCCTTCTCAAAAAATACAGAAATAGCTAAAAATGTGAATTGGAGAGAAAGTCCTTGCTTCTTTTTATAGTCACAGTTTGAATTTCATGCATGGCAGTAGCTCTAAGGCACTGAAGCTATTAGATCATTTTTAGTTCTACCTATTATGTGAGCTGTTTTAGAAGAGAGAAAAACCTACTCAAATATATTTAAAGATAAAAGCAAAACATGAAACACAGCATTTTGAATGTATGCGGGCGTCTGCCTCAATGGCATTCACGAGCCAAGTGCATTCTGAAACAATCACACAGAGCCTGAATTCACAGCCCAGACCATTACATAAAGCACTGCTGGCTTTAGTGTGGATGTGGCTGTTTTTTCTCTGGTGTAGCACTGGGAGATGGCAGCCACACATCCTGGTGCTTCCTTTCGTCACTACTTCACACCAGTCCCAAGGATCGAGTGCCATGGGTGGCTTTGTACTCAAACTGGGGGACAGCTGTGGGGGGAAGAATCTCAGTCCATGCAGTGTGACTGGTACCAAACACACCTGAGCTCCGGAGATCTCTGGATTTCCAGCTGATTCTCCAGTGGGATCGGGAGAGTTAACTCAAGCTGGGGGACTGGTGTGTTCTCTCTCCTTATCTTTCCCTTTATCCCACATACACCCCCGTTATCTTTAAAATGTTTTAACTGCTTCTACTGGGCAGAGAAGAGAAGCAAGGTAGGTTTTTGTCAACAGTAATCACCTTGTTCTCTCCATTTTAATCAAGAGGGTAGGCTTAGGTATCCTCACGTTTGGGAATGCAATCTTGAAGTGCTGTTGAAGAACCAGCCTGGAAAAGTCATCCAGATATGTATAATGAAACATAAAGTCAATGGGGTGCATAGAAATCTCTAGAGTATTGCCTTAGCACAGGGCCATTAGTTCTTTGACTAGTTATGGGTACTGGATGCTGTCCTGAGCTTGCAAGCGGTGCCAGGTACTGCCCTTTCTGTGCCTGTCTGGGGGAATTGCACATCTTCCTGCAAATAATGCTTGCCAGAACAAGCTCCTGGGCAGTGGGAAATACCCATGAAATGATGTGTAGCTGCTTGTTTTTCCATTAGGCAAAGGTTTACCTAATGAAGAGATACAGAGACTGCCTGGAATTTTGTCTGTATTTGAACCAGGTGTGCACCTTTTTCTATTACATTTGTGCTTCCTTTTCTTTCAAAGGGATTTGGGGGTGCTTAGTGCTTCGCAGTGCATTGAAAGCAGCAAATAATAGGAATGTGGCATTCAGACTTTGAAAGGAGAATGGTTTAGATCTCCAACAGGAGATGGGTTTAGAAATAACCACTGAGTGTTAACATTCTACTACGAGGACTGCTTGTAATCGAGTATGGTATTTAATTTTTTCTTATGCTTTCATAACCAGGGGGTTTATGGGTTGTACATATTTTATATACACTGACCAGTATTTTTAGCCAAAGGTATTTTTGATCCCAGACACTCCCATGTGATTGGGATTGGCCTTTTCCTCTGGTCTGGTTCAACCTCTGGGCTGACTCAGCACAGCAATGATGTCTTCCTGAGATACATCCTTTACCTAAGTGGCTCATTTTTGAAACAAGAAATGGAAATGCACAGGGACTCCAGTGAAGATCAAAAGAATCCATATCTTAAAATTCATCTTTCATTTCTACTATGCAAGAATAGAAAAATATTTTTTCACGTCCTCTGGATGACATGAATTTTTAGACACAAAGAACTTCATTCTGTAGTAGAGAGATGCTAAAACAGGTTTCTTTTTAAAAAACTACTGTTCACTCTGGTTTTCTAATACAAGAACATCTGTGTTTTCCTGAACAGAAGTTACGTGGTGCTAAAGTAATAACTGAAAAGATCTTTCTGTTTCCATTGAAGAAAATGGTTGAACTTCCATCTACATCAAAGAGTCTCTGTACTCCTGGCCTTTTTAATGGTTTTCTCTAGTAAATCTGAAGGCTAGAAGAGCAGTTGTCATGGGAACTGGCAACAGATGACTCAAGAAAACAAAATTAAATGTTGGCTTGATGTCAACAGCTAATCTAGTGCCCTGCCAACTGCAATCACAGCTAACATGAGCCTTGCCCAGCAAGCTGTGATTTCAAAGGAGTTGCAGCCAAAGATAGTTTCTCACCCCATGAACAGGAGAACACTTTAAAAAAATGAAACTAATGAGGGGACCCAACAACTTTGGAAACAGTGAAACTTGGAAAAACATTGTTTTTAATTGCTGAGTTAGAACCTTAACAGATATAAAGCAGAGTTTCTTCTTTGACATCAAAATTGTAATGTCAAATTAATTACCATTTCAAGATCTGTCTTAGCATTTTCAGAATCCATATGATTGATTTGTGCTGGGACAGACTCCAAAAATTGTTTCAAATTGTGGTTTTAATGCATCTGTTATCTAGAAAATCCAATTCCCATGCTATAATCTATTTTGCAAAGGAACATCTTTAAGTATATCATTTTTAGACATGGAATTTAAAGACTTTTTTCTAAGAAATCATATCTAGCTTCTTTTGTTCGTCATCAGTAGATTTTAAGGCCTAAAGAGCTGCGTTAAGGACTGTAATTCAGAGAATGTATAAAAAATTGTCTTTTATAACCAGTGATGGAAAATACAGTCTTGGTTAAGAACAATCTGCTAATACTTGGCTCCACCTAGTGACTGTTAAATTAGCCCATATGGAGTGTAACAGAAAATAGAACAGTCTTGAAATAAAATAAGAGTGTGTTTAGAGCTTGTTTACATAAACACAGCCTATGAAAATCCATGCAGGTTCACTTATGAAAATTCAGTGGATTAATTAACTATTAAAATCTATGTGGACACTCATGTTGAGAATTAAAGTGAGCTCAATTTAATTTAGTTTCATTCTGTTCCAAAGTAAATGAACCTAAATTGAATTAAGATGACTTTAATTCTAGGAGAGAGTATTCATGCAAATTTACTGTGGTTTAATTAAGCTACTTCCACGCACACGCACTTAGGTAAATTGGATTAGATTTTGTAACCATTTCCATGTAAAACAGCCTGTAGGATTCATGTAAAGAGCAACTTTTGGGCTGAAATGTCTTTGTGTGCAGTATGTATCAGCCTGGCCACTTAAGTAAAAATGCAGTGATTGACTTTTCTCTTTGTTCTGGGATTCCCCATATGCCATGTCCTCTCTAGTGCTGCTGCACATTCCACGTTACTTCATGGGGCAGATTTTCTAACCTTCCTCCAGTCTGGGTTTTTTGAACTATGTACCAAGATTGTCTACACCCACAACACTTGGAAGTTGTGGAAATTTTAGGCTCCTGGGCCAGCTTTGTTGTCAGTTGTAAATTGTCAAAGAACTTGTTCAGAACCTATGACAACTCCTTCTCTAAATATTAAAGCTCTCATTAGCTTGTACATAATAAATCCAGTAGGACCTCATTTGCCTTTTTACATGTATAAAATATATTAAGATGCCTTCTTAATGAACATCTCACACGCATCTAGATCAGCTTAAGCCAGGAATAGATTGATCTCAATCTACCCAATGCCTCTCCATGTTTCAACTCCACTCTCAAAGGGAATAGAAGTCAGCTAAACCTGCACAGAACCAATCTCTAGATCCATCCATCCATCTGCTGAAGGGACTGGGAATGTGTGTCTGTCTGTCTCCACACATGGGGCACACATTTCTGGTTTTGGGGGGATGTAGCTGAGGAGCAGACAAGCAGTGGAGAGAGCAGTAGGTTTTTCAGGTGGCCCTGCCCTGCCCTGGTTGGTGAGAGTGCCCAGCACGTTTCTCACATGCTGCCAAATGCTTTGGAAAAGGTTCATTTGTGGCTGGCCTGCCATGAAGCCAAGAGGGAGTTGTGCTATAATATTATGTCTTTGGAGATTGTGCAGTTTACGATCTTTGTTCAAGCCTGTGCCTAAAGGCACGATTTAGCCCATATATTCTACATAAAGGGTTCAAAGAAAAGTACATGCAAGTGCAGTGCTCAATTCATCTGGCTTTTCTTCCACTGCAGCTGCATTGTGCATTACTGAAAGTAAATAATGTTACAGACTTATCTCACATCTATTTGCATTCCATTTCACATAGAATGGCCTATAAAGAATGCATAAAATGAATAAAATATAAGGTTTAGATTAAAAAAAAATCTTCTCTATTTGTGTTCAATAAGTGTTGATTTCTTTGTGTTTTTGATGGGAGTTTTGACTTTTTAATGAATCAAGGTCGTTTTCTATGGGCTGTGTGTAGTCTGAGCTGACCTTGGTGCTGAATGCTGGCGTGGTCCTCCCTGGTCCACATTACCACATCCCTGGAAGTCCCAGTGTGAGAGAGTGCTGTGAGGTTATGAGGATAAATGATATTTTGGGGTACCTTACTCTTATTAGCTGATTAATGTAGAGCCAGTTTCGAATTCTTACAGCAATTTTTGAGGGAGGATGATGATGAGAGGCCCAAAACAGCAGTCCATGAAAGCATTGCTAGACAGGAAAATCAACAATCCCTGACGTGTTGATTTGGATCTATGGATATGGAGATTCTCTGAATAAAATGAAAAATTATGAATTTAATGAAAATTTTATCCAGTTTTAATCCTCAGAGGAATGAAAATATGGTTTTAAGGCTATGACCTGTGCCACCAACACTGTCCTCATATTCAGTTGTTTCATGATTTATCCCACATAGGAAGGACAGAAACCTGTATTTTCAGAACTGACTAAAACCAAAATATGTAATTTTACACAGTGCAGAAACTGCCTCCTCACTGATTATTCTCTGAAAAGACCATCACAACTTCAAGTGAAAAGGCAGGAAAGATTGTGAAACATGCTCATAGAATGTGGGAAGCGATAAGAGAAAATCCTACAGGGATTACAGTTGAGTGCTACTGCTTTTTGACATCACTCTTTGCACTTTATTTTATGTTGGCTGGTGAAAAATTGGTCATCCCTGTTTCAAATGATATGGTCTCTGGTAACAAATGTTAGAAGCTACTAAGATCTGATTTTAACAAGTGAGAAGAGAAATACATGTTGTGTGTGATGTTAGGTAATGTTTGTAAAGCTTCCCTTAAAAATTCATTTAGTGCTCAAATGAGGAATTTCAATTGCAAATACAGAAATTCATCCCAAGGAGTGGTGTTGGTTATCAACAACTGGTTCACTTTTGTATTTTTTGTACAAAATGAACCTGATTTACTGTTTCTTGCTTTACCAAAGTTATTCTTGCAGTCTAGAAGAGTGGATAATTTATAGGCTTCTAAGCTTTTCCAGCTTTGCCAAGTGGAATTTTCTATTGTGCCTCAATGTTTCTGCCTGAAGGTCAAAAACATATATTTGGGACATCTGTAGAAATATTGGTAAATAATTGATGGATGTGGACGTGTATTTTATTTGTAGAGGTTACATAAACAGATCACAGGATCACAGAGTGATTCAGGCTGGCAGGGATCACAGAAGATCATCCAGTCCAATACAAAGGTTCTCTGCAAGGAAGAGTTTCTAGTTTCTCAGAGGATGCTGTGGTTGGAAAATAAACTGAATTGCGAAGCTATATCTTGTTATTGCAGAAACAAGGGTACAGCATGATTATATTTCTTTGTTCTGTCAAATACCTTGAGAAGAGCTCTTATTCCTGTGGAATCAGTGTCAGTGAAATAAAAACCCCAATGCTGGGTCTTTCACTACTTTTGGAGTGTATATTATATATACTTCAGTTCTTTCACTTCTTTGGAGTATATATTATTTATACTTGGAGTATATATATTATATACTTCTGTATAATCAGTTTAGGGTCAAATTCTCCACCCCTCACTCAGGGAGCAGGGCTTTGCTGTGTAGATAATCACAGCAATGGTCAACAGGAAATGTCTGATTCAGTGACCTGAGCAATACTGGCAGGAGCTGCCATTTGCATTAATTGCACCCTGATCCTCACTCTGGAAATAGCTGCACACGCTGTCACAGGGGCTCATAAACTGCGTCAGTGACGTCTTCACCAACTGATAATATCTCCCATCCACTGTATTCATTTACAGGATTATAAACGTGTGTTGATAGAAAGCCCTCGAGTCCTGACCCTTGGAATGATGCATTTAATCATTCATCACCTACACTGGTAAATCCAGGCTTAATGATTTTAATAATAGCTCAGCATTGCACTGAGTGGCTTCTGTTTGGAAAATTCTGTGTTGGAATAATCACTTCAGATCTCTGCAGAGCAGATATGGCACTGCAGACTCCACATTGGCTACATTGTGGCTCCAGCCTCTTGCCCAGGGAAGCAGCTTTTTATCCCTGGCATCCCAACATTAGGTAATCTCTTCCCCTCACAGGAGCTCTACAAACTCACTAACAAAAGACAGAAATACGTATTTAAATTCTCAGCCCTTCACCATTTCGCTGTTTCCCCCTTA
Source organism: Vireo altiloquus (assembly GCA_013396875.1). Lineage (NCBI taxonomy): Eukaryota > Metazoa > Chordata > Aves > Passeriformes > Vireonidae > Vireo > Vireo altiloquus. Next base: position 1,204,712 of record VZRF01006729.1, on the reverse strand, counting down.
CAGTAATTTCTGGGCTTGGACAAGGTTTTATACAACTCGGTTGCATAACAACCTTTCAGTGAACCATTAAATTGCTTACACATACAACAGATTTCTGTGACAGATGATAAAAATAAAAATTGAAGAAAGGCCTTATTGAGAAAATGAAAGGAACTTATTGCCACATTTAAAACCCCCAGATATCTTAATTAAGACGGATCAAGAAACACCGTGATAGTAGTATGTGAATTTTCCAGTTTTTGAGTATACTTAGGATATTTAAAGATACTTCCAGGAATATATTGGAATCTCTGGTCTCTCTTTTTCTACTAAATATAGCATTAATTCCAAATCAACAAAGGTTACAAATGTTAATTACTGCAGTAGTAACAAAGTATTCCAAACATGTTAAGTGTATTCAAATGAAAAAGACTTAAAAATAAGATTTCTTTGGGTTCATGACAAGAGAACAAATGTCTCATTCTACAGTATTTCTAAATCTACTCTTAAAGTTTTTACTTTAAAGAATAGCTGTTTCCAATTTTTATTAGTATGCCTCTGCTATAGATATTCATGAAATCTGATAGAGAATTCTCAGAACTGAGTCCAAACACAATTTATGAGTACTTAAGAAATACTGAATGTTGTTGTCCTAATTTCACCTAATTTAAAACCTGTTAATAAGGATTCCTCAAATGCCAATTTTTCTTCATTGTATCTCAGAGAGTCTTCTGATTCTATTTGAAGAGTTCTAAAATTAGCACTCAGCATTCTGATACACAGACAGATTTTCTCATTATCATTTTGTTTCTTGGAAAAGAGGAATCAAAAGCAAAAGACCTTGGATTTTCAAGAGGTGTCCTACCCAATTTGCACCCAGTGACCCCTTCCTCAATGAGGAAACAAGATTTTCGATATCCACATGTGCTTTGTGTGCCAAGTTTGTGCTCTGTCCCTGCCCAAGCCATTACCTGGTAGCTTTGACAATTTACTCTCTTTTTACTGGAAGACTTTTTAAGAAGTTGCACAATAAAGCATTAGGAGATGGAATGTTGCCCAGCTTCAGTGGAAGGAGTCACAATTTATTACCAGCAAAGACTTATATTTTAGCTATAATCCAAAGACCTATGAATCTTGTAAAGAAATGAATGTCTTCTAAGACAGAAATACACTGGCAGCTGAAATGTAAACTATTAGATCCAAAACTATTGCCACATGCACAGAATTTAACATGAAACCTTCAGGATGCTTTATGAAGTTCACATACTTGGAGTGTGTTTGCTAAGGGAAGCTTCACTAAAATGTAGTTTCCACTAAGAAATGGAGAATTCTGTTCCATGGAGAATACAAAGTGTATGAATGGAGCTCAGATTCTAAAAGAGATACTTTAAAAAGGGCTGCATTCACTGTAGAGATTATTTATTCCTGCATAAGTAGCCAGAGGTGCTTCATATATGGAAGTGTGAAAAGGAGAGTTCTGAGTCTCATGCAAAAAGGGAAGATTACGTCTGAGTCTGTTAGGGAGGAAAAGTTTTATTTATGGCATCGAAAAATCTGAAGTTAAGCCGTTCTAAGCTCTTGGGGAATTTTGTCCATCAGCAAGAGTACAAAGCATCAGCTTCCTCATTATGTTTATTATTCCTTTGTTAGTCCTGTATCCAAAGTTTCCTCTTGCCTTGGTTGCTGCAGCCTCAGGAGCCCTCCAGCATTACCTGTGCGGCTGTGACACAGCTCCTGCATTTGCTGACTTCTCTGGGCCTCAAGAGTGATGATTCATTGAAGCTTCCGCACCAGGAAAGATTTGGTTATTTTTCACTTGCATTTAAGAAGCTTTTGCCAGATCTTCAAACTCGTGTCCCTAAATTTCAAGTATTTAGCAGCTTAGCAAACCTGGGTTTAAAACTCAAAGCAGCCTGTTTGGCATAAGGCGTCTCCCTGACAGATGAATCCTATTAACCTTGTAAAGACTAAGTGCATAACTTTAAGCACATGTTTGGGAACTTTGCTTTAAGAATCTTGAATTTTTAATGGAGATTTTGCTTAATATTTTTATTTACCCTTGAAGTTGGGCCTCTGGTTGTCACAGCTTTTTCCAGAATTTCAGTACGTAGAAGGGATGATGTCTGTGCATAGATGGACATTGTACTTTTTAAAAAAATTAACTCATCACTTCAACACAACCGAGAAATCAGGCTTTTAGACACAAGGACGTTTGTTCTTTGCTTTGTTTGACTTCATTTTCCACTTCCCCCTGTGCAAAATTTTTGGCCTAGGTTGTGCCACTGACATTAATTAAAAGACTCCCAATGATAATAAGTTGTTGAAGCAGTACTTCATTAAACTTGTTCCCTAAAGTATCCCCTAGGGAATAAATAATGGGCTGTCCACTGAAGTCCTATTTATGACTGAAAGCCTCTGTTTTACATATGTTCATTGAATTAAACCAAATCAATTTTGTATTATCCACATGATTAGTGCACTTTTTTTCAGAAGAAGCAATTTACCTGAGCTGCAGTGGATCCTTTAGTCACTGACTAAACTATTCTGGAAAATAAACGTGGGTGGTTGTAGGTGATGCATAAGAAGACTCAATAAGAGAAAAACTGTTAATATCTATTTCCTGGGGGGAAAAAAAAAAGACTGAGATTTACTTTAAATTTATAAGATTTTATCGAAAATGTGTTTAGGTTTTCTCCCTGGGCTTTGGCAGTTCCCTGGTAGGAGGTAGGCTCAGGGCTCCAAGGTGGAATTTTTGCCAGAACACTGTTTCAGGAATTACATGATCTAATATCTACGGAAACAGACTCTGCTCAGTTTACATGAAAAATATTTTCCTTTAGAACTGAAAAATTGTAACTTTGGAACGTGGGTTTAATTTCCAGCATTTCAGTGTGCTACAGATGCAATACAATAGTGCACAGTGGTAAGGACAAGGTATTTTTGAGCAGTCAGTGAAGAGTTGAAGCATCCATGGAATGAAATTTCAACAAAGAACTGTGAATAGTGATTAAAGTGTACAAGAATTCCTGCACTGGTGGTTTTTGGCCAGTTCTGTACAGACACCTTGCAAGCAAAGGCCTTCTAAACCACTTTGTTTTTCACTTGGATCTCATTTTCTGCATCATTGGCACAGAATATTCGTACAGAACAGTCATCGTGGTTTTAAGTCTGCTTTTGCCTTCGTGCAGGAAAGCCAGTGTTTTTAAATTTAGATGGTAATAATATGTTCCCACTGACAAAATAATGTAGGAAACCATTCTGAAATATGGCTCTCTGGAAGCTGAGAGCAATGCAGCTGTTCACTGAGTCCTCTCCTGTTTCTTTTAAATCCAGAGCATCTGCCTTCCAAAACACTTCAACATTAAGTCTCCCTAATGAAGGCATTTAGGATTGCAGGAAGAAAAGACTGTTTTCCTGCATTCTGGGAACTATGGCTAAGACTGGGTGGGGAATAATATGAAATGTAAATATTCTAGAAAAAACAGTAAGGGGAGACGCCAGAATGGGCTTTCACTACTGTAATTTGGGCTGGAATCTTTTCAAGCAGTGCTGGAGCAGTTTGCTGACAGTGCTACAAGACAAAATTGTCTTGGGAGAAAGGAATCACAGGTTTCATGTGGTAACTGACCAAAAGTTACACTGGGGTTAGAGGCATTTTAATGGCCCAAACATCTCCAGTGTGTTTGTTTCTGGTGTTATACCAAGTCTAGAGCTCTCCTCCAGCATTCCCAGTGAAAGGTACTGGTTAAACAGCGATTTCCAGCTTCTCCTGCAGGAGGGAAAAAGAGACACTTTTGCAACAAAGAGAAGTTGATTTTCAGATTTTCATCTGGTTCTGCATTTAGAGAGCTGAGCCCGATTCTGAGCCCTCTGTGGGCTTTCCCCCCTGCACACAGAGCACTGTTAATGATCCCGGCGCCTGTCAGTGCAGACATGATTTTCGTGGTTAAAATAGGAAATGCATTCATCTGTTTTACATCATATACACAGACCTAGAGAGAGCCCAAAGGGTCCAGCCTTGTGTTCCTGTGCAATTTGAAAAGAGAAAGTGAAGGAGTTTCGAGGAAGAGCAGTAACAGAGGGTGAGAGGAAATCACCTTTTCCTTCCTCGGATTGAGCTGCTGCCTTCAGTGTGCTCCAAGCAACAGCAGCACTCGGAGGTGAGTACCAAGGGATAAAAGAAATGAATGGAAAGATGGATAAATCCTTCCTCCCTGCTCCAGATGCCTTATTTTCTTAAACTGATCTATTCGCATGGAGTTTAGCTGAGGTGAGTGGACATTAAAGCTTCGGATGTTTTAAAAATATTTCTGAGATTCTATATTGAGGGAATGCTGCGAGCTTTTAACATGAAGGAATTAGGACTCCTAGGATGTTTTGCTTGTGATAAAATATGCAAGAATGTGTTATCTCTGTGATCATTAGGAATAGAGAAAAAAAATTCTATTGGCTCTCTTTTACCTAAGCAAGTAGGATCGTTGTTTCATACTTTGGGCTCTGAAAATCATCCATTTCATAACCAGGAATGTGTTCCTCCCAAACTGGGAACCAGGGATGGTGCTGGCAGATCAATTGCATAACTGTTACACGTGCTTATTTCAGGATCAATAGATACACTTTTCCAATAGGGAGAGGGATTTATGTCTGCAGTTATGTTGCAGAGAAGCTGGAGGGAATGGGGGCAGGAAACAAGGAATTTTTCTCACTGCAAGTGCCATAATACTTTTGAGTTTAGGCGTGTGTGTTGGATAGCTCGTTTCTTTCCTCTTGGCACTGATGAGAAAAAGAGTTTTGCTAAAAAAATCCAACAGTGCAAGAAAATTTCTGTCTGTGAAACCCCTAAATCTGGTCAAGTAATCTAACAGTTGTCCAGCAAGCCTCCGACTGCATTTTGCTGTTGTTTGAAGGTGCAGAATGTTTTTGTGCTACCTATTACTTTAGATATTGATGTGTATTCATATTCAAAGAACAGTTGAAAAGAAACATATTCTTCTATAGAAAAGAACTTTTCCAGTAATGTATATGAACGAACATATAGAAACATTCAGGAAATTCTTTTTTTTTCCCTCCTATAAATTTGGATATGCATTATGATTAAAATAAAGTGCCTGGCGAAATTAAATTCACATACTTAAAAAGAAGCCATCAATTCCCTTCCTCTCTCACTCTTCCTACACATTATTCATCTGGTATGTGAAAAGCTGTTCTGTGGCTTCCACACAAAAGCAAAGTGAAAAGGAAGCCAAAGATGTTTTAGTTAAAAAACGATTATTTTCAGGATCCTTCTAAAGCATAAAACAAAATGTTCTCCAGATACTGTGAAAATATATACGTAATTTCAGATAATCACATGTTATATACCAGAAAGCTGCCATGTTAAAAGCACATTATTAAGATTTTGAAGGCAGGCACTAAAAACTTAGGAAGTGCCAGAATTATGGTTGCCTCTGCAATCTTCACTCAGTTCCTTGTGCATATGCATTGTGATGCAGCCTTAAAGTGCACATCACACACATTTTTCTCCAGTAGTCTGTGAGGGCAGAAGTTATTGATATATTCAGAAGCTTTTCTGTAGTGCCTGTCACAACAGCACCTGCTGCACAAAAGCTCTGAGCAGTGTGGGGCTGCAGTGTCCACCTTGCAGGCTTGGGGGTGTTCAGAGCATACCAGAGTGATTGAAAAATGCCTCACTTGAGTCGTGCACACTGTGATTTTCCAGACCCATTAGACAAGGCAGCACTTTACATGCTTAGAGAACAATGTGTTACTACATTCTGTTGTGGATTCTCAGCTACCTGAAGATTTATGTGTCAGCTGTACTATGAAGATGAGCACCTTGTTTAGATGATTTACTTTCTTCCCCCCTGCCCCAGCAGTCTGGTAGGGGTAGGAGACAGAACCCAGTTCTCCAGGGCCTTCTCCATCTCCTTTTTTCCACAGTTCCCTGACACATCCACAACTTCTGCAGCCAAGCTACCATACAATTTCTCAGGGAATGACAATAGAATATTGCATTAGATCATGTAGCTAACAGCAAGCATGTGAGAGCTCTAGTAAAGGCTTCAGAATATCAATTAAACCAGCCCCAGACCTTCTGCCACGGAGTTCAGCATCAGTGTTCTGTCTGCAGTTCTTCAGGCAGCAGAGGTCCTGCAGAGAGTTGCAGGGTGACAAACTGAACCAGCAGGTGAGAATGAAGGTGGAACTTTTACCAGCACCCGTCAGGTATTTCCCAGTAGAGAAACAATGTCTGAAAACTTGGATTCCATTTGGGGCTCTGGAAGACAGTGTGCTTTGAATTCAACTTTTTTCATTCCCCTTAGATGTCTCCAGCTGAGTTTTGTCTCTTTTAAAATTTCTCTCTTTCACATTTCTAATCCTACACTTCACCATTCCCAGGCACAATTTTCCTTCTCTTAATTCTAAGTCTGGGACAGAGTTTTAGGACATGCTTTGAAGGCAAAGCCAATTAAGAAGTTGTTTTGCCTTTAGCTGTTTTTTTCCTTTCCCACTTGTATTCCATCATCCTGCACTCAGCTCCTTGTCCTCAGTTTTGCCCACTCAATGGGTTCTGAGGCGGAGTTGTGCATTTATTGTTGTTGAGGTTATTTCAGCATTGAATAACCCAGCTTAAGACAACCCTTTAAAAATAAGTTACATTATACGCATTGAAGGATTAAGGAGATTTTTGGTGTCTCTTTTTCAAGTGAGTCTAGAAAAAATATTTTAACCTCCATTGACATGAACAATATGGGGGTGGTTTTTTGTGATTGGATTTTTAGTATTAGTCAATAGATTGAATCTATAATGTGTAATTTCTAGTAGTGGTAGCCTTCATACCATAATAATCTCTAATGGTTATGCTGTAAGTGTTAAATGTTAGACAGAAGATCATGCTATGAATGCTGTGTGATGATTGATATTATGAGTTGGTAAATTATACTTGATTAATTTATGGATCTCAAATCTTGTCCACCACCAAGCCCTTGTTTCTGCTGCGAATCTGGCACTATTTTGCAATCATAAAGCAACCCTGAGCTAACAGAATGTGATTTATGTAGTTTTTAGTGGGTTGAAAAGGAGTTGATTTATTGTAGACCTCATGGGGTGGCATTATAGTTTTTATTTCAGCATGGTCTTAGTAAAAAGTGCCCAGTAAAACTTCAGATTTGTGTGACTGGAGCACTTTTCCTCATTCTCCTTGTGGCTGAGGTGAACAAACCTCAAATGAGAACAAGTAAAGGATTTCCAGTCCTGCATTAGTATTTTCCTGCTCTGTGGTTTTGACCTGAACACTGAACAGGCTCGTGTGGTAAAGCAAGAGTGGGGTACAAAGCTGTTTGGAGAAAGAAATCAATTTATTTACCTGGGGAAATAGGAATGTTCTCCTTAATGAATGGCCTTCAAATGAAATCTGATTAAGCACATAAAGTATGAAAATCCCAAAGGCCTGTGTGGTGAAGGGAATTAGGTTCCTGTTTGATTTGTAGCAGTCACTTTACCTTTGCATTGCAGTTTGATTTTTCTATTTCTAATCTCAGAGAGTGATGTCTGGGAGAGGTAACCTTGCATGGCAGGATATTTTCCATCCTTTTTGGCACTTTACAATAAAGACTCTCACTATAGCAGCTGTAGGGAACCTAACAGTGAAACTTCTTAAAATAATTTAGATAAATGACTGATCTGATGTACACATTTCCTACTGTGACCTGAGAACTTTCTCATTGTTTCCAAGCGTTGAAAAAAAATTTCTACTCAAACATATAATTTTTTTAAAGTTATGGATTTTTTCGTGGCACAAAAAGTGTTTTAAATATTTCTGATGTTTATGAAAGCACTTCCCTTTGATTTATATTGTTTAACTTCTTTTTTACTGGAGGCTCCTGTGGCAGATCCTCAGATGATATAATCAATAATAGATCAACTGATTTCATAAGAGCTGGAACAATTTATAGCACTGATAGTGAACCTGCCCTTGAAAAATTATATTTGAAAGTGCTTAGTTCTCTGGGGTAGGAAAAAGTTTGGTGGTTAGGAAACTGGACTAAGGACAGGACCTGTTCTTTATTCAGTTCTTCAAAACTCTGGAAAACTGATTAAAATCTGTGCTGCACTCTGTCTTGTAAAGTTAGACTAACCTCCTTTAGAATGTTTAAATTGCAATCTCTTCAGAAAAGACATTCTTATTTATCAATTATTTTCTTGGCTGTTTTTCCATCTTATTTCTTGGAATTGTTATATGGCTCCAGAAATACCCTAAACCTGCCTTGCAGCTTTTACGACAATATTTTCTGAATTATAAGAGCCAATTTGTAAAAAATCTTCCCAAAATTCTTCTTTGGCAGGACTGTGGAGCCCATCACTGTGGATGAGCCTGAGCCACTTACAAATAGGGGCTGGTTTGCTGGGAGTAGTGATAATGCAATAATCCTGTTGTGACAGAGATCTAAAACAAGAATGAAGGTGTCAGGGCTACCTAGCAGCAAATGTAAATTTAATCTTAAGATAAAAGCATATCAAATATACCCAAGTGGCTTATTGCCAGAGATGCTAATTAGAAAAAGCTGTATGATGCAAAGCCATTTGTTCCAAATGGCTCTGCAGGGACCAGGTTAAGGAGGAGTTTCCCCTGTGTGGTTTGATCTTGTTTACAGAGGTTGTTAATATTTGCAAAACCATCTCAGTGAAAAAAAAAAATATGTCAAGTGAATAAAAGAGATTTTAATGGGACTTGGGAATTTTCAGTTTTCAATGAAAAAAACGATTATAAAGGGAAAGCTGTAAATTGCAGAGTGGTATCAATAGAGGAAGATTCCTCTCTTACAGCCTAGATCCTTTTCTCTTCAAGACAAGAGGGATAAATAATTCTGGACACAGTAAACAACTGCTTTGTCAAACAGCAGTTTTAGGACCCACAAGAAATGAATTCTGAATTTCATCTGGAGTGGTGCTCAGGGCTCAATTCAAAAGTTTTAGGAGTAAGAGCCAAAATCCAGTTCTGTTTTGGGGGGAGAGGAGGCCCAGTGCATCCATGTGCTTAATTTCTAGAAAAGGGACCATGTAAAAATGAGGTGATCAGGAAAAAGAGAAAACCCTAAAATAAACAGGCCGAAAAACAAGATTCCTTTAAGTTGATTAAAACATACTGTGTTTGAAACCCAGGTGAAAAATACGCCCATAACTCAAGATAAAACTGTCATAAAATACAATGAATGGCAGTGGAAAAATTAAGGAGATACCTTAGAGAAAAGGTTAATTTTCAGAAATTAAAGTCTGCCAGGATGAATGGAGCAGGATCACCTCAGAAACTCTGGGCATATTCCTCATTTCTCCCTCCCTAGCACTGAAATGGTGCTCCTGTCACTGGGAAGGATCCTCCTGACAGAGCAGGAATGTCCTCTATTAAACACACATCCATCCATTATCCTGAGATTCCGGTGGGCATTGCAAGTGGTAATCATACCTTTCAAAGTAAATCAAATTTCTTGTATCCCTTTTACTCAAAGAGGATAAATGAAGCCCAGAGGGAAGGAAAAGGTTGCTCAAGGCCACCAGGCAAGTCGGTGGTAGGACTGTGCAAAGAAAAAATCAACAGATCTTCCAGGTTTGAGATATCCTGGCCCATGCACAAGACAGACTTTATGAAAAGTGACACAAAAAAATGTAAATAGTGTCCAATTTATGGATATCTGCCTGAAAAAAACCACACAAGTATAAATATCATAAAACTTGGGGCTGAATCCTGAGCTGACAACACAGTCTGTGTGAGAAGCTCTATAATATATCTAATTAATCATGAATTTGCTGTTGTGCAGCAAGTGGAACTGTATTCAGTTTATAAATAGTGTACATACATCCCTGGCTGCATGACAGGATTACTGCTGTGAAATTATTGCAAATCTTTGAAATCCTGCAAAAGGAGGCATCATCAGGCAGCAGAGAAAGGGATGACAAAGAGAGGAGAAGCCTGGGGAGAGACAGAAATATGAGACTGGCCCTATTAACAGAAAGCTGAATTTTAACCTGCAAATATAGGTTTAAAAACTGCAAATGTGATATTCCATTATTTAAATACGTGGTACCACAATCCCTCCTCTAACTGTGCTACCTTCAAAGGTGTTTCAGTTTTAATAGATTTTGTGACATTTAAAAATCCAAGTGTGGAGAGGGTTGCTAATATATTTGGACTGGGGAGCTTCATTTTGGTCATCTCTGCCTCCAGCTTCCTCTTAAAACATTTACTGGAGCTTCATTCCTCTTGGCTTCTCTGAAGTGGGGACTTTAATTTATTTATGCTGATGAGGAAGTTTTCAATATCCTCTTCCCCCCTGTCACCATTACAGAGAAGAGAGCAACGATTTTTAAAGGAACTGTTTTTTTTTATCTAGAACATGCAAAATTAAAAAGATACTGGAAAATTCAGCATAATTCAGGCTCACAGCACTCTGGAGACCTAGTTAAAGAATACCTGTTAATGGATTAATTTTTTATGCTCCACATAGGCAGAGAAATGTATTTCGGGGAATACGTAGGCCTACAATATAAAATCAATTTCAGAAGTAATGTGATGAAATGGCACTGATGAAAGCACTGATTTGTTTGAATATCCCATGATTTGTTAATTGTACAGAAAATGCCTGACTTCACCCTTTGTGCAGTGTTTGAAGAGGAAAATGCCACACGTGACTGATCTGACAGTTATTGTAATGCCTAATGCAGCCAGCCCTCTCTCAACCTTCTGCTCCTGGTTAATCTGTTTTATATAATTTGACTACAAAATATTACTTTAAAACCAAAGCAAAGGTCAGGATTATTACACATGAAGGATGGATCTCTCCATCCTGTCTTCCATTCAGGCTGCTTGTGCCAACTTTCTCCAGCTTTGTTCACCAAATTCCTTCAGATTTATTCCCTGGTCCTTCCTTTTTCTTTAAATCTTTCTACAGAAAGTTCATCTCCTTCCCCAAAAATCTCAAGATTTTCTTAGAAGTCATGTAACTTAAATTAAACCATGGGCTATTGAGCCCTTATGACTCACTTTACCAGACTCTGCTGAATAACCATGTGGGCCAGAAAATTTAATTAATTTCTATTGTCTATCTGCAAAATCTGTTAATGTTCTTCGAGAAGAAAAAAGCTCTGTCACTCACAGAAAACTGAGCTATCAGACCCTAATGTTATTTTTGCAGCACTATATTTTTTACCAAAATTAGCTCTCAGTCTCTTGCAAAATTATCTAGATGTGATCACCAGGCACCACTTCCTAGGCAGCAGTTGGGAAGATGGACAAATATATCCAAATATTGGGAACTTCAGAATGCAAATTTCTGATTTTCACTTTTGCTGAACAAGCCTTAAAAATTTGATCCATGTGCACTCTGCTGGTTCAAAAACCAGAGTGGGAAGGAGATCCATCCCATTCCCTTGCCTCTCTCCCACTGTAAAAATAAAAAAAAAAATTAAAAAAAGAGGGGGATATCTGCAATTTTCTAGGGGATGTTGTAATTCACACACCTGGCTATGGTAATAAAACCAAAGGACTGTTCCTCTCCCTGTGTCTGCAGGCCAAAAGTCTTCTCCCTTGTTTTCAGTGCCAGAGAAATAAAACTGGACCTATTTTATGGCACAAGCACAGTGCCCCATGGAGACTTTCCCTGGCCTGTTACACCTGCACTGCCACTGGAAGCCAGCTAAAAATATTACCCAAGGTAGAGGTAAGCAGCAGGATCCCTTCACCTCTCCCTTTGCCCCAGGCAATGAGAACTTTTCCTAGTTTTTCTTATTTGTCTCTGGGAGATGAAAGATAGGTGATAACTCCTTTCCAATACAGCATTTAACAATCATCTGGAAGGTGATAAATGCAATAATCCAGAGAAATTAGCACAGTGAAACTCAATTAAAACTGGACAGCAACTGCAATGGTCTGCAAATCCAGAGGAGGCAATTTATGCCAAATGACACATCAGATTATTTTCTTCTTAGCATAAAATTGCACAGCAGCTTCCCAAATACCATTATCAATGCCAGTTACTGTTATTTGCACATGTGTCAAGACACAAATACATCTGTCATTCCATAACTCCTGAAACACTGTTTGGTGCTTATCCCACTGGGCTGCTTGTTCTTTGGAGTAGTTCATGATTCCTTTTTCAGAATTCGTAACAGAAAACGACACACCTCTGAATAACATTCAGGTTTTTGTGGACCATCTATTGATGGGGGGCTAATACAGAAATTACCCGCAGTTCATCTGTATCCTGGTCTGCAGAGTCTTCAACTTCTCACTCAGTGGGGAATAGAGCTGGATTCATAAGCAAACCACGAAACAGCTCTTCCCCCACTCTGAAAGACAGAGCCCAGTTTGGGAGGGGAGAAAATCCCAGGAAATTTGCATTGAACATTGCTGAAGATTCAAAATAGCATTTCAAAGATGCCTGTGAAATTCTTCAAATGAAATATTGAACAGGGGTCTAAAAAGGAGCTCTGGTTATTCAAAGTAAACAGCATAGGAAGAACATTAGTATTGTAAGAAGGGAAGGGAACTGTTTTACTTTTTATATTGCTGCTCATTAAAAGAATTATTAAATTGATAAAGAGAGATAATGAGATAAGGAGACCAGGTGTCGTATTTCACTGAAGAAAACCAGTCAGCATCAGATTTGAGTTCAAACTGAAGTCCCCTGTAGCTGTGCATCCTGGAAGGGCTTCGTTGTGTTAAACGTCATGCTAGAAACTGTCACCTTGCTGTGTTTGTATGAAGTAGCTGCTGGTGCCATCCCATCTGTGCCTCAACACTCATTAGCCTCTGCTCTCGTTTTCTACAAAGATTAATCTATTTTGAGAAGAATCATGGCAAGAAATTCTGCTTGTGCAGCAAGGTCTCATTGTGGGAATGGTGAGCCCCATGAAGCCATCCCTCTGTGTGGAACACGAGGGCATGGTGTCAAGGAGAGGATGATTAACTGAGCCTGCAGGAAGGCGTGGATTGGCAACCCCTGCCTTGCTTGTGGAGCTGAGTGCTTACACTCAGCCCAAACCCACAGCCATTATATGATTCATACCTCCAGCTGTGGCAGCTATATCTCAAATTAAGTCTAAATATGCACATTCTTCGTGTACAGCTGCATGTTACAGTCACTGAAAATATTTTTCTGTGGCGGTCAGTGCAGTCATTCTGCACAGCATTCAGGTTTGGTAAAAAAAAAGCAGTTACATTATCCATTTGTGCACCATCAGATCTCACACTCTCTGAATTCTACCTTGTTCAGAGTGAGATAAGGTATCACATCACGGGACAGCTCTGGGGAACTTCCTCAGTCTATGACCAGACAGAATTTGCTGGGCTCCAGGGTTTAGGTAAAGAAGCTAAAAGGCAGAGTTCTGGAACAATATTCAGAGGTGAAGTTTCTCTTTCCAGCACTGGATCAACCTGACTCAGGTCCCACTATGCATTTTAGCTTTTGTCCTCTGTAGAGCACTTGTGTATACAATTACAAAACAAGATTATGTAAGACTCAGCTGTTATGTTGAGGTAACAACTGGAAAACATGACACTAATACATGACACTCAGCTACTTCATGTGGGTTTTTTAGTCTTAATGAGTGTAGAATGCTCAGGTTAGTTTGTAGAACAAGATGTCAAGGACCACTTTAATGAAGAATTTGTGTCCCTCAAGTGGCTTTTCAGTTGTCATGGTAAAATTTATTTGCTGAGTGCCAAAGAGCATCATGGAAGAAGAGAATTGTTTTCCTTCTTAAATGGTCAAAACATAAGTTAAACTTGCCTTTAGGCTGGCCCAGTGTATCCTGAAGCCACCCTGGAACGTCTTCAACAAATAAGAAAATTTGGAACAGGAACATTTGGGTTTTTTCAGCTGGCTTCAGTCGTGGCTTGGGAGATGTCAAAGCGTTTCACTTTTAATGTTGCCTAAATCTAAAGTAGCACTGCCCTTCTCCCCTTGCCCTTCTGCCAGCTCTGGGGACCAGGGGTGGGAAACAGCAAAAAAAAAGGAAACAAAACAATCAGAGGAAACAAATAGCAGGAGAGATGAGAAGATCTAAAGAAGCCTTTAATGGGAGCTACAGTTAACTCTTGTTTACAACCCTTTCACTGTTCATTTAGGCACTCGAGCATTATAAATATGAATGTGTAAGACAGCACTGTAATAGATGCCAAAATCTAACTTCTAACTCATGCCTTACCTTGTTTTATTTGAAAGTCATCATGCATGCTCCTCGGGTGAATGAGATGCATTATTGAGGAGGGGTTAGGAGCAGCCTGGCTGAGCTGGGTTCTGCTGGGGAGCTGGGTACAAGATCTCTGGTGCTGACTGTGCCACCCTAAAATCAAGCTCCCAAACCCTCTCTCACTCTGACCTCCACGAGGAGCAGCTGTTTTATAATCAAATCCATATTATCAGCAGACTCCTTGATGTTTTTTTTTCAGATTTTCAACTTGTAGTTACGTAATATAACGTGTAATGCTGCGTGCATACTTATACATGGCATAGATATAATATAGAGACACAGACCACAGAATAGCTGCTGAATTTGTGGTGCATGAGCCAAAAGCCTCAAGCCAAAACCCAAGAAGTGCAAACATGAGGGAAGGGTGTCTGTTTTGCTCTGAAAACAGAGTTGTTCTGCGTCCCCCTTGCTGGCTGCAGCTGCACAGCACAGGCTCAGACCCTGCAAAAATCCTCTCCTTGCTGTTCTTGTGGCAGGAGCTGCTGTTGAGAGCTGAGGTCACTGAGCACAATGATGTGCACAAGGCTGGAGCCACCACGTGATGTCTCGTTTTTGCCACCCTGAGCTCAGGGCTGGGGCACAGGCAGAGATGTTCCATTAGTTTCCCATCACCTCCTGGCGCTGCCAGGCTCTGCCGCCGTACCAGAGGCTTCCTGCAGATCAGGCATGGGCAAATAACCATGTTTCTGACAAACCAGCCAGAGCTGTGATCCACTTGATGCCAGCTCTGTGCTTTTGTGCCAGATTGATGCCAACTGGGGGATGACAAACAATTCTTGATACAGCATAAAGTGCAAGTGGTGCAGAGAAATGACACCTGATCTGGTAAAAAGCTTGCAGGAACAGTGCGGACTAATCAATGTGTTTTAAATAATTTGAGAGGGCAGAATATCTGCACTTTGTACCATTGGGACCATGGTCATTTTGATCTGTTACTGAGTACCCTAAAACTCAATTTATTGGATACCAGCCCAAGAGTTTGTAAATCAAGGACTGCTTGGCACTTCTGTGTCTTCTAAGGGAAGAAGATACACCTTCTTGTGGAAGAAAAGTTGTGTTAGGAGGTCTGAGCTGCTGTTGCTAATTCCATGCCATGCATACAACATGGAAATATGTAATTCCTCCCATCCAGCACCCTGATAATGGGGAATGCTGCTTAGTTCTCCATTTTAGACTCACAGCCATGTAGATGCTGCAGATACAGAATTGGGTTTGGGTAACTCAGAGATCTCTAGCACAGTGTTCACTTTAAAATATTTTGCTTGCATCTCCTTAGTAAACTAAGAACAAAATCCAAAGAAGTATTTGATTTTCAGCTTTAAGCTATTCAGGAAGGTTGAAGTAAACCTGGTAGAAGAAAAGTAAACACTTTTACTGTGCTTGTTGTGAATCACATGTTTTGGGCAACATACCCGTATGTTTTTGTAAATATGATCTCTGCATGATCCCACCAGGAATGCACAAGACACATAGCTCTCATAACTCTGAAATGAATCCCTAGAATGGCACCTGGGTGCAGGGTCAGCATGTGAAGAAAATGACCGAGTGCCAGCACATGTCAAGGAAGTAAAGGCTAATGGATCAGGTTCCTGGAAGCAGGATATGAGCTGTTCAGTATAAAATGTCCCTTTAAACTCCTGGGGAGGTGTTCTGTTTGCTGACTTACTGTGACAGGAATTCTCCTCCTTTGCCCACATGAAATGTGATCCCAGCTCTGGTATCAATTTCATACCTCTGCAGGGAGATGGTGGGGACAGAGCAACACCTGCTCTGCTTAATCTTGAGGCATCTGGGTCAGGCTCAGGCTTGGCTGAGCAGCACCTGGGGAGGTTCTGCTGCTGCATTAGCTCTGCCTGGTTTTGGGCATGAAGGAAAACCTGTGGTTTTCAGGGCTGTCAATCTGGGATCCTCCAGTTTCCTTCCCCCAGCACTAAGGGACAAGCTGGGTGGGATTCCAGCAGGGGTGTAGCCATGGGATGCAACTGTGTGGAGAAATGAAGCCTTGTCTATCATCCTGCCTTATTTCCAAATAAATGTGTGCATTTTAAAGTCACTATCTGAACTCATCATCCGAAGACTATACTGATAGCCAGATGTCAGAATCATAATTTTTTGTTCTTTCAAGCTTTTCCCCAGTAGCTTTAAATAGAAGAATAAATTTTCCACAGAGAAAGAATCTTCTATTAATAGCATTAGATCATTTCAGCACTTGAAAGGAAGAAATTAGTTGAGGGTTTTTATAGGGTATTTTAATACTTTCTAAAATATTATAAGTTCTTTTATTGTGCAGGCAAGAGTGCACGCCTTCAGAGTTTTAATTACTAGGGGAAAAAAATTTCTCTGAGTTCAAAAAACAAATATAGTGAATAGGATTATGTGAAATGACTTAAAATAAATATCTTCAAACAATGTGGCCCTATGTGTCAGTTCTCTCTCATGCTTTGATAATCTCATTCTGTTGTTGAAATAGATTCACACAGATTGCAGAGGAGCCTTGAAGCCGATTGAAAAGACTTCTGCTTATCCAGTGCACTGAATTGCCAATCAGCAGTGATGTTCTGGGGGCACTCTCAATAAATTCCTCACTGTATTTTCTCATGACTGAGAAAATTCAGCTGGTTCCACTCCTGTGATCTCACATTCTAAGATCTCTCCTCATTCATGTAAGAAAATCAGAGGAAAACAAGCTGCAGGCTTCGCTGCCTTTTCCAAATAAGCTTCGTTATCGTCTTGTGTAAAACACTGGGATATTCCAAGTGGCAAAGAGCTTTATGCACAGCTTCACTTAAAAGCAAAAACATAAAACAAATTTTGTTCTGCAGTCACAGAAATTCCAGTCATTTGTAGCAATGAATGGGCAATGTCAAAGGAACATATGGTATTTTTAGCTCTGCTTCATTACCCAACGTTGCAAACAAACCCTGAATACTTGTAATGTCTAAAAGCTTGCTCAGAGAAGAAAGGCTTTTCCTGCATAGTCTTGATTAAAGTCAGGCTATTCCTGTGCAGAGGCTCAGCAAACTGCTCTGAGCAGGGAGGGGAGGCTGCAGGACGAGCAGTCAGACCTGAACAGAGGTGAAATGACCGCAAAATCAGGGCTGGGAAAGCAGAATGGGCGGAGAGAAGGGGAAGGGTAATGCAGTGAGAAAGGGAAGAGGCTCAGACAGGGAGATGTGTGACCAACTCTTTGTCTGACCTCATGTGCAGGAATTTAGGACTGAAGCTCTGTGCTAGAGGCAGATAAGCTCCAGCCAGCAGGACTGAGCCAGGGGATTCCAAGGCATAAATGATCCAGGCCTGTAAATGCTGTACAGCTGATGGGCACGTTCGATACCAAGAGCCTCTGCTAATATTTCACAACATCTTTTTACTGTTGTGTGTTTGAATCTGTTTGACCCACCAGTGAATTTGGATTATGATTAAGTTGACCTTTCTTTCTTTTTCCTCTCCCTGTACAAGATCCTTGCCCTGGTTTGCTGTGCCCTGCTCAGTCCAGACATGAACCAAAGAAGAGTGTTCTGGTTTGTTCTCAGTCAATTATGGCATTCCAGAATGGAGGATGGTTTTGTGCCATGAGCTTCCCCCATTGTTTCTAAATATTTCCTAGGCAGCTTCAAACAGATTAAGTCTGGATGTAACTTACACTGTATAGGAAGGGACAGGCATTGGATGAACTTATTATCTTGGAATAGTGTGGATCAGTGTGGCAAGCACTGAACCCTCCCAGTTCCTGTAAAAGCCTGTGGATTTCAGACTTTCTTGGAACATCATTGCACCAAATCCAAATTATGCCTAGACCAGGGAAATTCAATACTATCATTACACAAAACAATCCACAAAGTCAACAGCAGTCTGAAGTCTGTGCAAATGCTGAAGAACAATTACATGAATTTCAAGACAGTGATGTGGAAATCCTCAGGTATCTTTGTTGTTATTACACTCATAAATAATCTCTTTTTGCAGCTGAGATATTGCCACTTCCTCTATTAGTTCCCATGGAAGTTTTTAGCACAAAGAAGCTTTCAGAAGATTTTTGTGGCTTTTTAGTGGTATCCCCCAAAACACACAGAGGCTCCCTCCTGAGGAAGCAGTTATTACAATATTGTGGGGGGTTCTTGTTTCCAGCTCTCCATGACTCATGCAGGCAGCTGAGAACACAGTTAAAATATAAGTGCTGAAAAGAAACTAAGAAGAGGGAGTAGTTATTCCACTTCTCTTTCTCTTGGAAGAACTAAAACATACAAAAATTTAGGTCAGACAGGGTAAAAATATTCCATGCTGGTTTTCCTTCCAAGCTGTTTGGGCTTTGTGAGACATAAAAACAGGCCCAGGATATGGATGAAATGAACAAGACTATTATTTACTTGTTTACTAAAAACCTCATGCATTGAAACAGAAATTCAGTTCATATTCTGTGGTAGTTATAAAATGATCGTTTTGCCACAGATCTGGTTATCCCTTTTGTGCAAAAAGTAATAAATTAAGAATTAAGAAAATATGAGAAGAAAACAAGAAAAGAAAGTCAAATATTCTTGCTGATGAAAGGCAAATGTTATAAAAAGATTAATTAGAGGTTTCTGTCTCAAAAACATGTCCTGAATGAAAATCAAGAGCTATGGACAAAGGAACTGTCTGGGATTGTTGGTTTAAAAAAATGTGAATTTAAAACCTGTGCCTGGTAAAATTAACGAAATTTGTCTGTACAAGGAGAGAACCTCTTTTCATGCTTTGCTTTGGGAAATGGTTGTCACATTTTGTTCTTCTGCATAAGCCCTGACCAGCGGAACAGAAGTGCAATCATGTGCTCCCTGGACACGGTACAAAATTACAGATTCTCCACGTTTCCTTTCTTTCTTTTTTTTTTTTTTTTACACCATTATATCATAAATTTAATCCGTAAACATAGAACTGGAGCAATCTTACCTGTTCAGACAAAATGTGCACGGCAGGACTTTGATCAGCAGTGTCTGTGCACGCGGAGAGGATTTGTCAGCCCAGGGACACTGAAGCTGCTCCACGCCCACCCTGCTGGCCCCAACCACCGAGTTTTCCTGACAAAGACATGGGAAAAATTTGAGTAGGAAAATCTTGTGCAACTCAGAGTTGCTGTGTCCTCTTGGGTTTGATCCACAGGCTGGCCCAGGAGGAGCAGGACAACGCCTGATGCATCAACCCCATGGCGACACTTAGGGGACCCTGCCAGCACTTAAAGGGAGCTGTGGGAACTTCTACCAGTAGACTTCTAAAAAATATACATATATAAAAGCCATTTCTCAGCAGTTATCATGTACATTTCAGTTTAGCTCCTGGAATTCTATGTGCCAGCTTTGAATACATTTCTCCCTCCATGTATTTCCATTTGAGGTGTAACCACTGCACTCATTAAACATCATACTTGTCCAAATTATTGCCTAATATTCCTGGTGATTTTAACCATCTGCAGACATATTGCTGAGGTTTATTCTGTGGCTGTTGCAGTTGTTGGAAGCAATACAACCTCAGCAACCCACAAGCTTTGTCCTTGAAAACAACTGGAGTTTAAAATGGTCTTTAAGAGATATCTCTCCCGTTCTTTCAAATGTAATCATTTCCATAAATGGTGATGATTTATTTTCTGACTTGTTTTTATCACCAATTTTCTAGTTTGCATGGAAAGAATTTTTTATTTTATGTTAAAGAATGTATACAAAGCTCAGTTGTTGCACTGAACTGCAAGAAGACTCACTCCAGTTAATAAAACCAGGACAAATCTGGTTAAATGCAGAGTCCTTTCTCCACTAGATTCAGTGCACTATGAACCTTAGAAGGAAAGCTGAAAGAAACTCATCCATCTGTGCATTAAATTTGCTTTTTCTGTCACAGCCTCAGCATCATTCTATGAATTTTGAAATTGCCATTGTTAATTTTTCTTTCTTCACTTCATTGTGTGGAAATGTGTTGCTGGAAGGTACCTGCCACTCTGGGCACAGAGATTTATAGTGGACAAATGCATAAGGACATATAAGATACACTTTAATATGGGCTAAAATGCAATACAAGGGAACTTGTACTTCACCAAAAATTTAAGAGCCATTGTCTTGATCAAAGTTTGTGACTTTTGGTGCCAACAAGTAATGGATTTGCATGTGTGATTAGGGGCTTTTGAATCTTGCAGCTTAGTAAGACAAATAATGATCTTTATCCTTCCTCTGGGAGAAAACATGGGCATCCTTAGTTTATTTGTGTTTAGGATTGTGTTTAGTTTGGTTGGTATTTTTATTACCAAGAAGAATCTTGTTTCCTTTGCACTTTGTAAGGAAAGAGCTCGCTCACTGTCGAGTTGGAGTCACAAGATCACACCACTGCTGCTTAACACATGCAGCCAGAAGGTGTTGAGTCCTCAGCACCAGCTGCTCACAGACCCACTTCTAACACTGCATTTCTTGCTAATGCAGACACAGCCAATAAATCACATTAGCAAGAGGAATTGCAGTTACTTCCATAGTTTTCTCTGCTTGGCTGCTCAGTAACACAGAGAGCTAATGGACAGACATTGCTGTTCTCCTGCCAAATTCTCATTTTGGTGTTGCTATGTGGGACATTGTCTCTCTGTTCTTCTGTTTCTTACACAGGCCAAGGGTTACAACTCAGTAGTTTGTTTTTCCTAGTTCCTATAACAGAAGGAGGAAACAACCTGGAATGGAGTCATTGCAAGATCTGCAGAGGAGACAGCTTCATATATTTAATTTCCATGTTTATTCTTGCTCTGAAGATCCTGCCATTCCCATTAGGACTAGATTGTGGTCTTGGTTCAGGCAAACAGTGATAATCACTACAGTAAATTTGATAAGCAATTATTTCTCTTGGCCTTCGACCAGTGAAGAATTGAATTTTAGAAGGCATGCTGCAGCCTGGTTAGATCAGTGCTTCAAAACCCTTATCTCAGCCTTGAGAAACTTCCATGCTAAGGATGATGTTTAATGCAGGACTTAACAGGTGAGAAATGCCCTGCCCTTGGGGACTTGGTAGCATCTGACTCTGCTCTGTGTTTAAGCACAGATGCATCTTTTCAGAGGTGCTGAGGGTTTGTGGTACCTTGCTTTGGAGGTATGCTGAGTATTTAGAATAATTGCCTGTTGAGAAGTACCAGTAGACAGTGGAATAAATGAATTTTTAAAAACAATGTTTCTCTTAAAGGATTTCCTACATGTGTCTCATACTTGCAGACTGTTACATCCAGCAGAGAAAACCTTCCCTAGACAGTATTTAGCCATTCATTCAGGTGAAATGACCTCCCAAGAAGCGTTTCATTACAATTTACATACCAACCAAGTGTATAAATCACTGGTAGCTTGAAAACAGTTTTACAAGGAGCCGCATTGGATGCAGAACGTCAGACAAAAGTTGAATTTGCTCACTGTGTCTGTTTTCTATCTACCTTTCCCCGTAGCTGTTTTTGGTTTATGTCAGATTTTTGTTGTCTGCTTATTCCTTCTCCCAAATCTCTGTCCTGTGCTGTAGAGCAGGCCTGGAGTAAGCACCAGGGGCTGGTGACTGATGTGCATTTGTTGCCAATGGGTGTGAGGAAAGCGAGAGTGTGAAGCAGCAGGAGTGATAAAGGAGAAAAGAAAACAAAACAAAAGGAGATGCTCTTGCATTTCACAGAGCACAAAGAGTGGTTCCCATCTGCAGCAGTGGCCCTGAACAGTGACAGCACCAACTGAGAGCTGTGATGTGTTCAGGCAAGGAAGGAAATTAAGCATGGAATTACAAGGGCATGAAAGTGCATAGGACATGAGGATTTGATTAATTCTCGAATAGACAAGTTTGGGATAGATAAAAAGCGAGAGCTGATTGTGTGTCTGACAGACATAGACTCCCATAAACTGGAGAAACTCCAGACAGGTCAGTCCTGGGCCATGGATTCCAGAAAAAGCCGTGCATGCTTGCCCTGCTGGCAAACACGAAGCCACTGATGGCTTCCCTGGGTGCTCCTTGTCCCTCCAAAGGCAGCTGCTGTCAACAATAACTGCACTGGAAGGGATTTGAAGGTGCCTCTTGGAGACAGCCCAGGGTGTGTTTCAGTCTGCAGACTCCCTGAGGATGCTATAAAAAACATCCTTTCAACAGGTTTGCAGCAAGGCTACAGCTAATTAAACAACTGCAGGTGATGAGAGGCTGGTCCTGCAGTGCAGACAGCAGCTTTAGTGCTCTGAGTGCAGGGCAAGCCTCCCCCAAAACACTGCTTTGCTTGCTGGGCCTGGCTCCTCGTGTCCTGCAGCACAGCATCTCTCCAGGAGCTGGGGGAAGCTGCCCTGCCCTGGGGATGTGTGTGGCACAAACCCCTGCAGCTGCAGGAGGGACAGACTGGGCACAGGCTGGCTCCTGGCCCTCTGCAGAGGCACTGCCCATTTGAATGGGTTTTTATTTTATTTGAATGGATTTTTTGTGGATCTGGGGAGATGCTGCTCTGCTGCCTGAGCCAGCTCTCGCTGGGTAGCAAATGGGAGCTTTCTCCTCTCCAAAGCAGGCTCTGTACAGGCTCAGGTAACTGAATTAGCAGTGATCACACAGCCATCCCTCATCAGTCTCATTTTCTTATTGCTACTAAACCCTTTCTTACCCAGGTAAAGCGTGTTGTGGGTTCCCTTATGCAAACACTGACAAACCTATTTTGTTAATGAACTGCTAATGCCACACCGTGCATTGTAAATCACAGCAAGTGGTGTTGGAACTTGACACAATGATCCAAAAGCACAAAAGGTTCCTGATTAATTTCTTTGCACCTTGGCTCACTTGGTGGTAATGCTGGTAGGTGATATGTCAACTTTCCAAAGGAACATTTTCTGGAAGAAATCACAGATCTCAAGCATACAAAGCGTATTTTTATCTAAGAGATTTAGCTGGAGTTGCCACTTCCCTGCTCTCTTTCCTTTGATAAGCATAATCTGTTTCCCCATTCATGTCAGGGAAACCTGGTTTTAAAATCCAAATACTTTGAATGGAGGCTCAGCATGACAAAATGGAAATAAACTTCCCTGGCAAGCATAGCCCCCTCCTACCACCCACAAGTTACGGGTTTGGTTTTTTAATTTTTTTATTTCCTTCAATTAGAGAAAAATGTTAAATCATAATTTAACATACTAAAGAGCAGTGGAAATTATAGAACAAGGACAAATGGGAAACCTTTGAGTCTGAAGTAAAAATGGAAGCTCAGATTCTGGAGACCACACAGTAAACTTGCATTTTCATGCAGGGAAGTATAAAAACCTAATCAGAATTTATATCACACAGCAAAAGGAAAAGTGGTTGAGCCCAAGCACAGCCTTTACTGCGGGGAAGCTGAAGCCAGAGCTGTTTCTGTACTCCCATTTCTGCTATTTATCTTTGCATTTTTACCCTGCCTTCATGGATCTCCACGAGTCTGCAGCCTGCACAAATTCACTGTGCCAGATTTTCCCCCAAGGTACCTCAGGGAATGACGTGGATGCCATGTGGATAAACCTGGCCCACTCTCCATCTGCTCCTTGTGAGGTTAAACTCTCAGAGAGATGAAATCCACGGCGGGAAATCATGAGCATAAAGGGTTGCAATAGGAGAGAAGAATTGAAGCCATTTTTTTCGATCCACCATTGACCTTAACAAATCTAAAAATCTGGATAAGTAAATGCCTGAATTTGCACCTCAAGCCCATAATTTTCCCTACTTTATTTCAGTGTTTTTCTGGTGTAATGAATATGATCTGTCAGACCAACAATCTATGTCACATAAGCAGCTGTGCACCCAAAATCAGCTCATGATTACATTCAATAATTACTACAGGTACCTTGCCTTTCTAAATATCTAAACTGTTAGGAACTAATTTTTCTCTTTTACACAGGATTCTGTGCAGGTTATTTCCAAACCAGCCCCAAACAATACTGAAACATTTACATCTTCAAATACAAAGTCCTTCAAAAATGAAATAAATTTCAGGTTCTTAAAAATCTTTTTTGTCCTTTATCATTTTCATTTTTAATTTCTACCAGTCATTCAAAATTGCAAAAATCAAAATACTCTACATTCAAAAAACTGAAATGGAAACTTCAAACTGGAACATTCCGCTGCAGTTCTCTTTCAAAGACAGTCAAGAAAGAGAGCATGTCTGCAGAAATGCAGGTGACAGAAAACATTTTTAGAACAAGGAAGAGCTCCATCACAGGAAACATCTAACTGGTGCAATAGAAAAGCTCTTCAGTTTGAATTCTACTTCTCTGGAACAAAACAGAAGCATTCAAAGGCAGACACAGGCAATTTACTCCTGTCCTGCATGTTCAGCCACCGTGGTCAGTTCTTTCTTTTTTAGGATGCTAAACTGAGGAAAATGGGATTGTTCCTGCTGCTGATTCCATTTCACAATGCTCAGGATCATCCTTACTCTGAAACCAAGGCCACCTTTCTGCCTTCCCTGCCCTGCAGGCTCCTCTCCTGGGATGAGAAGGATCCTTAGCAAGGAGCACCTCGAGGGAAGTGCTGGCTGAGTTTGGGACTGACCAGAAGGCGACAGGAACCCTTGAAAAACTGAGCTCCCCCAGTGTCATCCTCCCTCACATCCTTTTCAGAGGCAGTCCTGAATTCCAGGCAGCACCGAAAGTTACTGGTGGAAAGTTACTCTAGCCAAAGACCTGAAAAGGTCATTTTGATTCCTGTCACTGTCTCTACCCTCTGCACTGGACCAAAGAGAACCTTTGTTTCCATTTTTAGCTCAATACATGGGTTGCAAAGACAGATGCAATGACAGTAAAGGGGAAAACATGCAGAGCTGCATTACAAACCAATTCATCAGCAAACAGAGCACGCTTGCTTTAAAATTTGCCTGCAGCTCTTGTCTGCTGTGTTATTTTTAAACTGCCTGCAGGTTGCAGATTTTTCAGCAGTCCTTCTCTGACCAATGTACACACAGGTTTAGCAAGGCACAACTTTCATTACCATCAATTTAGGTTACCAAAATTCCCAGCACACTGAAATTCAGCATCCTTCATCTTCCCATAAACTTTTTGCTGCATTCACAGGAGGACATCCCATGTCTCCTGTGGCCTGTCTGCATGGCAAGGTCAGTGTAACTCAGCCCTGCATCCCTGCTGTTCCCAGCCTGTGGAATGCATCCTGCAGTTGCTGTAATCAGCAACCCAGGCATCCAGCTACAGCCTCTGGCTCATGATGAAAAACCAGAGGAGATAAACCCAACTCACTGAGCTCAGTGCTCAATCCAGCAATGCTGTTTTCACCCAGACACAATCACCTCAGCACCAAAGCCAGCTGCTGTGCAGATGAGGGCTGTGGGCAGCTCACGGTGCTGTCACACATCCAGCACAGAGCTCACAGAACTCCCAGCAAAGCTGCCCCACTTCTGTGGGAGGCTGGCTGGGATGGAGGCAGGGATGTACGAGTAAATGGGAGAGCTCCTGTGTGCAGAAAATCTCCACAATCACTGCACAATTCCCATAGAGAGGGGACTTGCAGGAAGAGCACTCTATTTATGGCACCACAACATTTTAAAGAAGAAAGCAAGGGGGTGTTCTTCACCACAACTGCTGCTGATGTAAACAGACGCTGCAGATGCTCAGACTTTCTGAGGGGTCAGACCCTGCAGCCAAATGTAATGAATATTATGGTTTGTTTGCTTCTTTGTTGCCTGGTTGATTCTGCAGCCCAGGGCTGCACTGCAGAGCAGTGCCCGACACTTTGGAACCTCTCCCCTTCTCTGACTGGGGATGTCTCAGACATTAACCCACTCACACTGGACCACTTTCAGGAGCTCTAGAAATTACCCCAGCTAGCATTTTAAGAAGAAGCTTCCCAGCATCATCAGCAGGGGCACAGCCACATTCATTTCCACCCCTTGGGCACACACGGAGTAGGTGACAAGTGTGTGACATGTGAAGGGTTTGTTTTGGGGCTGGAGCTCCAGCACAGATGTCTTTGCCCTCAAAGGGGTACAGCAAGGAATTTCAAGTGGTTTTTGCCATAAACAGCCAATAAGCTTCAGCTTATAAAATCCTGTGGCCCCACAGGGCTGAGGATTGTCTGTTTGTGGGGCAGCGAGGTCCAAGCACAGGTTGGCCTTGCTTGCTGGGGGTTAAACTGGTGCTCTCTGCACCCTCATAAGGACTGCCCCTCATCCTTCCACATTGCACAGCCAGTTAAGCTGCTGCTCGCTTCCCCCTGCTGATTTGGAGAGTCATGATTTGGCTCTTGGCTGTTTATATTTTGCAGACATCCCCTATGTAATTGCATGGCCTGGCCCCAGGCTGTCAGGCTCTGGGAGAAATAACCACATTATTCCACAGAGCAGTTAGCATAATTAAAATATTGACTGCAGATTAAAAAAATGTGCTGAATGTTTCACAGAGTGGTTGGAGGGTTGGCAAGCCTTGGCAGCTTGTTGGCTGCAGGAACTGGCTGATATTTAGGAGTGCCTTCTCCAGTATTCATTGCTGTATGTGGGAACTGCTTTTTGTGCTGTCAACTTCTGATCTCCCAAGCAGCCATCCCACAACCAGGAGAAAATGAACTGACTGGAA
The DNA here is from genome assembly GCA_013396875.1 of Vireo altiloquus. Lineage (NCBI taxonomy): Eukaryota > Metazoa > Chordata > Aves > Passeriformes > Vireonidae > Vireo > Vireo altiloquus. The sequence continues at coordinate 1,177,944 of VZRF01006729.1, read as the reverse complement.
ATGAGGTGCTCCAAGGGCTCTCTTGTGATTCTTATTGCCAGCGAGACCATTTCCTTGTTATTTATGACTTCAGGACATCTGTCTTCCTGTGTCTATATCTATTTTTATTTGTGTCCATCTTTCCCAATGCACAGTATAGAAACTGCATATGGTGAGAATGTACCAGGTGATAAATCCATTTGCTTAAGCACTGCTTGTACCATATGAGAAACATTAGTAAAGTTAAAAAGCCCACAAAAACCTCCACTGGAACATTTGTTTTAGCTGCTATTCTTTCTTTGACATTGGATTCCTACCTGTGCTTCATCTGCAATCAAAGTCCAAGGCACAAAATCATTGAATTTCCACAACCAAGAGGGCAGAAAGGGAGGGAAGAAACCTGGCTGGCAGGGCTGGTGGGAACCACAGAAGCACTACAGGGCACTCAGGGAAACCTCAGTGTCCTTGGGATATCTCCCCATTCTCTTTCTCAGGGGAATATCTGGGACCATAAGCATTGCTGGAGACACACAGGTTTGGGTTTGAATGGTTTCCTGGTATTTTGTATATCCCCTATCTGGCAAAAATTTAAAATGACCTCATGCTGGCAGTGTTAAACAACACACCTGGGGCATGTCTAACCCACTTTACAGACACCTACATCCTGAAGGAAACACAGCAGAGTGAGGTACTTGCCAAGGAACTCCTTTAAATCAGCTTCTCCTTTAATCTTCACTTCTATGCTTGAGAAACTCCTGGCCTGGGAGGAGCAGCAGTGGAGTCTCACAAGGAAGGACCAGGGACAGCTGAGCTGAGCTCATCCCACTCCCCAGCAGCTCCCAGGGCTCTGATTCACAGCCTCATCTACAGCTCTTTGGAGATGAGCTAATTTCGTGAACATTTCTATTTCCACTCAAGAGGTGTCACAAGAAATGACCAAATGCTATTTCCTGAGGCTTCTAGTATAGCTTTAAAGCGATCATAATAGCAACTTGATAAGAGATCTACTCTGCCATTTTCCATTCTCATTGCTATTGCTGTAATCAAGAGCAGCCCTAATTCTTCAAAGTTTATTTCTGTGGTACTTCTCATTTTTAAATACACTGCTAGGAAAGGAGCAGAATATCTTGGCACTCCAGCTGTGGTCTGTAGGCTACTGCCTTCCCTCTGTGCAAGGCTCATTGCTATTTTCTGCTCTCAGCTTAATACTGATCTCCAAACTGTGAATTACAAATATCACCTTGGGTAGGCACCACGATTTCAAAGGTAAAAAAATATTATTACTTTAAATCTCTTGTAAATTAATCCCCCAGATAAACTCAGTGGAATGAGAAAAAAGGTACTCTAAATTCAGGACAAAGAAAGAATTTCACAGGGCACGCATGATGTGTGTGGGGAATTGTTACAGCTTTTCTCTGCTCTGATAGTTCACATAGCCAAGTTTTTAGTTTGTCTCCACTGAATGATTCATCTCTATTACCAGTACTTTCAAAATTAAATGGAAGAGGAGGAATGTGTTCATTCCCCTGCTGTGTTTAATAATCTTCCAAAAATTGTTTCCTGTTTACTTGGAAATCCCCACCTCCACGCTGTGATTTAGGCATTTTCACCCTGTTAACTTAAAAACAAAGCCTAGAAGATGCTGGATATGATCTTTCAGTCATAAAGCAATTTATGATAAATGTTTTTGTTCCAGAGAAAAATTACTTGGAAATGTACATATGTTCATAGCTTCACATTGCTGATTTAAATCATAGCTTCCCATTGGGAAAAAAGTACAAATTATTGCTCAGTTTTTGTTTCTGTAACAGGTCTGATGGCAGCTTCTCTTTCAACAATTACTGTATTGGTGCTCTAATACAAATCTCAGTGAAGACATCAATAACCCCATTTAGGGGACTGTCCCACTGTCCTCCATGGCACTGGCTGGCACACAACTGTGAATACTCAGTGGGTATTGTTTTATGCAACACTTGTCTACTAGCAAAACTTAGGGTGCATTTTCAAGGAAAATTATTAAAAATACCTCAATGGATTTTCCAGCTGAAGTTTTATCTCTGAATTCCTGTGGCTCGGCTGGACAAAAGGGAAGGAATTTTCTGCTTGGCTTCCTCAAGGAATAAATTTTCAGAACAGTTCTACGATTTTATTTATGTAGCACATATCAGACTCTTCTTTTATGTAGATTTGCATTAGCTCAGGAAAGCCAGCGTGTTCTGCGTTAGCTCATGTGAAAAGTTCATTTAAAAGGCAGCAATATCCTGTGACCCAGGGGCAGACCTGGAAGCTGGGGATTCCAAAGGGATCTGAGCTCTCTCACGCTTCCTCTCAGCTTTTCATAAAGGTCTGCATTTCTCTAAATGAACATTACATTTCTGTGATTAACTGAGCCTGATTTACAGCTGTGTTAAACTTCCACTGCTCCTGTTAAAGCTGTGGGGAGCTCTCAGCTCTCCACCTTTCAGGGGGCTGGGACAGCTCCCTGCAGCTCTTGGGGGCACAGTGACACCAATGCCTCGGTGAGCACCTTTGCCTCCCCTTCCCAAGTCACTCTGGAAGGGTTTTGTCCAACAGTGTTTCCCTCTCTTCCCCTCAGATGAGATGGAGCAGTCCCCTGCAGTGCGTTCTGACTACTTGGTCTCAGGGATTCGCACTCCACCCGTGAGGAGGAACAGCAAGCTGGCAACGCTGGGCAGGATCTTCAAACCATGGAAGTGGCGGAAAAAGAAAAACGAGAAGCTAAAGCAGACATCTGCAGGTAGGCTGAGAGCACGAGAGGGATGCTGCACAGCAAAGAGGACACGTTAAAGGTGACCTGAGCCAAACCCAGTTCAGAGATTCCAGCATCCAACAGTATTATTAAACATTAATAATGTTTAAGGTGGGAGGGGCCCATATAGGCTGACTTCCTATATAATGTAATACAGTACATTTAGAAGAAAAGGTCAAAATATGGGAGTGAAGCACAAGCCTTGCACATAGACTGCTTTCCACGGGCTGTCCCTTCTCCACATAGGCTGCGTTTATGGCCCCAAGTGTTGTCACCCCTTTTATTTGGGGTGAAGTTTATATAGGCCACAGTAACATTATGAAAAGTGACAGGAGGGAGCTGCAGCATGTGAAATGCCTTCCCTCAAGCAGCTGTCTCTGCAGGGAAGGAGCCCAGCACACAGCACAGCACACTCTCCACGGTCTCCAGGGATGTCCTGGATCAGTAAGGAGACAAATTGACTTGCATTTTCCTAAGATGGGACAGTGCAGTTCTCTCCACTTGCTCCTGTATCCTGTGGGAGTGTCCCAGCGAAGGACTCTGTCCAAGGCAGCTCCAAGGTGCCACATTAAACAGCAGGAATGTGGTTTAATCCCCAAAATCCCCATGACTCTGCCCAGAGTGTGATCTGACTGCACCTTACATCACAAACCACAGCTTTACATGTGGTGATTTTAACATAGGAAGAGGCACAAGCAGCTGACCAATCCATGCTCCCCAAACCAAAATCCTTGCAGTCCTTTCCAAGTATGCAGGAGCTGAGGGAATTTTTAGTCTAGCTGAGACTAGAGGGAATTTCCATGCTGCATCTTTCTCATGCCATTAAATGACTACTCTGTTGGTAACTGATGCTGTGTTGTGCCACTGCTTTGTGCAGTGCTGGAGAAGAAGATGACAGCACGGCAAGGACGGGATGAACTCATTAAGAAAGGCCTTCTGGAGATGATGGAACAAGGTAAGTAAAAATTCTTATTTTTTTTTTTTATCAGAGGCTCTTTCAGGACAGTAAGAAACACATATTTGCAAAAGCAGAAACCTAACGAGCACATGAATAAAAAGGAAAACTTTCAATCCAAACAGAGAGGAAAAGAGTGTCTGAATTAAGACTTGTCTTCCTTCAATCTCCTCCCTGCTGCAATCAGCCCACGTTGTTTAGTGTTTGATGCTTTACCATCTTGAATGCAACTCCATCCTGCCTTGCTTTACACGTGGTGCAGCCTGAACTGCTACGTATGTTTTATGTAATTGCTCTAAACCCAGCTAAATCCTCCTGCCAAGAAATCCAGCTCAAGCTGGATAAATATAAACTTCAATATACAGGTGCAGTCAGCTAACATGAACAACCTATGGATCCAAATCCCATCAAATGGTCCTAATCTGGTGTTTTCAGCTGTTTTTCCAGTAAACCAAGTTTGTGAATTAACAGGTTACCAGTCTGGCTGCTTGTCATTCCCATGGAAAATGAAGCATTTTGTGGAGTCATTTTAAAGCTTTCCTGAGTACAAACCAGAAGTCATGGAAGGAAAGATGATGAAGTGTCAGAAACACTCACAAGGGATGTGGTTCTTGTGCTCCAAAACCCTGAGAGATGCCCAAGGGAGACACAGATCTGTGAGATTAACTGAGCTCCCAATGTTATCAGCAACATCCCAATTGCCACTTCCACCTAAACAGAGATAAACCACACAAATCCATCCTTACTTTGAAGACATTATAGCTGAAAGTACTGTCATGAAGGAGGACTGGCCTTCTGAGTTTGATTAATCTCACAGATAGAAGTTATGTTCTTTGAAAGTCGTAATTGAGTTCCTTTTGTATAAAGCAAATGCCATGCCTATAAATAACCCTTGGGACAATATTCAGTGATGCCCTGCTCGAGTGAAACCAAGCAACTGAAGAGTCAGAAAAAAAGCATTTTAAACAGGATCCTTTTCATGACAGTAAAGCAACTTTAATATTATTTTGTTGGATATATTTTATGTTTCATGTTAAATAATCTATCAAACTATCAGTTTATTCTAAAATGGAAGTTCTTAGAAAGCTCATTTTTAGTTCCCGTTCATTGAAGTCTTTTTGTCTCTCGTGATTCTAGATAATTAGTTGCCCTATTAGCATATTAGCACTACTGGATGTACACCATCTCCACTAGGAGCAGGAAAGTTCCCTATAATCCATGAATTTGAAGACATGCACATGCACAGCTCTGCAAAAGAACAGTAGAATAAAACTTCTGTAGAGCATATTAAGAGGTGATAATGAAGAATCAATGAACCTCTTCCATGCATAAAGAATGGCTTGGCAAGAAAAGGTGATGCCAAGCAGCAAGATCATTTTAACAAAATTAAAGTAGTTTAAATAAATATAGTCCAGGAAGGTGTGAAGACAAGCCATGCTTTTAGCTAGGGAGCTGCAAACAGACTGCTTACCTGTCTGCAGGAAAGCTGCCTAGAGCTCCTATAAGCATTACACAAATTTCCAGTGCCTCCCTGTGCCCAGAAAGGGAAGGATGGATCACAGTCAGCTGAAGGACATTGCAGCTGCCTGCGAGTTATTTTTCTTTACAGGGTGTTGTGAATCTCCAGGGTTATTTTATTATATTAGTAGAAGCAACTTATTAACTGGAATAAAAAACTGACCCAAATAATTCTCAGTAAATGATTAGTGCCCTACTTGGACTGAGCTGAACTGGCAGCAGTTTCCAGGCTAAGTCCTTGTTCACGCAGTAAGTTGCAATTGTCAAAGCAGTACCACTGTGCTCAAAGACTACACTAAACCCTCAAATCCCTCTGTTCCATCAGGTTCTACTCCACTTCCAGGGAGCTGATTCCTGCTCGCTTTCATAAACAGCCCAACTGGGATGATGCTGCAGCCTGAGAAGCCTCATGCATTTGCAGCAGGTGCCACTCAGACCTTTAGCATAAACGCTGTCAGTGGCCTTTGGAAGTGGCCCTGGCAGTGGCCAGTGTGGCTCTGAGCTCTCCCCAGAGCTGGTGCAGGATCTGCAGTGCCCTGGGAGCTGCCCAGGGTGAAATTGCACCATCCTTGCATGGATGATGTGTCGCCCTGGCAGGTTATGTCACCCCTTCTCCTCACACAACCCCCAGCCTGGCTGCCCCTTCACTGCGTGACCTGGGCCATGTCTGTGCCCTTCTCTCCTCTCCAGCTCTGCTCACACAGGCACATGTGTGAGCCCCTGGAAAACTCCTGAAATGCACCCAGGGGAACCTGCTGAACTCTCTGAGGGGTTACAGGGTCTGGTGTACAGTGGGGTTAATTCCCAGCAGAATCACAATTACCTTGGAATACTAAGAACTGGTGTTTTCCTTACCCATGGATCTAAGGTCTGTGCCTTGTGCCCCCAGACCATCCCTAAAATACGGTGTTGGGACCCACTGCCACCCAAAGCAGCACATCCACTTTGATCAAAGCACAAGCTGATCATCCCTGCCCAGGAACATTGCTGTTGTGAGCCTCAGAAATCCTCCAGCAGGAATGTCTCGTGCTTGCCATCCCTTCATTACTCACTGCACTTCCAGGGGCCGGGATCTGAAGGAGCCCTCCTGTCTCCTGCTGCAGTTTCCTTGTGGCACAGCTGTCAGCTGCTTGCCTTTCCCAAGGATGTGAGCAACGTGCAGAGCAGAGTTACCTTGAACACATTTGGGGAGCTCCCTGCCTCGATGTTTCTCCCTGTTGTGAGCACGGAGCTGATGAGGTTTATCTGTACTTCCAGCCCTGGGGTAAGGGCTGCCTGTCAAACAACGCGGGCAGTGCTCCATACACCAATGATTATGTACAGGCTGCCTTCACAATGAACTGAAATGTAGGCAATGAACTTTTTTCCCCCCTCCCCTTCCCTGTATCATAGCAACTGTGCTGCTGCAAGGGCTATTTTAAGAACAGTAACTTTTCACCAAACGTGATTATGAAGCAGACTGAGTGAGCTCAGCGTGCAGAAATACTGCATCCCTTCCGCAGCATCTCTGGGCCAAAATCTGAAACCCTCACCCCAAAGCATGAGAAATTACCCCACAGATTGTCCAAATGGCATCAGAAAAAGGTAACTGTGAATGTTGCTATTTTAAATCAACGTTCAAGGAACTTGTAGTGATATCATTGCAAGAAAACACATCCCTGTCAGGAGCTTCCAGAAAGGAGTGTCCAAGGCTGAGAAATACAAGCTGGGAGGTGAAGGGTGGACAAGCAGGAGTGTCCATCAGCATGGAGAGCTGCCCAGGGAGGGAAGTGATTGCTTTCTGTGGTTTGCAACAGTGATGTAGATCTTGCAAATTGTGAGGGAGTAAAAGGGTAGTTTGTATTCTGAGGACTATTGCCTGAATAGGAGAATACTAGAAAAGCTTCAGTCATCAAGATGCGTACAGCTGCAGGGATCACTGGCACAAAAATCTTTCAGAGTAAGCAAAGGGAGCAGTTTCTAGGTCTGCATGAAGAGGGATTTGAATTTCTGATCAGCCCAATCACACAGGACATGCTTATCAAAGCCGAGTAACTAAAACTGTGCTAAAAACCTGCAGCTTGGTAGGGAACACGAGCAGCCTTTCCTTCAGCGAGGCTCCAGCATCGCTGGATGGCAGCGAATAGTGCACAGAGCCTGACACAACCCAGACATGTCAGACCAGCCTGGGCATGTGCTGCACCACGGGCTCTGCTCATGCAAGGGAGAAATTGCCTTCTCCCAGAGACCTCTGACTGCCCATTGCTCATCTCCCGCTGGCAGCTCCTTCCACAGCACAGTGGCCATTTGCTCAGGCTGCTGGGTACCCACAGAAATAGGTGCCTTGTTGAGGAAACTGAGTGGGTTTTAATATTCAGATGGGCTGGTATCCACAGGGTTTGTGTTACAGGTGATTAACACAGAGATCAGGTGCTGCTCTGAGAGAAGTCACAGTCCCCTGAGCACTGGGAGCTTTTAAAGAGGATAGCAGGGAGGTCTCAGCTTCCACTGCTCATGATTTTGATGCCTTAAAAGGTACCTAGAGACTAGACAGGAATAAAGGAGGGATTGATTTGAAAGGCCTTCAGAGGTCACACTCTGGGCTCCAGAGGCTCCTGCCTCAGTGCATCCCAACATGGACAATGACAGCTCACGAGTTCTTCCCACTTTGATATCAGCATCAATCCCCAAGCAGAAGCCAGGCAAGGATGGAATTTGCCCAAGCTTGCCCCCCTGTCCCCAAGATGAAGGTTTGCAGTTGTTGGGCCCAGGAGGGTCTGGGTGTCCTTGGAGAGCGAGCTGGAGAGGCTTTGTTATGTCAGTGTGAGCATGAGAGAACAGCACTGAACGAGCTCCAGGGAACTGCAGAGTTACACTAACAGTACAGGATTTGAAAAATATAAAAGTTAAAACCTAAGGCATCAGTTTAATTCA
>VZRF01006729.1:1094126-1168187 GCA_013396875.1 Vireo altiloquus | reverse complement strand
TGAAGGTTTGCAGTTGTTGGGCCCAGGAGGGTCTGGGTGTCCTTGGAGAGCGAGTTGGAGAGGCTTTGTTATGTCAGTGTGAGCATGAGAGAACAGCACTGAACGAGCTCCAGGGAACTGCAGAGTTACACTAACAGTACAGGATTTGAAAAATATAAAAGTTAAAACCTAAGGCATCAGTTTAATTCAGATTAAATGATTTGTTGTTTTTTAGATTCTGAAGGCAAAGCCTGCACTGGTGATGATGCCACAAGGGCAGCACAGAGTGAGGCTCCAGCAGCCGTGAACCAGGCACTCCCCTCAGAGGAGGGGCAGCAGGAGACCACAGCAGCAGCCACAACGAATGTGACCTCCTTTGGTGAGGAGCAGCACTTGGATGAGCTGAAAGAAGATGCAGGTATTGGACAGAAAATGTTTTCAAAGAAACTATAATGTGTTGTAAAAGTACTTGTGCTGAGGAGTTGAATATGTCAGTGCATTAAAGGGTCAAAGTGCCTTGTTCAGCTCAGCTCCAGGCTGGGTTTGCAATAGGTACTTAAAGGCAGTGGTTTTTGAAACTTCTGCCAAACTGAGGAACTACATACAGCTTGGCATGATGGGATTAGTTGAATTATGAGATGATCCAGTGTTGGCATGGTGCCCCTTTGGTATCAGCAGTGGCTGCTGTGAAGATGAAATAAGCTTCTCTTAAAAAGATTTCTTAAACTTCTGTGCCAAGCCTGAATTTGTGTGTCCTGGCACAGAACAATGTCCATACACAGCCCACCCTGTCCATATCATCGCCCTGTCCCCAGCGTGCTGCAAACACCAGTGAAGTTTGATACCAGGAGCACAGATCAGCTAAGCCAAGCTCCTTTCGTGCAGCTCTGCTCCACTGAGCTCATCCTTGGCAGCAGTTCCCAGGCACTAGAGCAGCCAGGCACAACCCAGCAGCTGAAGGGTTCCATTCACTTCCTGACAACCAAGAAATGCAAAGCTGCAGAGATAATGCTTTATCCTGGTTTGTGAGGAGTGCCATGCAGGGATTATGGATCTTCCTGGCCTCTGGTCAATCTTTACACCTTCTCCATCTGCCCCAGCTGCATTTTGTTTTCTCTCCCACCTCTTCAGGCCCTGCTTTCTCAGGGGTCCCAGCCACAAGCCCACCCCTGCCTGCTTCCACCCTCAGCTTGCTTCAGCAGCTCAGAACGGAAATTGTTCCCTCATTAGCTGAGGTAAAACCCATTCATCTCCCTGTTCTTACAACAACCAGATCAAATCTTGACCAGATTACAGGTTTCTTTTCTTCTTTCTCTTTTCTAGGGTGTTTAATTCTGTATCACTCATGAAATTTCTTTCTGAACTTCTAATTCCTACCATAGGGACATATTATCATGGAAATGTAGCACTAATAAGATGTCACGTACTTCACCTTATGGGTCTGCATAAACTCATACTGGGATTTAAAAATTACCTTATGGTGTGTTCAAAACTGTGCATTGAAGCTTTCAAAATCATCCCAGTTTCTTAGGTTTCTTTCGCTAATCCTAGTTCCTTTTATTGTCTCCCTGAAACAATCTTTCCTGTCTTCTGTGTTTCTTTTCCTCCATTTTTTGAGGCGTCATTTTCCCAGGTTCCACAAAAAACCCTGTGGGATTACATTCTCCTCTCTGCCTAGTCTGAGAGACTCCAATTTGAAGGAAGTCTTTCTACCTCTTCCACTGGTGGCCTCTGGCTTCCAAAATAATTACTGCTGATCTAGTCTTAATGTGCTAATTTATCCCTGTCTGTACATCCCAGCATTCCTGTCTCTAGTGAGTGCACCTGAAGGAATTAATTGGGTGGGAAAGCTCTTCAAAATTGTCAGAGTGTGTCGCTAAGCTTATTATAATGCCTAGTTTTTTATAACATTTGCCCTTGGTCCCAATCCAGGCCTTAGCAGTGGGTGTCTTTCCAGAAATTCATATGAGTAAGTGACCAGCTAGAAACAAAGTGAATGAATTTGCTTTATACCCAATGTGTTCTATGTCATCCTGAAATTGTGGGATAAAGGCCAAGGAGGGGAAGAGGAGAAAACAGTTTGTAGACTTCCTGTTAAAGCACAGAAAAAGAGAAGCCATGGTGGCACAAAGAGGGCAGTTTTTCCCACCTAACCTTGCCAGTGGGCTTGGGGACAGTCCCAAAGGGAGGACTGCCACCTAGTAATGAGATGGCGTTTTGACAAGTGGCACTCCATGAATAATTTGCAACTCCAGCAGGAGCCTAGTGCTGAGCACTTGGAATATTTTCAGCAGGATAATATTCACTCTGCAGTATGAAATCTGTTAGTGGGTTTGTGTGCTCCACACTCAGGTCTGCCTGACACCACTCCCAGAGCAGGGCAGAGTTCAGGACCAAAAAATCTGAGCGGGGCTGAGAGCGTTTGGGATCCACCTTCTGCTGCTCCTCTGCACCTGTGCCAAGCAGCCCTTCCTGCCACAGGCACACCCACTGGTGCTGGAGTTACTGCCAGAGAAAGCATTGCTCCACTCAGGGGAATGCACTCCAATCTGACTAATTTTCCTCTCAAGCTCCTATCATCTGCTGGGACTCTTGATTTTTCTATAATGTAACCCATTAGTGACTTTATTTTTCCCTTCCTCTATTACCCATTTTTTCTCCTGCGCAGTGGGCACAAACACCCAAGTGATGTCACCCTGGAACAAAGCATTTCCCTAGAAGGACATTTAAAAGAAATTATTTCCTTCTATAACACACATAACTATCACCTACGGCAGCTTTCCTGTCATGACAAATTTCACAAGAACTCCTGTTAATCATGCATATTTATTCTACTTTCCTGTCTCTTTTGAGTGATAAATGCTCATTCCTCCTCTTCTAGGCATACTCATTAATCTGTTTGTCAACAAATTAAATGCCATTATCTTGCCAGTGCTATTGTTACTAAATGCCTGAGTGCTTTGGTGCCTCCCCACACACTCTGAGCACGAGGATGCTGACTGTTCATTAATACAGACAGTTTGAATTCCCAGTAAGACACAAAACGGAGCCAAGAAAAGATCCATGGTGCAGCAGCTGTGGGTGCCACTGCAGCGAGATTTTAGGAGATGTCCTAGAATGGTTTGGAAGGAAATGTCCTCTGGTTAGACAATCCAGAGTGCCAAAAGGAGTGGGATTTGCTCAGGAGTTTGGACCTTTCTCATGCTCTGCATGACCCCACCTGGAATACTCCATCCAGGTTGGGATCCTCAGCACAGGAAGACATGGAGCTGTTGGGGCCAGAGAGGCAGCGAAAGGATCAGAGGGATGGAGCACCTCTCCTGAGAGGGCAGTCTGAGAGAGCTGAGGTCATCCAGGTGGAGAAAAGAAGGCTCCAGGGAGATCTCACTGCAGCCTTTCAGTGCTTAAAGGGAGCTTTATAAAAAAGATGGGGACAAACGTTTTGATAGGACCTGTTCCTGTAGGACAAGGGGCAATGTTTGTAAACTAAAAGAAGGAAGATTCAGGCTAGATACAAGGAAGAATTTTTTTTACAATGAGAGTGGTAAAACACTGGAACACATTGCCCAGGGAAGTGGTGGATGCCTCATCCTTGGAAACATCCAAGGTCAGGCTGGATGGGACTCTGAGCTATTTGATTCTGTTGAAGATGTCCCTGCTCATTTCAGGGGGTTCAACTAAAGACCTTTAAACACTCTTCCAACATGAACTATTCTATGATTCTGTGCTTAGGAGAGATTTTAAACAGTGATCTCCCCATTTGGATGAGCACTTTGCCTGCTGGGGTAGGAAAAATGACCCTCATGGCTACTGCTGAGCCCAGAGCAACTGGAAATGCAGTTTGGAGGGAGCCTGGCCATGGCTGGGCACCTGGGTCAGAGCCAGCCTCCAGCCTCCCAGTGGCTCCCCACACCTGCCAAGGACACACAGCAGAGTGAAAGCCCAGCAGGGAGGTTCTCTGCGAGTCTGGGCTCTGCCAGAGCAGCTGTATCTGAGCAGAATTCGAGGATGCTAATTTTGGACTTCATCACTGAAATTCCACCTATGTCCTCCTTCAGCTTCATGCCTTTCTAGATCTATTCCCCTGTGCCCTCATCACAGTCTGGTCAATTTGATGAACTGCTCAGTGATTCAGCCTGCACTAACTTTCACAGCTAAGTGCTTTTACCATCCTTGCAGAGACAATCCTGAAATGAGCAGTGCTGCACCATCTCAAATTAGGGCTTTGGAGACTGAATTTTTTCTTGAGTACTTCACTGATTCCCTGTTCCACTCTAACTGGTCAGATCCACTAGCAAATCATTTTTGTGGCAGGTTCTTTCTGGTTATCAACTTTAACTTCAGGAAAGGCTCAACAGCTCTGGAGTCAAGTAAAGTAAAAGAAGACTCGGGAAGAAGTTGAAATAATGCATTTAATAAAATAAACAACACATCAACTATTGGAAAGTCAATTTTTAGGTAACGATATGGGTTTGAGACTCTTTGCCCCTTGGCTGTGTGTTCCTAGACAGAAGAATACCCAGTTACTGTGCCACCACAGCTGTGTGTTCTAAGAAAATTCACTGCAGTTCTCAGAAGTTGCTTTGCCTTGCTATCCTCATTATTAAAAAAAAAAAAAAAGTCAGGGGAAAAAGGCTTTAGGGGAAGTAAAGGAAGCTCAGCAGTTTTCTCAGGAACATGAAAACTAACATTTCTTCAATATCCTTGGACGTTTATTCTTCACCTGCCCTGGCTGCTTGGCTGTTTCTCACAATTACTTTCACTGTGGAAAAGAAGTGCTTCTAGCTGTGTACCATGTGTTCAGTTTTTCTGAATGTTCCTGGCATTGTCCCCTGGCCTATCATTATTAACTTCATGTTCCATTAATTTCACTCATCTTCCCACTAGCCAAGAAACCTTCAGCACCCACAGAAGAACTGGAAGATGTCAGCCTGCCAGCGTCTGAAGACAGTCCACAAGCCTTACTCATACCTGAATCCACAGACTCCCCCCAGAAGCAGACAGAAAGAAACCCAGCACAGCTTCCCAGCCCTCCATTGCTCCCAGCTCCACCACCTAAGGCAATCTCCAAAATCACCAAGAGCATAACAGGTCAGTCATCACTGCTCAATACTTTCCCATCCCTTTTGTGTTCACCTCCACAGCACTATCAGATCCTTTTCTCCTGTCTGTTTTTAAGCCCCAAACTGCTGAGAATCAGGCAAGTTCTACAGAGTGAGCCATAACAATGTCGGATTGCCTGATAACAACACACTGATCTTTGTACTTCACCTATTTATCTGAATCTCTCCAGGGATTATTTGTTGTGAGTCTATAGCACTAAACACAGGCAGAGCAAATCAAACCAACTGCAAACATCTGCTGAATCCCATGCTCATATCGATGTGCCATAAAACACAAGGAAGATTGAAATGTTTTTATTACCTAGACTCCCACTGGAGAGCAGGACAGCAGCCAAAATCTGGTTCGAGTCAAAGGTTCTGCAGTGGTTTCTGTCTGAAGGGTTTGCTCTCTAGGGCAGGTCTAAACTAGAGCTGTGAAATCTGGTCTGGTTAGCAGAACACACAGAGGAGTGATACACCTGGCAATCCTCTGTGCCAGACTTCATTGAACGTTTCCAAAAGCAATTCCCCTGGGCCTGATTTTCTAATGTATTGCCAATGTTGTTACATTTCTCAGCATTCTGGCACTGCAGAAAGGGTGCTAAAATGAGAATGATTTTAGTTGGTTCCAATTTCAGGGCCCCTACATATGGTAAAAGCAGTTAAAAGGGCCTTATTGCAAATTGGAATCAAGTCCTGACATCTAAATGTCAGACCTGTTGGATATTTAGACTTTTAAATGACAGCCATTATGTGAGCCCTGATTTGCATCCACACTCATCATCTGGCACAATGAGTAGGGCTCTCAAAGTCACTGGGAAACAAAACATCACAGAGGCACTGTGACCTGACCACCGGGGGCTCACAGAAAATATTGAGGTTTTCAGTCTCTTTGAGGAAAATTACAAGTATTTGTTTCCCATGGAAACGATTCATACTTTGTGCTTAAAAGCCATAATAACTCAGGTGGGAGTGGATTCAAAATGGTGTTTTAGTGCTCCTTGGGAGCTGCTGTTCAGGTTGTGCTGTGGGTGAGGCTCGAGCCTCCCCTTGCACCCTGCAGCAGGAACAGGCAGCCCAGGCCCCTGTGCCTTTGCTCAGCTGAGGAGAAGGCCCTGCTTGGCATCAGATGTGTTTGGAAACCTGACCCACGCAGGGTATAGAGATGACACCTCCACCAGGCACTTCAGAGCATTTAGAGTTCAGATCTTTTGCGGCTTAACCCAAGTATTTCCTGTAGCATCTGAGATATTTTGAGTTTTGGTATTTGATTCTCATTTACATTTTCCACAAAGAAGAACTTTTAATTTTCTCAATGACTCCGATAACTCTAGACCCTTTCCCAGTAGTGATTATACATGTTTATTTTTGTGGGGATGTGGAGGCAGTGCTAAGTTAAAATTAAACAAATACCGTCAGTGAGTGAGAGGAAATACAAAACTGTGGGGAGAGAGAAAGGGCAATTATGAAAGAAAAGGAAGATGAAGGGGTTGAAAAGCTCTTTTGTGTTTAGTTTTTTCCCCCCTTAAGAATGCCAGGGATGCTGTCAGCAGAGGAGTAAGTCAAGCACCAATTAATCAGAGAGAGGAGGAACAGGGCAAGGTGCCAAGACATCACTTTGCAAGATTATTCACTGAACATCTGTCATTAGGACAAATAAGGTGTGATCTCAGGAAATTCTCAATATTGTCCAAAGCTGCAACGAGGATGAAATTGGCCTTTGACCTGTTCCAGGGACAAGCTGGTGTAAAGACAAAACAAAGTCTTCTCTTTTCCTGCTTTAGGGTTGAGCTGAACCCATGGTTCTTGCTCTGAGGAAACACAGACACCCTCTCTCCCTGTGCCGAGGAGAAAGTGGCTCAGGAGGTGGTTTTGTGTCAGGCCATGATTCAATGGGCAGAACTGATCATAGATGTGCTCTGTCCATCTCCACAGCAGCACAGAATCAAACTCCCCGTGAGTACCAAAGGCCATCTTTACTCAGCAGAGCTCAGCTGTCTCCTGGCTGGAGCAGTGCAGGAGGAGCTCTGGGGTGGGAAGGTGGATCAGGCACTGCACATCAGGCACTTGGAGAAATGCCCCTGTGCTTTCAGATTTTATAGACAGGGTAAGGTTTGGGCTAGTTTGCACCCTGCCTCCTGTCTGCATACAGAAGGACAAAGCCACTGCTAAGGGTTCTGGGCTGGAGGGACACAAATGTGCACCCAGAAATGAAAAAAAAGCAATGTTAGACCTTCCTTAGAACAAAGGAGATTTTATTGTGGATGCAGCGCTCCTCACTGAAGGGTGCTCTTCTCCTCACACCACAAACAAGAAAGGAGACCAGACTTAGTGTTGCCAAATTCAGATTTTCAGTGTTAGACTTTGGTTATGATTTCATGATCTTTCCTTAAGCACACTTAAGAAAAAGCATGTTTTTGGTAACCCTTATGCAGGATGCTGGCTCTGAGAGGAGATATTTAATAGCTGAAGTTAATATTTTTTGCCCTCTCCAGTGTTCCAGCAAGCCACCCTACTAACTGGAACCAAGTCCTTGTTACAGGATTACTTCAGGATAATCCTGGCTTGAGCAGAAGTTTTTCTCTGCTATGAATTGAAGAATTTATCTCAAAAGTAAGCGATAAAAAGGAAAAATTACCTGAGAAAACACGTTTGCACCAAAGATGCACAGTTTAATTCAATTTAATGTAATTCAAACTGTGCCAGTTTAAATTCCTGTGTGAAGCACTAGGTGGCAACAAG
Organism: Vireo altiloquus; assembly: GCA_013396875.1. Taxonomy (NCBI): domain Eukaryota; kingdom Metazoa; phylum Chordata; class Aves; order Passeriformes; family Vireonidae; genus Vireo; species Vireo altiloquus. The sequence continues at coordinate 1,160,364 of VZRF01006729.1, read as the reverse complement.
GGACAAGAAATGCTCTGGGATGAGATGCTTGCGTTGCCTTCCTACACCCAGCCCGAGCTGTGGTGTAAACAGCTCCACATGCCAGAGGCTCGGGACACGGATGCAGGGTGAGAGGGAAAGGGGAAGAGAACTGCAGAACAGAAAAACCGATCAGCATCTTTTTCAGGCCGGATGTTCAGTTATCCTAAGGGTGGGAAGCCACCAAATTTACAACCAGGGAAATGTCCACTGTGTTTCAGACTCAAATGGTAGGAAATGTACATAGCAGTCTAAATGTATAACTCAGCTCTAATTTCAGACAAAATGTTTACATTGCTTAGAGAATGCCTGAATCTGGGGGTAAAAAAGTAATTAGATTTCCCCACCCTTCTTTTTTCTCGTTAGTGCTCCATACCCCATCTTTCATTTGGATGTCGTTTGGCAAGTTTTGTTATGCAAACATTATCCTCATATTCTAATGATATTGGCATTTTCTCAACGGGCATATGGAAGACAGAGGTCTGAGCTGTGCAGCAATCACAGAGGAGCAGCAAATAGACACTGGTACATTTTGTCCAGACTCAGAACCACGGGGCATAAATTTTAATACAGTCTGCCAGAGTCCAGCTGAGAAAATGCTAGATTGGAAAGCCACCACAGCCCAAGCCTTTGGTGGTTAGGAACAACAGTGTGGGCAAGAAAAAAATGCATTTGGTGGGCTGGGAAAAAGGAGAATCTGATCCTGTGAGAAAGAGGGGAGATGGGAGAGGCATCTATTTTGCTAGATTAAAGATCTGGAGTGGTGCAGCAAAAGCCTTTTGAACTCAGTTACTCAGCCAGTTACCTCACAGCAAGATCAAAACATCACCATTTATCCTCTATTCAATGCAACAAATTGATTTCAGTGCAGACTCTGTGCAAAAAGAAAAAAACCAAAAGCATTGCACAGCCTCTTCCCCCCCCTTGTGTTTTGACCACAGGAACTGAAATGGATGACCCAGCCATGAAATCTCCTCCTTCCACCATCCTGAAGAACTATGTCATTGTTGGTTCCTCCCAAATCTCAGGACAAGCCGCCCTCTTCCACCCCTCTGGCCAGAAAAGCTCAGAGCCCCATGGCAGAGGCCAGGTAACAACGCCCACCGGTTCCCCTCACCTGGCTGCCGTTCATCTGCCTTTACCTCCCAGCAGAGTCATTGAAGAACTCCACAGGGCTCTGGCCACCAAACACCGGCAGGACAGGTACCTACAGCCCCCTGGCTCCAGGGCTGCATGAGGACACTCATCCCATCGCATCCATTCCCTTGGAAACGTTCCTATCCTGTTGTCAGGGTTTGAATTGCTCCTGCAGCTTGGGTTTGCCTTCCTCGCCACGCCACTGCTTGGAACGTACATCCCTGCTTAAAGTGCTTCATTTGGCAGCTACTTCAGAGTATGTCCTTCCTTTGTAGGGAGGCTGCTGGGGCGTGGAGTAGGTTTTCAAACAGGTGGAGTCATGAGATAATCCTCAATCTAGCGCAAAAGAAAATCTCCCCGCAAGATACCAAGTTAGAGTAGCAAAGGCACATCCTGCTCCAAGTACCAGCCCTCTACACATGAGAGATGCTGCCATTTCTATGTCTCTTGGCTGGCACAGGAGCACATACAGGATCCATTTTTAATATAAATGCTTTTGAGGAAGCACACTGAGTGCTTTATCTGGGTTTCATTATAAGCCCTCCTGTATATCAGAGGAGGACAGAGATAACCTTTGCCATCCCAGAGCATTGGGGTGAAGTTGGTACCATTTCTCAGTTCCCTAACAACTACTGTTCCAGGGCACAGATATCCCATGATATCATTTCCAGGCCCTGTTAAACCTTTGTCATGATCATACAATATGAAATGAATGGTCATATTTCATGCCATGCATGTTTTACATTACAAGGCCGTGGTGTTGTGAGTTTTTTCAATCACTACAGTATATCTTGTGACTATGTATCAAAGAAAAACATTCACCACCCCTCCATATGGGTGGTGAATGACTTTAATGTCAGAGACAGGAAAGCAGATCCACATAAGCCATTCTCAACTTGAAAATGCCATCCTGTGTTGGTCCATGCTGAACTCCTTGCCCTGCCCTTTACGAGCTACAGGACATTTTTCTCATTCTCATCTAAGTTTCTACTGCAGCAATAAAATGGTCTCTGTAAAAACTGGGCTGTGCATCTTCTACCCACAGCTTCCACGGAAGAGAAAGCAAAGGCTCTCCAAAAAAAAGAGTGGATGTCCGTCCCTCGAGAACATCGAGTATGGAGCGCAACAAAGAGAAGGAAAACTCGCTGAGTTATGGTAGTGACTCAGAAAACAAGAGAAACTCGGTTAAAGAGTCAGATGAAAACAAAGAAAACATGATCATGAACTCAGAGCTCAAGGAAGAGTCTGTTTTTTATCAGGATGAGGAAGTTTTGAACGACTCTGTTATTTCTGGTAAGGAAAGTCACTTTCTGTATTGCCAAGATACACTCTCACAACCGCAGGGAATGCTCTAAAGGCAACAGGAAATATTGAGGAGGATCAATTCCTCTACTGTCACATCAACTTTTTGAAAGAATCCTGGTGAAAAGCTGAAGTTAAATTGGAGTCCCAGTGATTGTGATTGTCCTGGCAGGCACTGCACGCTGACATGTATCACTGAGCTTCACCCTACCAGTTATTGGTGCAGCCCTTGGACTGCTCTGTATGAACAGCAGCACTCCCAGACATCTCACTGTCAGCAGCCAGAGCTTTCTGTACACCCAGTGCCACTGCTGGCAGTGTTTTGGAAATTTAGGACTATTATTCCATGCAGTGATTGTACACGGAAAGGTGATAGAGAGCAATCAGTCTAGGAAGGACAAACATGTAGAGAGAATACCTTAAAGAATAAAGTTTCTCTCCATTTGGTCCATTTTGCCTCTCCTTGAGACATATGGGGAATGCATTTTATAATCCTGTGCAATTATTTAAGTGAGCTTTGGCAAAATAATCAGCTCTCATTAGGAAATTTATTTTTCATTCAAGGTTTTAATGTTTTCTGTGTTAGCAAGACAGATTTAATCTGAAATGAATCCTTCACTTTCTTCATGAATGCATTAAAAGAAGGCAGGCGGAGAACAATTAATCAAAAAATAATTGTTGTAGCAGATGAATTTTAAAAGGTGTCTTTGAAAGCGTGAGCCAGCAGACAGGACATGAGTTCTGCTGCTGTGTCTTAAGACACCAAGTAAGAACAGACTCCTGAGTAAGGCAAAAGGAAAGACTGCCTTGCCTAATTGCTGTGCATTTAAGGACAGCTTAAAACATTAAAAACACCTTTTAAGTTCTATTTTTTTTCTGGCTATGTGTGTACAAGAGGTCTCCTTTGATAAAAATCCTAAGGGCTATGGGCAGCCAGGCAAAAAATGTATTATCCTCTACAAGGAAAACCAAATCTATTTTACTATTGGAGGTGAATCTCTCTATATTTAACGAATAATTATTCATTATGATAATGATGATAGGAGGAAATCTGTACAAATTTCAGTGATACCTAGGAGCAGCTCTGGGCTTTCCACAATAAGTGCTTGAGTTCTGGGAAATGTCTGCAGCTGAAGGACAGTGCTGGTGTACTGGGCATGGCTGAGGCCAGCTGAGAAAAGCAGATCTCTTTTAAAGATATTTTGGCATTATTGTGGCTGCAACAACGCTGCTGCTCAGCACAGATGATCCTGAGCTCTGTGGCTGATGTCCTGTGAGAGCAGCTGGGACATTCCCGAGGCAGTTCTGGTGTGGAGCTGGGAAGCACTGCTGGTGCCAGCACTCACTCAGGGGAGAGAACCTGTGCGCTCCAGAGGTGCAGCAGGGACAGGAACAGCACCAGAACAATTCCCTCAACATCTCCAGGTTCCCTCTAGCTTGAAGAAATCTGGGCTGGTTTCCAAGTCAGGGAGTAAAACTATCCATTAATCCCGAGCTGCTTTACAATCCCTGTAGTGCCTGAGGATGTCAGCCACTCTTGCCACTGCCACCACGACAGAGAACACAGCCCTGTGGCTACAGGCAGCTGCACACAGGTCACAGGCAACTCTACAAAAAGTGAGGAGTCATACCTTGGTTTTACATTAGCATCCTACTCAATAAATTATTACTTAAAACCTCCAAAAACGCAAGACAAGCTTAAAAATCAGTGTTACTAGAACGTTAATGGCTAGAACACGGCTGCTAACTGGTGAAATTAAGGTCTGTCCAGCATCAGGCATGAAAGATTTGCTTTTCATTTGCTAGGATTTGCTTTTTGATTGATAGAACAGTGAGTACGATAAAAAGAACATCAAACGTTCGGGAATTTAAATGTCATGATTTGACTGAATTAAAACAGGACGTTTTTGCAGGAACCTGCAGCCCGAACACAACAAGGCTGTGAATTTCCCAAGCATTTCTTGCTGACCTAGCTGAGGTGTGATAAATCATGGAACAATCCAGCCAAGATCCTGCCTGAGATAGATGGACATGGGACAGACTGGCACTGAACGTGCCTGACTGACCAGGAAAAATAATCCTTAGGAAGAGAATACTTAAATAAGGGTGTTTGCAGGTGCAGTTTCTATTAAGGTAGTTATCAGGAAGGAATTTGCCTCAGGGTGCCGAAAATGGATGTGGGGAAAACTACCTTGGGGCTTTGTTTAATCTTTGTTTTCTAGTTTAGTGTTTAGTTTTATTCACATGCACTTATTGTCCTTTAATATTTAAATTTTGAATGTATGCTTGCATTTTAGTTTAGTCTGGTAAATTATATGTCATTATGAATAGTCCACCTTTGATTGGCAGACGGAGATGACACTGTTAATTAGGATTTTGACCCCACTTCCTTAAAGTCAATGACAAAAATTCTATATATTTTTATATGGATTTTATATAGATAATTTATATAGCTATCGCTTTCCATGCCCCCAAGGTGTCCTGCCCTGCTCTGGCCAGTGCTGCAGCTCCCATGGCCTGGACACAGAGAGCTCCTTGTCCACATTGCAGCCTCTCCACAGAAACCTGACATGGCCAAATTCCTCTTATGACCTCTTTAAAACACTCAGGTGAAACTGGGAATGTGTGCAGGGATACCCAGGAGTTTCCTAGCCTCGAGTGGCCTTCAGGTTGTTTGCAGCAGGAATTCTGTTGGTTCCTGTGCACCCACTCCCAGCGTGGCAGAGGCTGCAGAAACCTTGTCAGAGTCCCAAGTCTGTGGTTTCCTGAGCCAAAAGCTGCTGCTGGAGTCGGATCCTGTCAGCAGAAGGCTCCAAGTGGCAGCAGCCAAATCATTTAACTTCCCTGCCCATCTGTTAAATGTATATCTGCTACTTCAGACAGGCCTGTGTGCTTTAATTTAATTAATGCTTGCAACAGACTCTGAGAGCATTTCAAGGAAGGTGCTAAATAAGGGCACAGCTTTCAGGCTCCAGAAAGGGGTTTTGAGCTGATTATGTTTTCTGAAAAGTTTAACTTTAGACCAGTGCAACTATCAATCCATTTTTCGTTGCTTACATAGGGAGACTAAAACTGCTCTGCCCCACCCTTTCCAACAAGTAAATGTGGGAAGGAGGTTGTATAGACTCCTCCCCTCTGAATAAAGAAATTTGAGATCAGTAGTGATAATAATAATGGAGGTCCACAGATCCCAAGCAAATAAAACCCCAGTATTTGGGAATTAGAATCTATTTAGGATTTAGAATCTTGCCAACCTCCAGGGCATCCTTTAAGAAATAGACTTTAATCCTATCTCAAATGCCAAACAAAAATACCAATTAAATGTCATTTTCTTTAAAAATGAGGTGACCTTCTCTAGAAAAGGTGAAGCATTAAATTAAAAAGAAACCAAACCGTTTAAAGCAAGAAGGAACCAAAACAAATTTACCTCCTATTACACACCATGCCCCCAAGATGAAACAAAGATTTAACTTCAGTTCCTGCACGCCCTGAGGAATATGTTCACTCTGCATTTGTGGTGGTTTTGTGTCTGAGCCCTGCTCAGCTGCTGTGCTGCTTTCTGGCATTAATGTGCACAACTGCTCCTAGCAGAGCCCCACACAGACCACTGCCACTCTGTGCCACCCCTGCTCTCCAGAAGTTCCTCTTTCACCCCCAGGAGTTGCCTTTCTAATAACTTTCCTTTCAATGCATGTCCCAGGTACTTTGCCAAGAAAATGCAAGAAAGAACTGCTGGCAGTAAAACTACGGAACAGACCAAGTAAGCAGGAGCTGGAAGACAGGAATATTTTCCCAAGGAGAACAGATGAGGAAAGACAGGAAATCCGGCAGCAAATTGAAATGAAACTCTCAAAGTAAGTGTTGTGAATGAGAACAGGGAGGAGCCTCCCTTTACAATGGAGCATCCTCTGAGTCCTGGCAGATGAGGCACTGCCACCCCGCTCCATTTCCTGCAGGGAACCATCCACAAACCAATACAGCACATTTTCAGCTGTCAATCAGCCACAGGAAAAAAAGACTTAACTCCCTCTTCAGTCAGGATTGCCTTGATTTCAAGGGAAAACAAGACAGAAGTCAATTTGGGAGACAAAATCCTGGCAAATCTACCTGCAGCTCTGCTGCTGCAATCAAGATTTGGAGGTCCTCCAGAAAACCCAGTGCTTTTACAAAAATAGTAATATAATTATTTATCAACCTGATTTGGCTTTGTCAGCTCTAGCTGAATGTGAGGATAAAAGCAATTGTTAGAGCTGCACATTTACCTGCCCAAGGGAAAGCTGCTGCGTTGGTGGCTGCACTGGGGCTTTGAGGCAGAAGCAGCAATGCCCTCACCTGGGGAAGGTGTCTGTGCAAGTCCAGCTGCAGGCACGGCAGGGATGCTCTGGTTTTTGATCAGTAACCAGGGCAACAGGGCAGAGCTGAGAGAGAAACAGCATCGCTGTGGTGTGAAGCCTAAAGCAGAGGCTGGAGGTAACCAGGAGGCTCCCGCTGCACCATTTGGGTTTTGTGTGTGCTTTTTTTAAGAGTTGCATTTGGATATGTGCAGACATGAATATTTTAGAGGAGACAAAGTGGATTGTTAAATAATCTGTGCTGTGCTGCCCACACGGGGACAGCGAGCACTGCTCACTGCTAAAATGCTCGGAATCAAATTGAGAAACATGAACAGAAGTTCATTTTCAAGGCTTATTAAATATTAAATATCTCAAGCCTCTCCTAAAAGAAACATTTATTGATATTTAGACTAACTCATTCATGTGCATGCTTTTGATTAAAGTTTACCTCTGGGGACATGGAATCAAAACAAGCGTGTGGATCAGAGCACAAGTCCTAATGGACCAGAGCTTATGGAGGAGAACATCTCTGCCATCACCACTCCTGCCCTCAGCCAAGGAACAAGCTGCTGAGGGAACACAGAGGAGGGTTTGGGTGCCTTTCATGGTGCCCCTGCAACAGCAGCGATGGAGCTGTGGTCCCTCCAGTCTTGATCATCCTTGATCATCCTGACCTTTCAGAGAAATACTTCACATTGCGCCCCAGTATCGTTAATTCCAGTATTTTGGCCATTCAGTCACTCATGAGATCTCTTCATACATCAAGAGCCTAATTTGATTACTTTAAAATACACAAAAAAGTGGTTTCTACCCTACTGCATCCCTAAAACCAAGTTCAACCATCACAAAGGATTCACTGATTGAGAAGTTTATGTCGTATCTATCCCCATCTCATATTGCTGAAATGCCTACAAGGTCACATCTCTTTTCAGCCCTGCCTGACTTCTCTTAGTGTGAAAGGTCTGATGGAATTGCAGCTTGAGGTGCTGTGACTACAGGCTTTATTAATTTCTTTTCATTCACCATTTGTCTCGCTTAATGATGAGCCTGAAGAATTACTTTAAGGGATGCATCCCTAGAGTCAGGTGTCAGTACAAGGACTTGCAGAGGACACTTCTGGACAGGTGAAAGGGGCTGGTCCTGAGCAGGAGGCAGGAAATTTGCTGTCTGTAGGTGAATGCAGCTAAGGGAGCCTCCCCTGCCCGCTGTGATCTCATGCAGCAATCTGGGGTGCAGCCCATCAGTGTCACTGGTGATGTCTGGAGGATGGCTAAAAGCCATCTTTGTTCCATGTGCTGGAAGTCAGGCCTTAATTTGGTTCCTTCTTCCTGGAACTTGGAAGATTGAGCACATTTCGGGGAACAGACGGCACAGAGATTGCTGGAATAACCAGGAAAGGCAAAACAGATTGGGAGCAGTCTCCCACACAACTTCCAGCCCATATGTGCTGGCAGAGCTCAGCTCAGCTCTTAACTCATCCACCAGAATAGAACATGACCGTGCAAACAAACTCAGGTGGTGGATGCATGCAGAAAAATATTTACAACACCAGGAAAAGCAAGTGGGTATCAAAAAATGCCAAACAACAAAGTAAAAATGAATTCTGGCAAAGGCCAAAGAGCCCAAGCACTAGAGATATCCTTTTGGAGTTTCTGACTAGGACTCACCTCACAAAGCCCAGGCCATCCCAGAACCCACACTCAGAGCACAGTCTGGCTCTGGTGTGGAAATGAAACCAAACTGGGAAGAGCGAAATTCTTGGATGAGATTTTGAGGTCTTTACACTCATTCATACTTGTGCAGCACAGTCTCTGTGTGACAACTCGGAGGTTTATAGCTAAGGAATGTAGTGCTGGGGTGGGAAGTGCTGCCTGGGAAATGGGATCCAGCAGAAATGTCTGTTCTCTGCAGGGTTTTGCCACTACCTGTGCAGAAAAGAGCAGCACATTGCTGCTGCTGCAATAGTAACAACTTAGATAACAGCAAATCATCAATCCGTGTGTACCATCAGGCTATAGGTCTGTGTTTAGCACAAAGAATGGTCTATGGGCAGATTAGCAAGTAGTTATTCAGTGGATGACTGCATAAGAATGGCACATAACCAGGCAGTTGTTAACAATCAATATTTTTCAGCACAGTTGCAGGGTTTTGATGGTCTGTAGCTGTCAGGAAAATTGTCTCAGCCCCACAGCTAACACAGCCTCGCCCTGTGCTGTGGAGGGAAAGATGTACTGACATATTTAACGGGCAAAGTACACCAAATAATGGTGTTTATATAGCTTAACAAATGGGGAAACAAAAGAACAGCATCCTCTCAAAACCTCTGTATTATTTAAGTGGTTCTGGTTGTAACACATTTCAGCAGTAGCTGTGAACCTGCTGAGAAAAGCAACTCTCTGCTATCACTCTGATGAGTGTTTATGAAGTCAAAGCTAAAAACCCCTATTTTCCTTCACTTTTCCATTATTCCACCTCAGAAGAGAGATTGGGAAATACTAGATTTTGAGCCAAATTCCACTTTTACAGCAGTGCAAATCCACTGACTTCAGATTTACTATTGACTGACAGCAGCGTGAGGAGAGATTCCAGGATTCATTTATGTGCATCGCTGCTCTTGAAAAGTGTATTTCCTGCATTTCGTGCTCCCAGCCAATTTAATCTACCACTTGTTGCCTTGGAAACATGCACTTTTCCTTCCTCCTCCATCCAAAATGGCAGTATTCCAGTTTTCCCTGTGCTGTAGTGCTTCTCTTACTAATCCATGCATCCCCAGTGTACACTTGGAATACTCTACTGTGCATTAGGCAACAGGGCTCCCAACAGGTCTTGGTTCCATTTTTGTGTGTTCAGAGCACAGATAATAAGCCCACAGGTAATAATTCAGTGAATTGGGAGCTCTTCATGTCACGAGGCAGAAAAGACATTTGCAAGTACGATTGTTTGCAATATCTGCTTCCTGTCTCACAGACACCCTTTGTTCTAGAAGGGGTTTCAGCTGCAACCTGGGGGAGTGAAAGACTTGCTAGACTGGAGGGTGACTCAGGAAAAGGTTGTTTAATTGAATTTGATATCCTGACTGTTTAGAAAGTTGATGTTTGAAGTGCTTGGGTGGCTCGTGCTTCTCGAGAACGCCTCGTACACCCACAGTTAAAGACACTCCAGTGTGACTTAATGTCTCAATGAAAACATGAATTCCCGGAAAAGATTATACTTGTGATATTGACTTCATGTGCTGCTCCTTGGGTATTTGTAGAAGCAGACATGATGGGTGAAGTGGCACTTAAAAGATGATGGAGACAGGAATTGAGATACAGAAACGTGGGCAGAGGAGTCAAACAGGAAGAACAAAGGGTCTGGGTACACAGAGAGGAATCAAAACTCGAGCACCCAAAGCTGAAAATCGTGGGTAAGTGGATGGTGCTGGGGCAAGGTTTCCTGGCAACCTTAAGGGAAAAGGAGGCACCTTTATTCAGTCATTACCTCAACTGGTATCTGCAGTTGTGGTGCTGCCTTGAGATTCTTGGAGAAGCACTTTCGAGTTGACTCACCCAGGAACTGAGACTGTAGCTAAAAGCACACCCAGATGAGACCCTGGTTTGTCCCTCGGGTAACAGAATGTGAAGTTCACGGTGCTGCTGGAGACAGAACAATACCAGGCAAACAGCACTTCAGATTGGCAGCCTAAAAGTGAAACAGCTCAACATGGAGCACTCACAAAGACGATTTTACCTTCTGACGGCACAAAAGCTGTACCGTGGCCTCCAAGGACAGCACATTCAGTGCCACTTCCCCACAGAAATGTCTCGGTGCAGCTTTGATCGCTGAAAAGGCATCAGCCCTCCAGACTGAGACCTTCAGCAGGGAACTGGGCTGAATGCACAGAACTTTGGGGAACATTTTGTTTAGATTGACCAAAAAAAGCGGTGTGTGGGTACAGGTACAAACTGCTGGTAGCCCTAACGCAGAAGTTTAGGAGACGATGAACTGAGCCCAGCCTAAGCTCACCCAGGGATTATTAGCAAAGGTTTTTCGATGAATCTCCGACTGTGCTTCAACTCTCGGTCACTGGACTAAAAACCAGGGAACTGCCCTAATTTCAGAAGGCTGGGAAGACTTGACACAGATTCTTCCCAGAGACAGAAAGGCAGGGGGGCAGGTACAAAAACCAGATCAGCTGTCAGCACTAATTAGCTGTGTACAATTTAATGCACTTCATTATTGGGCAGGAATCATCCAGGTAAGCATCCTGCTGATGCTAAAAATAACCCCAGCAAGAGCAGCGTGTGTGCAAGGCTCAGCTCCTCATACCAGACAGGAGCTAAATATAGAGCCACAATTTAATTCTGTGGGCGTGTGGGAGCCCTGGGAGCCTCCTGCCCCCTCGCTCTGCTCCAGACAGCAAGACGTGATGCTGGCAGGGGGACAGCTGGGGGCTGCTGTGGGATTTTATTAAGAGCTTGCACAGCACCCATGTGCTCAGTGAGGATTTGGGATTTTTGGAATGTTTTGCCCCTTTTCAGTTATGGCCTCTGCTTTTCAGGCTATGGAAAAGATATGGTGAGGGATGGGGTGTGGGGGGCAGAAGGGAGAATGGAGGAGATGCAAGTGAAGCTGAGAATTTTTTGGGGCTGTCTCAAGGATTAAGACATCCAGATCTTGAAGACATTATAGCATTCCCTATGCTCTTTCTTGGTGTCAAGCAGTGCCACACAGCTGGAAGCCTGCTGTGAACACAGTGACAGACAGCACTGACCTGGTCAAGGAGCTGAGGGTTAGTGTTTGCTGCCAGAGTTCCCGAGACAGCCTTCAGTGGTAAAAATCAGGAGGAAAGGGAGAAGAATCAAGTGTCATTAAGGTCTCCAAGCCATCAATAAGTTCAGCCTCCTGTTTACAGGGTTTTTCAAGTCCAAGGGAGCTGCAGTGCAGTTCAAATGGAGCATTAGAGAAGGTTCAAGTACATCTGTACATGCTGTACCTGAACTACAATGTCTCCTCGTCTAAAGGGCTGAGAAAGGTTTGTTCCCTTTCAGGTATTAATCCCCAAAAATAGAATGAACCTCTCTAACACCAGTCCCTGGTCAGCATGTAAACTTAACCTCCCTGAGTGTGTGATCATACTCTGGACAGCAGCTCTTGAACCAGAGGTGCTGCCTTGCCTCCGCAGCACTTGCACAATTAATTATGGAGCACCCTGTCAGCCCTGGGCAAGAGCCATAATCTGCAGCTGAACCAGAATGAGCAATTTGCTGTCTCAGACCAGCCCACAGTTCGCCTGGCAAGGATTTTTGAACACACTAATTTATTTATAAAGGGTTGAAACAGGGTTGCCTTAGTCCTGCGTTATTTTCTGGTTTGAACACATGCACACAACCCAGAGCTGCTCTCAGTGTGGGATTGTACTGCTGAGATTCAGCCTTCACCTTCTGCTGAAAATGGGGGTATTTGGGCAAGCATGAGGCAGTAAATCCTGCCAGAAGACAAAATAAAATTCCAAATTCCCAGGGCACAACTGACTAAAGATTGTCTTCTGGGAAGACACTATCTCCTTGCACAGCTCTGTTCTACTTCCCTGGTTCCAGTGCTGGGAATTCCTAATCAAACCTGTTTTGCACAGCCCGGTGAAGGCAAGGGCAGCAGGTCAGAGCACAGCAGGCAAGGAAAGAGCAGAGCAGCAGGTGGAAACACAGATAGGAATATACAGGGCCTTTTCTGGGACACAGAGTCAATTCCTCGAATAGATCTGGCGTAAGTGGCACAAATAAAACCAGAAATAAAAAAAAAAACAAACAGAGTGCAGAAAGCTGTAAAGTATCACAGAGGAGCACAATTACATAAACAAACTTACAGGAAAGCTGCTAAAGCAAGTGTAATTGAATAAGAAAAAATCCTTTTTGGGAAGAAAACTATGCACTTGCTTTGCCCTGCCAACCCACCCACTCTGAGCAGAGGCACATGCTCAGCTCAGATCCCTTCCCAGAAATTGGGCACCTCCACACGCCTGAAGATCTGTGGTGAAACAAGCAGTCATAAACCAAAGTGGAAATGCATAAAATGCCAGTAATACTCTGTAATGCTTCACCTTACACTGGATTATGATTCAGGTCCTTGAGCTCGTGTGGGTGTGCCAGCACGAGTAATTACAGAAAGAAATTACTTTAATTTAATTTGCAGAGCTTAATCGATAGAGACCAAAGTAAGCTGCTCTGGTTGTCACAGTGATTGGTGCTGTTGTGGGATGAAAACCTGACCAGAACAAGGTGCTGTAACAGTTGTGAGCTCCTGATAACCCAAGGGTTGGGCAGGGAGGGATTCAGGCATTCACAGTGCCAGCCCTCACTCTGTATAGGCACGGTCACTGTGTCACTGAGGTGATTTAGGATTTGGAGTTTTTTGGGGTTAGATCTGTTAATGAAATTCAGGAAAAATGTTTTCTGCACTTAAAGCCAAGCAGTTACTTCACTTGGTTGGAACAGAAGCCAGATGGGATGGACGGTGTGTATCTGAAAGGCTCGAACTGTATTAGCACAGTCTCAGCCAGAATGGGGTTTGGTTGCATGTTTTTGGACACATCCATTTCAGATGTGCCACTTGAACGCATTTGAGAACAAAAGAGAGGGAGGAAGTTTTGGTGCTGTGTTGGTTCTCCCCACACTTGCCTTTGAAACCTAAGCAAATTTATATGCTGTCTGGATATAAATGTCACCATGACTGTTGCAGTGAATTGCCTGCAGAATACCTAAATGGGCACTTCTCCCACAAAATCTGAAATGTGGCTTAGTCTGGAGAAGAAAAAACCTCCTTAATGTGCAGAGGCACAGCTGCACCCACTGTCCTGGGGGCACAGCACTGAGATATCCCTGCTGTATGGGGAGGGGTCTCAGGTGAATCACCTGCACCTTCCCATGAAGACCTTGATCATATATTTGGGCTCTCTTCCAAGAAAACTGTGTCTCAGTACATGTGATCCAAGGGAACTGTAATTCATACCCTGCAGTTTCGGGTTCACCACATTCTGTGAGTTACTACAGTTCCCTCCTCCCGCAGCTTCTGCAGCCTGGTTCATTCAGGATCTCAGCTCCTCCAGGAATTGGAGGCTTGGGCTTGCTGCTTTCACATAGAAAAAACTGGGTCAGTCTAGCACAGCTTCTTTTAGAAATAACTTCAGAGAAAGTAAGGGGCAGGAAAAATGAAATAAATATTTAGAAAAGAGGAAGTGAGGGAAGGAGAGAAAACAGATCAGAACAGAAGGTCACTGATTTTCCTCAACCACTGCTCAATAGATGATGTGCAGTTGAAACAATTATTGAAACGTGGCTTTTGCTAAGTCTCTTTGATTGCATTGCCAGTGCCCACCTGGCAAGCTGCAGCTGTATAATCAGGTCTTGGGAGCTACTTGAGTCAACCAGAGCACCACAAGTTTCCTTCAGTATCTGTTTTTCAGGCTAATTAACTCATCCAAGTGGCCAGCACACTTTCTTGACCTCCCCAGACTCTGGAGAGTGTTTTTTCCCCTGGAAAGCATTCTTATTTTCCATCTTTTCCTTTAGCTCTCACATGGTACACACCAGAAAACAAAAAACAAACAAAGGACTCCTAGGTTTATCAATCCATGCTCACATTTTTATCCAGTGAAATTAAGAAGAAATGGACCACACTTTTGGGGGTTGAAGACCTCCTCCTACTGAGAGCCCCCTTATACAGAGGATATCAAGACAACTGGGAAAGAACAACCAGCTAGTTGGCAAATCCTGAGTCTTAAATCACATTAGAAGCAGGTTAATCCTCAATCCTCAAGTTAGTCCACTTTTCTGCAAAGACATGTCAGTTATTTTACTTTGTTAAAGCTATACAGAATTCCACTGGGGCAAGAAACAAGCAGCAAGAATAAAACCTGAGTTCTTCACTGTGGAAGAAAACCTCTCAAAAACAAGACTGCATGGCTCACAGATGAACCACCAGTGTCCTTTGCTTGAGATGATCATATTCATTAGGCAAATTAAATTCTGAATGAATTAATACTTCATTAGTTTCTCAGAAATTATGTTAAAAAAATTAAAGGCAGGCTGTTTCTGCAGAAAGCAGCTGGCCTGCTGCACAGAGATCAGGCTAATTTGAGGGTGTCTGCAAAAGCCATATTCTGGCCAGGCTACACTGCAGCCTTGTTATAATCATCACTGGGAATGGCTGCAGCACTTCCAAATACCACCCAGCTGGGGAAAAAATCCTCCTTCTCAGGAAAAGCTTAAACAAACCAGGACTAATGTGGTCAGGGAAGTTATATTTATGGGCGTCGTGCAGTTAAGCTTACAGAAATCCCTTTATCAGCCCGTTTACACCAAAAAGGAAAAAGGTAACAGGGAATGATGTGTGTGGGAATGCCAAGCTTAGGTCTGCAAGGGGGATGGGAGCAGGAGGCTCAGGGCTAGCAGGGAATTTTGGTGACTTGCTGTGCATCAGCTGCCAAAGGCAGGAAAATTGGGGTCTGAGGGAGGGTGTGCACAGAGCCCAGGCCTGCCTGAGCTCTGAGGAGTCACTGCCTGGCCTTCCCCATCCCAGCAGTCCCTCCTCAGGCAGGGAACAGCTCTGAGGACAATCACGGAGGAGGCACAATGGGATCCTTTCCCGAGAACATGCACGAAGGTTTTGTGTGGCAGCCTTGAGCTTTGTGAGTGAGAGACAATGTTTGTTGTACCACAACAAATCCCAGCTGTAACAGCCAAACTCAGTGCTACATAATTGAATTCTCACGTTTTATTCAGTTGAGGAACCTGAATTTCAGAAGTTCAGAATATTCTGTTCTGTGTGAAATTTGCCAGCAAATCCTGTTTGGATTTACATGACCATAACTAAACGCAGGATCCTAAACAAAGTTAAGGAGGGTCCCAAAAAAGCTTTGGGGAGAAGCAGACAGAATATGAGGATGACATTTTAAAATTCAAATCCTGCCTGTATTTTCTTGTAAGTTAGCCTGTCTGCAGTGCTCAGAGTCACACTTTGTGGCATCGAGTGACTAATAATACTCCTTACCCTGTCCCATTTAAAAACAAAGAAAAACAGAATTACTGAAATACCATTTGCAGAGGGAAGTGAATAAATTCCCAGAGGGGCTGCAGACCTGGTTTTTCAGACAAGACAATTTGCCACATTCTCCTATTCTGTACAACAGAGATAACCATGTAGACCAGCCTTGCAGAGCACTGTGAGAGCTGCTGCTGAAAGAACTACAAAACTGATGAACACTGAGATCAGGGGACTCGAACCCCTACAGACTGCTTGGGCCAACAGTCCAACTCTTTGAGCTGTCAACTGAATTTCTCATTTCACTCTGCACTGAGAGCAGGAGCACTCTGTATTCAAAAATCAACAGATAACCTCAAGAGAAACTCAGAAAAGATAAATGGGAGGGCAGTAAAAAGCAGCATTCAGAGCCTGCTGCAGGCAAAGGCTGTGTGGCTCTGGCCAGGCAAGGTCAGTGACAGTGTGAGGCCAAGCTCTTGGTCTAACTCCATCCTGGAAAATGCTGGGCCAACAGCAGTGTGCACGAGAGAAACAGAAAATAGTACACCAGATGGTGAAATGCTGTCTGAAGGCAGGGATATCCCATCCTTTTGGAGATGCTGTGTGGGTGAGTGACAGGCGAGAACTAGAAAGTACTTGCCTTGCCAGGGGAGCATTCCCAGAGAGATTCCTGCGGGCTGGGAGCAGGTGCCCAGCCTCACACACGGCCCCAGCAGGGACTGCCTATCCCAGCAGCACTGGCAACTTCAGAAATTGCTGTCATTTAGGTTTTTTCCTGCAGGGATTACACAAAGTACTTGGAGAGTGCTGCATTTTCCTTGATTTACTCCAGTAATTAAGAAAGCTGCTCCCTGGCATTGAGCCTGACATTACAGGGAGTTTGCAAAGTGCCACAGCGTGTCCACTCCTGCTTGGAGGTACTGGGTTAGGAGGTTCACAGCTCACACAGCTTGATAGGGGTAAATCCTGTCCTTGCAGAGGGCAAAGACACCTTGCAGAGGTTTATTTGACCTCCCAGACTTGGCAGATTGCCAAAGGGTCCCTGGTATAGAACTGCAGGTGACAGGGAAGGATGTTCTCCAGAACTCACTCTGCAGGAGGAAAGTCCAGCAGCTCCCATCCATGGCAAGAAGGGCCATTCTCAAATTGTTTTACATCAAGTGAGGGGGAGGAGGGGAAGTGACACTCAGCTGACAGCCCACACATGCCAGTACTTTGTCTGCTCTCTGCAAATCCAGCTGTGGTTTCTTCCAGTGACCCAAATCCCACAGTTGCACATTGCAGTGGCATCTGTTGTAGGGGCAACTATTTATGGATTAAGTGCACAGTACTGCAGGGTCTTAGTGCAGCCCTGAGCATCCCAGCTGAGCCCAGGACGTTCTGGGACACTTCCATCCATGGACAATATCTCTGTTGATGCCCTCTGAAACAGAGCTAGTGCTGCAGTCCAAACTGGCATGTCTCTCTGTCATCCTGTCCCTGTCCTCTCTGACTGCCATGGCTGAAATTGCACTCCTGCCTGCCAAGGAAAGTGAGCCACAAACCTACAGACACTTCATCTCACACAGGGCACAAAAGTGGCTGACTAGCCAGCCTCAGCCTCCCTGGAGGAGAGCAGGCACGAACACTGTATTAGGGATTGTTCATACAGTGAAGCTAAAACCTAGGTAAATAAAAAAAAGAGCTCTTTTTCCCTTTTCTTTTATCATTACCCAGCAGTATGCAGCTGTCACTAGGACAGGAAAGTCTCAGGTCAGTGGCAGTCCCCACCACTGGGCTGAGACTTGTCTCTGTCTGCTGGTTACTGCAGACTCCCTCCTGCTGCTCGTGCAGTTGCTATCAGAGTTGATTTTAGTATCATTCTGGCAGTGGCAGATGTCTTTATTTAAAATGATATCATGGTAATAAACACATAATGGGATAGAACTAAAACCCTGGGATTTATATGATTGCTTTTGTTTGCCTGTCCTGAAGCATCAAACCCACAATGTTCTCCATTTGCCCAAATCTGAGATATGTAGCATTGCTTTTTGCTTTCTCATTCTGTGGGAACACAGGGCTCCAGAGTTTTACTCCTATTTCAGAGGGAAAAAAAAAAGGAAAAAAAAGAAAGAAAACATTTCACTGTAAAGCAATAGGTTATCAACCATTTTCAGTGACCTGCACAGTGTGACCAGGTCATATCCAGCACATGGTTTCTGCTGGAAGATCCTTCAACACCCATTTTATACCAACCTGAAGCTCTCCTCCACCTTCAGCAGAGGAGGTGCACTGGGAGCTGCATGGCTCACTCTGTTATTTGAAGAGTGTGTTCTTTCAGCACTTAGCCTTGCTGAGCTATTTTTAGCTTGAAAGTATTCCCCAAACCAGCTCTTTGCCCAGCTGCAAGGCAAAGCAGAAGTGAGAACAAGCTGCTGTTCAGTGCTGCTCATGAGAACAGAGCTGCTCACGCTGACACTGCATCAAACTACAGACAGGGAACATGTCTTTGGCTGAACAACCAGTTGTACTTTTGTCACCCTAATGACTAGATATTGTAATTCTATTACAAACAGGACAGACCCAATATCCAGCAGCTCTGTTAAACCACAGAGTGGGGAAGCAGGTGGAAGGGAGAGGAGAAAGCTGCTGTTCTGAAATAAGCAGTTATTACATTTAAACCCCATGCCAGCACGTTAGCTCTTGCATATTAACTAATAACTCAGATGAAAATTAAAGCTACTGTGCTTTGTTGGCCCCACAACAGGCAACACCATCCTCCAAGAGTCCTTATCTGAGCGTGGAGAGAGGTATGAAAGCAAAAGCCTCCAGAAGATGCTGGAAGGATGCTCAGATCTGCAGGGAGCTTTGCAGCAGGTCTTTGAACTTGGTCCTGGTCTGCTCCCAGCTGTGCCTGCCCTTTCCTCCTCACACCTTGGGGAGAGCAGGCACCCAAAGGTCAAATGCAGCAGGGCTTTCACTGGTAGTGAAAACAGTGATTGCCCTCAAGCCTTCTCCACCTGAATCCTCTGACACAATTAGATCCTGGCTGGGTTGCTGTTTCAGCCCACACAGAGCTCACAGCCCTGTGCAATAACAAACCTGTCACAGGGCAGGTCCTTCAGGGACAGTGGGTTATGTTACAAGGGTCATGCTGGGCAAGTGTGTGGTTTCTATTTCAGCTCAAATCTGAACTCTTTGCACAGTTCCTATCACAGAAATGATAATGATGGACAACTGTAATTGCCTGGTAGATGAGTGACAACATAATTAACAGAACTCGTGCTGATTTGCAGCTTTGAAAATCCAGACAGAACTAAAGGCCAAACAAATAAATAACACATGTAATTAAGGCAACATTTATAGCCTCTGTGTTTATCTGCAGTTTTCTTATTTGGATGCAAAAAATAGTTCATGATGGCACAGAGACACAAATATCAGGCGATTTTAAAGAATGCAACTCACAGCATTTTCCAAACCACCCCTCCCTTTTCACACCACTCTGGGCTCCCTACTGTCAGAGGTCAGCAAATGCTCTTAGGATGATACTGTTGGATGCTCCAGGGGCTGGAGAACTTCTGCTATGGGGAGAGGCTGAGAGAGCTGGGGTTGTTCAGCCTGGGGACAAGAAGCTTCTAAGGAGATGATACTGTGGCCTTCCAGGACTTAAAGGGGTTATAAAAAAAGAGGGAGAGCAACCTTTTACATGGGCAGATAGTGATAGGTCAAGGGGAATGGTTTTAAACTGAAGGAAGGTCAGGTTACATTAGATAAGAGAAAGAAGATTTTTACAGTGAGGGTGTAAAACACTGGAACAGGTTACTCAGAGAGGTGGCAAATGTCCCATTTCTGGAAACATTCAGTGTCAGGTTGGATGAGGCTCTGAACAACCTGATCTACTTGAAGATGTCCCTGCTCATTGCAGGGGCATTGGACAAGATGCCTTTAAAGGCTCTTTCCAACTCAAACTATCCTGATTCTGTGATTTTCCTGTTATGGGAAATGCTGGCACATCAGTTCCCACTTTTTACATGATCCAGAATTACCTTGGGGTAAAAACAAGCTTGTGTCTCAGTGTCTGCCTTCTAATTTTGTGCAGACAGTAAAAGAGAAGTCCCTCCCAGCACGGATTTACTACTACCCATAATTGTACATTGCAGGCAGGCACAGTGCAGTGCGTGGGTGACTCAAAGCCCTGGCACACGTCCTCTTCACAGCTACTTATAGGAAGGATGAAAATAAACTTCTTGTTGAATTGAACATGATGTTCTGGCAACAGAGATACCAATTTAAGAGGCAGAGCCTCTGCCTCCTGATGGGCAGCAGACACAAGCAGCTTTATGAGAAGCAAAACCAGGGCACTCCCATTTCTCCTCCCTTTGCTTGGGCTGCGAGAGGGATCCTTCCCACCACCTCCCTTCCCGACTCGTCTGCAAAACCACCTGACACCAGGGACAATCAATGCAATTGCTGCTGGCTACAGCTCATTTACTGATGGCTGGATTGATTGCTCACTTGTCAGTGCAGGGTCCACGGGCACATGCACGTGTCCAAGTTCATTCCTCCCTTTGGAGGAGATCGTCAGAATCACATGGATCTTACTAAGGCCAGCAACAGGATTCCAAAGTAAAACTTTTGGCTTCAGCTAAAAATCTAAAAGAAATTCAGTTTTGTGGCAACCATACCTGCAGGCACTGTGCGACAGATTCTGTGAAAAAATGTATTTGGGAAACAGGAACTTACTTTGGGGACAGATAAGAAACCACACAAACCTGAGCTGGTTTTCACTGAGTCTGCCAGGCAGGTGAGATACAGGCTAACAAGAGGAGAGAAAGGAAGGAGGGACTGCCTGGAAAGGAAGGGCTGTGGAGGTGTGGGAAGGCAGCACAGCCCCATGAGCACACAGAGTGCTGTGCCTGCTCCAGACTGGTCTCTCATCAGCCATTCTGTGCCCACACCTGTGAGCCCTCAGCTTGCCGTGGCTTTGCTGGGATGCAGCTCCCACAAGGGACAAAGGAGACACTGCTGAGGGTAGCTGTGAGGGCAGAGAAGTTGGCAGCACCTCCTGCTCACAGGACACATGGATGCATTGCCCATCGGACAGCAGCCCCTGGGCCCTGGTGATGTGCAGGTCCTCAGCCTGCCGAGCACTCAGTCACCTGTACCTGTCCAATATGATCAACCCTTGTGTGACAGGGGTCCCAAGACATTCATTCCCTTCGGTGTGAAGGAGACAGTCTGGCAGTGTGAAGCTGATATTGATCTCCTGATCAGCAGTGAGGCACATGTGCGAGTCCCTGAGCTCACACACGTGTGACTTTGCTCCGGAGGGGATGAGCCATTTCTGGCTTTCCCCACACTCCAAATCCACACCTGCACTCCTGCTGGTGTCCAGCACCATCCTGGCAGGGCTCTGATGGCAGAGGGCAGCCTGCTTTGCTGCAATTGCATACCACACGTGTTCCCCAAGGGGAAAAGCCAGGCAGCACAGATCCCCTGCCCCTCTGAGGGCCAAGGGAGTGCTCATGGATGTCAGGGGATTCTCCTGGGCCCACTCCATGGGGAAGACAAACACCTCGAGGCCATGTGCAAACTGTGAGCAGCTGAGGAGCTTTGAGACCAAGACCTGTTGGCTGCAGGCTGTTCTGGGGAGAACCAGAGGTGACTGAGCTGACTTGCAATCGCCTGCTCCTCTCACCCACAGGAGTAACACTGGGAGAACACGGGAGCAAGCAAAGTCTTTGGCTTCTATCTATAATAATATGCATATTATTATTATCTCCCTGATTCCTCTTTCTGAGCCCAAATTACTGGAGAAAACATTCTAAAGGTAGTCTGAAAATACACCCAGAACACTCCCCAAGCTTCAAACAACTGAAGAACACCTGCTGCTTTGTCTGTGCCCACTTTGCACAGAACAACGGCAACAACAAAACCTTTGCAATTTTTCTGAATATGAGAAATAGCTGCACATGAAGTATTGTGTGTCCATCCCCTTTTACGCCCACACACTTATGGTGACTATTGTGAGAAAATGTCAGGGTCTAGCCAAACTTGGAGCCTCTCTGACGCATGTCCAGCAATCTCTGAGCTGAATCTAGATACCACTTACAGGGAAGTGCCCCTGGTGCCTCCAGTTGTGCTCAGTTTCCCCGAGGTAGCTGCAGTCACCTCTGAGGTGCAGCCAGTTCAGCTGCACTTACTGCTGCTCTTGGCATCCCTTGGTTTAAGCTTCCAGGGAAGCAAATTCCTCGGCTGAGTACTCTTAACATGAGACCACGGCAATTCCAGTGACACTGTGGGGGAATCCAGGCAGAGGTAGGACCTCCCTGAGTTAGTCCAGCATTTTCAACAAAGGTTCAAGACCTTCCCCAAAACAACCAGCCCCACAGAGGTGCTCAAAGGGAGCACTCCTGCCTCACCAGGCAGTACAAAAATACCCAAACCTAGGTTTTTATAACACCCAAGAACACAACAGCATTAATTGGCTGTTTTTCCCAGAAGCAAGAAATAGCTATTGAAATCAGCTGAAAGGAAATCATTACTGTCACACAACAGAAGTGCTGGACTACGTGAGTGCTCCCTGCAGAGCTCAGTCACCTTGCTGAGGTGAGTTCACGTGGGGCTCTGAGTCCCCAAGTGACAAAAGAACAGGAATGGAAAGCACAGGACTCACCCAGCCATGACCATGCTGTGTTGCAGCAGTGCTGGAGCCTCCTGTCCACCTCAGACCTTCAAATGCCACCTCCAGCCAGAGCTGCTGACAGCCACACCAGCCCAGGGCCAGCCCTGCAACCACCCTCACTCAGGTGCAGAGACTTCCCTGGATCCACAGGAAATGAGCCAGGACTCTAAAAATCACCTGCACGTGCCTCATACAAAATTCTCTGTGCAAAGCCACTGGAGAGTGCCCATAGTCACTGGAGGGTCAGGTTTTAGCCTTCACAAAGGCTCCCTCATGGCAGGTGCCTGTTTCATCCTCTGCAGCCACACATGCCCTGTCACTGGCAAAGCATCTGGAGCCCATCACCTTCACCAGCTCCCCTGGCCCCCTACCCCAAGCCCAGACACCCCACAGCAGCTTAGAAGGGAAGTGAAATTTTTTTTCTGGGCACAGAGAGGCTTCTCCTGAACAGCAGAAATAACAAATTGACCCAAAATGTCCCTGGACTTTGATAGCAACAATGTCAGAGGTTTTTACCACTTCCCATTTGATCGTGACTTGGTGTTTTCACTCTATCCCCACCTTCCTGAAACCCTGTTAGAAATTTATTTTTAACCAAATCCGTGTCTAGTTTTGTGACTGTGACACAAAGTTTGGAAGTGAGGTCTGTATTTCTGAGAAACTCAGGAAAAAACCCTGCAGTGCTCTCATGTGTACATAGTCCTGGGTGTGACCACACCTTTTGCTTCTGTTGGAGGTAGAGCTGAGGGTGTGCACAGAAAAATGGACACTTACCCTGTATTTATCAAAGCCAAAAGGGAAACAGGGTTTAAATATTCAACCCTCATACATATTATATATAAGTACAGAGCATTCACACAGAATCACAGAATATTCGTATACATTTTCATTCTCATAGTGCTTCATTCATTATGTTAGGCTTTTAATCCCCCAGTTTAAAAGGGGCTTCTGAAATCTAATGTACAGATTTGGGAGAGTCTCTCAGTCCCACACAGCAGGGCTATAATTAAGAATGGCTGAGAGAGAGGTATATGAGCAGCAGGTCGGGTGGACCTCTCATTTGCAGATGAACTCTTGGAGTAAGTCATTCTTCCCTGATTTATATCATAAAACACACTTTAATCTGTTTCAAACAAAACCTAGCCAGAGTTGTGTAATTTCTGAGACATAAGGGAAATGAGCGAGGAGGGAGGAGTCCAAGGGTAACAGGAATTAAAAATGCATGTTTAAAGCCTTTAGTTTCAGCATCATTCCTCTTTCAGTAGGGATTATTGCAACTTCTGCTGCCGGAGTATGTGGTTCATTACTCCAAAGAGAACCCAGAGGAGAAAAGCCTTGGGTGATACAAAGTGTTAGGTGGGAAGAGTGAGAATTAGGCTAGGTGTTTCTACACAAGAGCTCGCCTAATCCAGGTTTTCTGTTGGTGTGAATTTGGTGCAGTAGTTGTGGTGCCTCCCTGTTGCTAAAGATGAGAGTTTTTCCAGAGAGTTTAATTTAAAAAAGGGGAAAGAGTTGTTAGTCTGATAGTATAGAACCACGGAGTTGATTTTGAAGGTATAT
Organism: Vireo altiloquus; assembly: GCA_013396875.1. NCBI lineage: Eukaryota > Metazoa > Chordata > Aves > Passeriformes > Vireonidae > Vireo > Vireo altiloquus. Next base: position 1,136,331 of record VZRF01006729.1, on the reverse strand, counting down.
TGGGTAAGGCTTACTAAACAAGGAGAAATTGGAATCAGGTAATTTTACCAGTTCTTTTGCAGTGTGTTAACAATTACTTCATTTTTCCATCTGCTGTATATGTGATAAAATGTAGATCCAGTTACAGCATGACTTTATAATTATTCCTTTATTCCCTAAACCCAGCAGAGGGATAGCTGCAGCAGTTTGCAGTGTGGTCCCTGCTCTGAGTGTTTCTTTGTCTCTGTAACTTCATCTCCGGCTTGGCAACATCTGCTGAGAGCAGACGATGAGAATCCTCAGCGTTGCCAGAACGCAGGCCAGGAAGCATCGGAAACTCTTTCCGATCTGCTGGCTGGATTATTACACGAAAGGCAGCAAAGGCAGGCTCCATGTGTGCGTGTGCCTGCCTCGGGGAGGGCTCCGGTTACCTGAGATCCTCTGCAGATACCACCGTGCCTCGCGGGGGAGTTCTCATTTAGTATGCGGAATAAAACCGCCGTGGCACCGATCATATGATTTGGGAGAGTGAATCCTGAGGCAGCGCTGCCGAAAAGGGGAGGTGGCAGCAGGAGCAGGGTTGAGAGAGCTCTGAGCAGCGCAGGGGCTGCGATCGGCAGGCAGAGCAGCGCTGGGGCATCGCGGGGAAAGCACGGGAAAGCTTCATTTCTGCCCAGCCTGCCTTCTGCCAGCATGGTGTTAGGAGAGAAAAGGAAACGCGCTGCTGCCTGTGGTTAAAAGGTAAAGGCGGTGATAGAAGATCGCTGTGAAACTCCTTTGATAACCACCTGGAGAGTGAATTTTACCTCTGGAGAGTGCTGGTTCCGACTGACTGTCTGGGAAGTGGGATGAAAAGGATGCTCGTTCCGAGGAGGCGTTTCACTGGCAGCAGAGCAAACTAGAACAGAACTTTTACCTGCGTTATTGGCATTTGGGAAAAATAATATAAGAAAGAATTCGCTGCCAGGATTCCTTTCTTTTTGTCTTCTTCACGAGTCCTGGAGAGAGATTTTGTAGTCCCCTCCTGAAGAAAACACCAACCAGAATTCAGAATACTGCAGACTTTCCAAAGAACATGGTACAAAATGTGATTTTGGTGTTTTTCCGCAGGCGACTCAGCCAAAGACCTGCTGTTGAGGAGCTAGAAAGAAGGAATATACTGAAACGTGAGTATTTATTTGTCCTAAAGTGTTTCATATGTGTTCATCGAAATCAGTGATTGCGTTTCCAGAATGTATTATATTTAAATGGACAAATTAATTCACTGGGATTATCTTCTGTACGCAAAAGTTTTAACTTTTCACAAAGACTTGCAATTTTAGGACAGAAAAGAACTGTTCAGGTTCAGGCTTTCAGGTAACATTCATTCTGATTACGCTGTCACTGGTGTCCAAGAGGGGAATACAATCCAAGTGTCACAGTGCCATGAGAATTGGAGCGACACTTTTCAAGACATGGATTTTCAAGGCAAACACTGAATAGCTCTGGGAATGCAGTGGAAAGGGGAAGCATCCTTGCAGAGATGTGATTCTCCCCAGGTCCATTTGTTCATGTCACTGGAGATCTTCCCAAAGCCAAGTCAAGGCTGGGTCTGAAATATCAGAATTATTAGAGGGACAGTCCCAGGCCTGTTATGGGCTCTGCCACAGGGGAGTGTTCTCAGCATCTCTCAAATTCACAAGGCAAAACTTGCGACTCTTTTCCTAAATGTTTCCAAGGGGTCAAACAAGTGATGAACATAATCCCTTTGCTTAAAACTGCTGAATTAGGGAAAGGTGAGAGAGAGCTTTGAAATTGTCAGCACTGTGGATCTCAAAAGAGGAGATCCATCTGCTATTTAGTCTATTTAGTGTTGAGAGACAAAACCCGGAGTGATGTGAACTATAGTTTCTCATTAAACAAGCATAAAACATAAAGCTACAGAAATCTGTCACACAAGCAATGCTGCCTACACTGTTTAATTTATATTTAATCATGTGATTGTGATTCACTAGGAAAAAAGTTATCTACATTGCTTTACCTAAAATTCAATGTTTCAGAACTTTCTTAGTAGTTCCTAGGGAAAAGCCTTATGCTCTTGCCATTGATGTTATTTGGGATTTCATTTCAGTTTTAACACAGAGGGATTCTACAGGCAACATATATTTAGCAGTATTTGCCATGCTGTTCCAATGCACAGATCACACACAGTAAAATGAGCTGTATTTAGCATGTGCACAGCTCGAGGAGGAAAAGGAAACCCTCCTTGCAACGTGGGTGGGTGAACTTGGCCAAACTTCACCTGCCATCTACCATAAGAGGCAGGAAAAAACAGTAACCCAAGATCCTGAAATATGTGGGGCCAGATTTTCAAGAGTCAGTAACTAAGACCTCTGAAAATATGTTTCTTTGGGATTTTTTCCTGGCTAAGGAAAAGTTGATCTCCACTGAAAGAATCTGTTCCTTTATGTTTACTTTTTTGAAGTGTGCTGGTTACATCCTTAATCTGGGTTAAACTGACTGGTTTTAATAATAAAAAAGTTTGAATACATTCATATAATGAGCTTAGAGAGAGATAAAGCAGAAAGAAGATAAAGCAGAATTAAAGATAGTTCCTGAATACCAGCTAAACATACTGGTCTAGATTTGTATCTCATTTAAAGAGCTCCCAGCATGGAAAAAATTTCTGGACTTCTGTTGAGTTGCTCAGGCTTTATACAGGTTCAGTTGGGATCAGAACCACTTCCATTTTATTTACCTCTGCCATTATATAAAAAGCTGAGTATCCTGTAAAGCTGTGGCAGTATAAATGGCTTTCAGTGAAATCTCCACAACCTCCTCCAGGTGTAGTAAGGGTCTGTGCAGTTTTAAGATGTGCATTTCGCAACATCTTTGATGTTCATAATTGGTACTGCTGAGAGAAGTTCTTTTATGGACTCAGAACTCACATTTGTACAACTCTGGTAAAAAGAGAAGCCTATTGCAAAGTACAACTACTGTTACTTTAAAGCAAATCTCAGCAAGATTTTAAAAAGTGATTTCTTATCTCCTTCAGGGAGTTGTTTCTGAGATAAAAGTAATACTTAAAAAGAAAGTTTAAAGCCAGCACTTTCTTACAATTTTGTTGATCTTCCAAGTCCTTTAACCATAGAAACACTGCTGGCTTCCCACCAAGCATGAAAAGCAAATGAACTCAAATCACAGCCCAGGTGTCAGATGTGTCCTTGCTGTGCTGAACAGAAAGCTGAACTCACAGCCAAGAAGGCATCTCTTAAACCCCTCTCTACAATCCCTGCTTCATTCTGAACCCAAGGAGTTGCCTGAGTGCCACTCGGAGCTGAGAGCTCCCCGAGGAAGTGGCAGAGCACAGAATGAGTTCCAGCCCTGCACAGACCCCTCAGAACTGGGAGCATCTCTGCTGAGGTTTACAGAAGCAGCCCTCAGAAATGAATGGATATGTGTGGGCAGAATGGGAAAGCCTCTCTGGGTTGTCTGAGTAATAATGCCTGAGTTCTAGAATCCCTTGCCAGCATTTCATATCAAATCTCAGGTTATTTTTTTTTGTGAAAGAACCCTTTCTCTTATTTCTGGAGATGGAAATAAGCACTGAACCCAAGTGAATAGAAATAACTCATTACACATTAATATATTTGGAAAAGCATTTTCTGATCAGAAATGTGTATTTTTGGCTTTTCTTTGGGAATTAGAATCATCGAATCACAGAAGGGTTTGGGTTGGAAAGGACCTTAAAAATCATCTTTTTCCAGCCTCTACCATGGGCAGAGACACTTTCCACTATGCCAAGCCCCATCCAATCTGCCTCGGACACTTCAGGGATTGGTAGCCACAGCTTCTCTGGGCAGTTCTCTCACTGCATCTCATACCTTATAAAGGCACTATGCTACAGAAAATTATCTATTTTTAATTTAAAAAAAATACAAGATAGGGATATCTACTCTAAAAGGGGTGAATTAAAGCTGAATGAATAAGTTCTTGCCGGTATCTCTGTATCTAAGAATACCTTCTACTTTTCAAAGCCTGTTCTCCTTTTCCACATTGCAGACTGAAATAGCTGCTCATCCCTGACACAGCACTAATTTTAGCTGACCTGTTCTCTTTACATTTTGTGCCTTGCCACTGAACTGTAATGCAGCACATTATAGCATTTTAAATTCATTTGATTTACATTTCTACCATAGCCAGGCGGAGCTATGCACTACTTTGTTATTTTAAATAGATAGGATTGCATTTCAGTGTCATCTAATGAGCGCAAAAATCAGGGAGAAAAATGCTTCATTGTTAAAAATGTCTTGGAAATCCATCTGCAGTGCTAATGGGTTTTGGAGGCATAGTAGAAATCACGTGTGTGCTTTAACAGTGGAAATATCTAATGCAAGTGAGTATAATAAACCTCACAGTAGTACCCAGAGAATCCCAGAATGGTTAAACCTTTTTTCTCTGGCTCTGCAGCTTTGTTCAGGTCACGGGCTCACGCCTTAATTTAGTCACAGATAGTACTGGAAATAGAAACGCCATTAACTCGTTTCCTAAGGCAGGGGATCTATTTCACACAGCGTTACAGCACTCGGCTCTATTTTTAGAGCCAGTGTGTAGGAGTTCTCACGGCTTGAATGCTAATAGGCACAACACACAAAGACAAGCGGGCTGAGCTCAGAGCAGAGCTCTGCAAAGGAAGCCCCGGGAGGAGAAGAGGTCTCAGGTCAGGCAAAGCCAAGGTGCAGGGCAGAGGCAGCGAGTGATGCAGTGAGAGCACTGAGGGCAGAGTGCTCTCCCTGAGGCTCCTCAGCATCTGACAGCATGAATGGCTCCAGCAGCACGGAGAGTAAAAAAGGATGGTTAATCAACCGTGGAGTGTTTTGATTTTCCTTGTGAAGTTTATCCGAGTGGAGCGTTGGTGTGGCTGCTGCTGTTTGATTAAATCTCCGCGGAGCTCGGAGCGCGGGCAGAGCTCACATCGGCACCAGCACGGTGTCCTCACACAGAGGTGACTCCGTGCTCCAGCACACACCAGAGATGCACTGAATTTACCCCAACACACAACTGCGAGCTGCTCCTTTCGCTGTGCTCATTATTGCCTGGAGTTTGGGAAAACACCAAACTTCCTCATGAGGAAAGTCATCTTTTTCTTTATATTCTCCGCAGAACGAAATGATCAAACGGAACAGGAAGAGAGAAGGGAAATCAAGCAGAGACTGACAAGAAAGGTAAAATCTTGCAATACCTGCTATTAGCTTTTAGAAATTTACTAAAATTACTATAATATCAACCAGTCATAGAGGTCGTTATTACACAGAACCTCCCTTATATGCATCCTCCTCAGCAGTGTCTGATAGTAGTGTCTGGTAATATGAATTATAGACATACCTACCTTAGCTAGATGAGATTTAGTAGAATATATACATATAAATTTAGGCAGAAAATGGGTATTTGTTTCCACACTGCAGATCTGTCAGCTCCATTGCTAGAAAAGGACTTTTTCATTCTTTGTAGCAGAGCTGACTCCCTGCTGAGCACCAGGTCTGCTCCCATAGTACATTTCTTTTTGCATTTAAAATATTCTCAGAATTAGAACGAGATCTTGCTGTTCTGTTCCTAGAAATCCCTAATGGAATTATAGACCAAATATGCTGATAACTTGCTAAAGCCAGACTGAAATTCTTACAATGTGTCTAGTGCTGAGAATGTTGCACAGACAATCTGCCTCTGCCTGTAGTGGAACATCCTACAGCATCCCAAATCATCCAGAGAGCATAACAAATCCATCATGATTCCTTTTCATTTTGAAAATGTATTTTATCAGGATCTGGGTTAAAATATGTTCTTTTGTCCATTATAAAGGCACTGTACTGTAGCCCACAACTCCATTAAAACCATTATTACTCTCCTAGCAGTCCTCCAAATGATTAAATATCTCCCTGGAGTTTACAAGAGTTGGGTGGTTTTCCATATGTGTAAATGCATACTGAACCAAGATGAAAAGCAGCAAATATTGCATTTTTTTACCAATACATTCGTTTTTAACCCTGTTTTTATTTCACAAAACTTCTGAATACAGCTTAACCAGAGACCTACAGTTGATGAACTGAGAGACAGAAAGATCCTGATTCGATTCAGTGATTATGTGGAAGTGGCAAAAGCACAGGACTATGACAGGAGAGCAGACAAACCATGGACACGACTGTCAGCAGCAGACAAGGTACTGACAGAACCACAGAGTTCTCCTTTCTCCTTGCTTTGTCTGTAATGATACATCACATTCTGAACAGACATTTAATCTCTGTACACATTACCATTACTTTTTATGCTGAAATAACACGAAGGTCATAAAAAATGCTATTTATAAAAATGCCTATTTAGTACTCTAAAGGCTTCTTCCCATCCAAAAAGGTGGATGCAATCTTTTGGGCTCCAACTCAAAACATTTCCAGCCAATAGAGTATTAACCTTTATTCTCAGACTGGAAGTTTTGTCCCAAACATGCAAATATTTCCTCTCCTGTTTTCCCTGTGAATGCTCAAGGAGTCACTGGACCCACATTCTCCTGAGCACAAACTCTGATTTTGTCCCATCACACACCTGCCACGTAGCTGATTTACACCCCAATTTAAGTGTCACATTTAGATGCTTGAGTAGTAAGAGTAGTTCACCATGGTTCCAGCCAGAACAGTCGGGAAGTTTCAGGGCTGCAGGAAGCAGAAGGAGCAGGATGCAAAATGGCAAATACAGGACTCTGAACAGGGATTTGTGCTGAGATGTGGAGGTCAAACACTTTGGTTTCCATCCCAGTGTCTCCCCAGTAAGTAACCAAGGTGTTTAGAGGCCTCATAGGAAAGGAACAGAGCATTTCTACATCAGTAGCTGTTCTCCCAAACTCTCTAAAATGGTAAATAAGCTATTCCATAGTAATCAATGGAATAATGATTTTATATTTTCCTTGTATATAATTTTACAAAAGTAAGACTTTTCCTGGTTTTATTGTTTCGATGTTCATGTTTCAATTAACAAGGCAGGCTGCACACACTGGTGGCACACATCAGGAAGTCAGTCAGAGCTAGACCTTTGCATTTGTGACTGAAAAATGGATCAATTTCTGGGCAACTTCTCTTAATCTTTAATAAATTTTAACTGGAATCTTATTAAATGTGAGACAACCAGCCCCGAGGTGTTATTCTGTCAGAATTGCTTCTAGACAGCAGTGACCCTGTCAGCAATCAATAGCTAATGAGAAGTATTGTGTCACCAATCCATAGACAAGGCAGATTCAGCATTTCTACCAGCACAGAGTGCTCTGCTACACCCAATACCTTGTTCTTCTACCCCAGAAAACTGTTCTGCAGGTCTGGCATTTTGCAGTGCTCACAAGCACAAAATTATTTGTTCATGTTTGTCTCTTTTCAATTCCTAGGCAGCAATTCGGAAAGAGCTGAATGAATACAAAAGTAACGAAATGGAGGTCCATGCATCCAGCAAACATTTGACAAGGTCAGTTTTCCAGCTATTTATTTCCACTGCCTGCTAAAAACTCTGCTTGAGTCCTGAACCTGTGGATTTTACTCTTACATGCTGGATGTGGGAGAAGACTATGCAAAGGGAGCTTAATATTAGAAGAAAATTGAAGCATTTCTCTTCCTGAAGAGACCCCAATTTTCTGATTTTTTCGGGGGCTTTTATTAGCACATATGAAGAAGCCTGCAGACATTCTCCAGGGCATCCCTCAGACAGCATTCCTTGCATCAAAGATTCAAAGATAGGACAAAAAATAAAGCATATAATACAGAAAACAATAGGATTTTTTAAAGTACAGCAACTTAATACACTGTATGAAGAGCTCTGAATTAAATGTACTTGAGTGTGCATCTTTATCACAAACACTCAGAGTTCCCTGCTAAGAAATACAAAACTGCACTGGCCATAACAGGCCAGTGCTCAGGGGTAATACCTTTGTTCTAATTGGATTTGTTCTGAAGGATTCAGCCTGGGGATTTCAGTATTGCCTGTCAGCAAGCCCCAGGTAACTTAATGACACTTAACTCCATGTTAGGAGGAGGTCAGGAGAGAGAAGAGGTTTGGATTGTTGTCACTCTCCACGTGATAGGGCCACTGTAACCTGGTCAGGGCAGTGCCTGCTCCATGTGCCAGCTCCACGTGCTCCATGGTGACAGGGACTGTGTTTAAACACACAGAAAAACATTCAGTTCCTTTCTTTACGTGGAGAAAAAATGAGAGGCTGATACAAAGGCCTCATTAAGAGCAAAGCAGCATCACTACACTGATGGGATGAAACATGGGAAGGGAAGAGGGGATGGCTGCAGTTGCAGTCTGACAGTGAGCTGTACCTTCCCTAATTGAAGCTACCTGGGGAGTTTGAGTAGATGATGATGAGAGATTTTCTGAAATTTGTTCAGGGTATGAGGAGTAAACAGACTTACAATTTACAATTAGTGCTGAGGCATTACAAATGATTGGGGCTTTAATTATGGATCTCAGCTAAAAAAGCAAGCCTTCAGAGCAATCTCTTCCAGACTCACAAGACTATCATAGCTCCTCACACTTTATGAAGCATTTTAACATTGTTTAACTCTTAAAAAAACCCAAGATCACTGCACAATGAAGACTATTGCTACCAGTGACAAACTGTGGCTTCATTTACTAAAAGAAAAAAACCCAAATCCACTACATACCTGTATTTGCAGTTGCATTGCCAAATAAATGAGGTACCCTGGGCCCTGAGGACTGTACCTGCACTGCAGTCATGGCACAGGGCTGGGAATGTGCTGGGCAAAATTAAGAGTTGCTGATATTCTTCAGCACTGTCTCTGTACCTTTAAACAGAATGAATACTTTTGTGGGCTTTTAAATTTTTTTTAATCTAACATAAACCTCCCAAAATAATTGAATTCTATTGCAAAGTGGTTTGAAAAATGTCTCTCTTTTCTCCTAGATTTCACAGGCCATAGAAATTTTCTTCTGAGAAGAATCTGTCTTTACTTTTTGATATTGCTGCTGAACATGCATCAGGGAATACTGGAGTCTTTCCCTAAGGTTCAGTGCAGGCTCTCTGGATGTTGATGTGACAGAAGGACTCTGCAGCACTTGGGGACAGGATGGCAGCCCCGAGCTCTGGAGGCAGAAGAGTGCTAGCCTGTGGAATGGGACAAGCTCTGAAAAAGACTGAAGTGAAACTACTTGGAAGAGCCTCCTCCTCTCCTTTCCCACCTGTCTGGAACTGGTTTGCAGCCTGCCTTGGAAAAGGAGATGTTGTGCATGTACAGGCTTTACCATTCCAAGGCCTCTGACATAAACGGACATGACACTCTGTCATCCAGTATTATGTTGACAAGACATTTTGAACTTACCACAATTAGTTTGTAAAACACCTAAGTTCATGTTCTAAAAACAAATTTAATGTATTATAATTTCATTCTTTTTTATATACTGTCTAACAGAATCACAGCTGCAAGCATTTTTGATTCCTGTTACTTTTGTTCTTTAATTAAATGACTACTTATTGCAGGAAATGAACATGTTTCCTAAAGCTCTTTTTTTCCCAGGGATAGTTGGGAAGAGATTATAATTATTATGCATCAAACCATTTGACCTCTTCATTGACAGAGTCTGCAAAAGGATGATCTCAACTAAGGTTTTCCATCTTGTGGAATAGCATAACCTGGTTGTCATTGTGCACCAGTTGAGGCTCTGACACTCTAAAGAATGACAGTTTGGTTCACTGTTATTCAAAAGTACTAAATTGGATAACCAGAGGCAGAAATGTAACAATGTACTTTGATGTTTAGCAAACAAGTGGTTTTAATGCTTTCTTGACAGTAAGAAGAAAAAAGTTACTAAATGCTAATAACAAAGCAAATAGAACTGGTTGAGAAAAATGTAAAGCCAGACATTTTAATAATGCCTGACATGGAGAAGCACTTGAGGATTTACTTAATACTACTGAAAAAAAAATACCTGTAAGAATAATACCTTGCTAGCTGTTAACCACACCTGGGGAGACAACAAAATGGTGAATCCACTCACAGACATTTCTCTGCAAGACTCTGAAGTGCTGCCATTCTAGGGAGTCATTCAGTGTTACAAACTTGAAAAAGGCATTCTTGGTCTTGTAGCTTCATTGGGATGATCTCCATGAAGTGTGAAAATAATAAAATGCAGTCTGTCCAAGTGTCTGTATAGACTACTACTGAATTGCTGTGAGGTGGGGAAGAGTCCCCACACACAGTGCCAGTTCTGTCCCAGGGGGGATGGAATCACAGAACTGGAGCTGCTCCTGGACAAACTCCCATGCAGGAATGGAAGGTAAGGACACACAGAGCAATGGGAAAAGGAACTAAGGACTCCTGGGAAAGCTGGTGTCAGCCTTTTAATGTTTGTCTTACTTTAAAGCTGAAAACTTAAATGACCCCATCACTTGATCCAAAGATGTCTTCTTTCCTCTTTATTGTAATTTTTTAACTTGCTGGCTTTTCACAGAAATACATAACATCATAACTAGTCTTTTAACATACATGTATTTATAATTTTATTATGAATAATGTAGCATTAATTCTTAACAACAATATAATGATAGTCCAGGTGCAATATACAAAAAGGCTAAACAGAAAGGAGAGCAAAGTTTCTTCAGCAGAAGAAGCATTTTCAATTAGAGCAGAGCAGATGAGCCACTGTTAACTACAAATAAACTTGGCTAATAATCCATGCACAGGAACACTCCTGTTTAGCAGTGATGCACACTTCCACTGTAATGTTTATTACATAAAACACATAAAAATTAGGTTGAAAAATAAAAAGAAAAAAATAAGAAAAAAGAAAAAAAATGGTAAGGGTAACTTAGAGCAGCTTTTAAAAGTGAAACAATGGCCCTGAGCTGTGTCACTGCTGCACCTGAACCCTGGGGCAGCTCTGGTGGTTCCATCCTTCCTGAGCTCTTCACTCCTTCCTCAGCCAGCCTGGCCTCTGCTCCTGTGGAAGGTAAGACTGAGACAAGTGCAGAACCACTGAGCCCTGGCACTGAGCCCTGGCACTGAGCACTGCCTGCCTGCTGCTGGGACAGTCTCTGCAGGTGTCTGGACCCTCCCTGGGCCATGGATTGTGCTCCATGGCTCCTGCTGGAATTTGGGATCACACCTCAGAGAGCTCAGGGAGGCTGCTCTTGGGCAGCTTCTTCCCAGTGGAAAGGAAGAGCAGGCTTGCAGTGCACAGTTCCTATCACTAACTAAAAACAAGGCTGTTGTATTATTTGTCCAACATGGCCTCGTTGCCAGAAAAGAATTTGGGCCTTGCAGTGGACTTTTAAAAAACCTTTTAAGTTACAAGAAAAGTCCTGTTTCATTCAGATCAACTTTCCACTGGTCTGGTTGAATTTTAACATCTCATGAGGTCCATCTAGTGGAGATCACAGTGAGCACAGGCTCAAAAAAACCCCAAACCACAGGAAAACCAGAGGCTCAGCAAACATCCCTATGCTTACGTAAATGGGTGAGTGGACCAAATCATTTACTGGAAGTTTCAGTATAATCATTTCCAGTGACAGAGTCTTGTGTTTTTAAAATTCCTACCCAAAATATTTGAACAGTAGCTTTATCTGACTTCTTACTGATTTAAAGTAAAATAGCAATGACATTGTGTAAAAATCCCAACAAACATTATCTGCTTTTCTTGACTTGTTTAATACAAGTATTTGCAACACAGTTCAAACACAAGTGTTCAGAGTGTTCTGTCTTAGAAAATCCTAGTGAAGTTTAACACCACAGACAACCAGGACTGAGATCAAGCCAGGTGGTTTGGTCCCTAAATAATTCCTGACTGTATTCTGGATCAGACCCAAAACACAGATTCAAAGGGAAATTCAAAGTGATTTCTCTGAAAGCAGTTAAGTAACCTATAAAAATTGTTAAGGACTTATTTAAAAGTAGCATGTGCTAAAAATAAAATTACATGTAACATTTTAGCAGACTCAGTAAAATAATTCCAAATCTCACAGGTGAGTGGAAGAGTCTTATCCACACAGATTTTAATATTATTAAGGAAAATATGCTTTCATTACAGTAGTTTCCTTGAGTGAAACCAAAAAAAAGACAAAACCCCAAACTTTCCATTACAAAAGTGTTTGTATTCACCTTGAATTTCAGGAAGGAATGTGAAAAATCACTTCAGAATTCTGCCTTTGATTGAAACAAGGTCTGCAATCCCCTGCGAACATTACACAGCTCCACAAAACCCCAAACAAAAAAATTGCCTTTATCACTCATCACATTTATCACACCACATTTATCACATGCTTTTGAAAAAAGGCAGATTTTATTTAATGTATTGCAATCCTGGTGCACTGTACACGCTGCTTTTAACACATCAAATAGAATACTTTTTTAACATTAAGACCCAGAACAAAACGAGTTCATTCACATCTCCCTGTAGCTCCAATCACCCAGGGAAGATTTAAAGTGTAACAAGTCAGTGATATTTGCATTCTGACTAATTTTTATTTTTGATGGGGGACTAAAAATCGTAATTTTAATAATATAGTGTTCAAACAGCAATAAATAAATAAAAATGAAGAAAAGATAAATTTATTTACCATTTCCTTTAGAAATTTCTCTTGGAGTCCTTTAATGTCTTCTCTCATCAGATGCATCTACAAAAAGACACTGAATGCATCTCCTCTGCTCACAACTGCCAACACATTTTCAAGCAAACAATTGCATCCCTAAATGTGTCCTAACCAGGAGATACAGATGCACATGCAGCCACCTGGCTATGGAAAGGGATGTGTGTTTTAAATTTGTTCTTTCTTAGAAGAGTAACACCAATAAACAAATCCACAGAATCTAGAATAAATCCTGATAACTGCACATGCCTTCCAATGGGTGAAATCTAGGCATAAACACTGAATATTGCTAAATTAAGAACATTTTATGACAATTAAAAACTAAAAAAATACTTATGAATCATTAATATAATGCTGAGAACAAAATATTCAGGAAAAAACATCAGTACTGATATCTGTGGGTACAACTGAAGGAAGAATTATTTAAAAGAGCAGAACAAAAGTTCACCATACCTCTGAAGTAAAAACATTTTCTTCATAGTCAACAGAATGGAAGATATTCTTTTCAAATGAAGCTTTAAGAATCTGAATTCTAAAGAAATAAAGGGAGTTCAAACAGCTTTGCTACCTAAGAACTTCCTACACAGAGCACAAATCCATCTCATTGTTGGTAGTCTATTTGCATTTAAAGCATCGGGAAATATTCCCATCATTGTTACTGCTGGAACAGCCCCTCAGGTATATGGAGAATAATGACATGAACATTTTAATCTCATTTTCTCATCTCATCACACATCTCTCTTTATGGAAGGAGTTGCAGAGTTGTGCTGACTTCTCCCTCAAGTGAACAGAACCCAAATCTCACCCCAGATTAGTGAACCCTACTGACCTCTGCTGCTCATTTCTCATGTATGTACTGAAAGTGTGGGAATGCTTCTTCCAAAAGCTCTGCAAAGAAAAGAGATGCTAATCATTCCAAACTAAAAGTAATTAATATCTAATATGACCAAAATAAGCACAACCAGAGACTCAACACAAGAGGGGCAGGAGTTACACAGCCCCCACAGAGGCTGGAAGAAGCCAGGCCATTAAAGTACTTGTAGGAGTTTATTGGGAGGAAAAACATACAGGAATTCATATATGGATACATGTAGGAAAACACAGAGTGACCCAGGAATTCTAAGAGCATCCTAACTCCTCAAATGTTATTATCTGAAATGTGACCCAACTAGAAGCCAAAAGGTAAGGGCTTTGAAAATCAAAATTAATGATCTTAAGTTAAAGATGATGTGAATAATCTACAGACTCCACACCAATTTTCTTTAACCCACAATCAAACAACTAAAATACAAACCGAGAATTCTTTTTCCATGATTTTCAGGGACTGAGAATCCTTTTCATATTTTTCAAGTTCCTCAGTGAGAGTAAAATGAAATTTGTCCAGCTGCCTGATCCTACCAAAACAACACCATGTTACTGGTAGAAGGTATTCACTGCATTTGAAAGATGTTTCAGCAGAAATCTTCCATTACTGACCTGCATTCATGGAGTTGGTAACTCATTGTTGCCAAATGCTGATGGGCAGCTCTCAGTGTTTGCTTATTAAAATTATCCATTTTCCGGGAGCGATTCTATGAGGATAACACAAAATTAAGATTAACACAAAATTCAGATTATTTGCACTTTAGGAAAAAAAAAACCCATAGTATGATCAGTACTGTAACTGCTTAATATCACAACATTGCCCTTTTTTAAAATGCAATAGTGTGGTGCAAGCCAAGCTGTCACCTGTGTGCTCATGCACCCCCCAAATGATACTGCACATGAAGGGCCTTGCCTCAATTTTCTTGGTGAATTCTTTCTGGAGCTGCTGACAAATGCCAATGGCTGAGCAACCAGGCTCCCAGAATTCCCCATCCAAAGCAGACAGGTCATTTACAGACTGGGTGGAGACACTTTCAGACACTGAAGAGAACAAAAACATAATGGCAAATGCAGTGTTATAAAGTTCTCTATGTGAAGTTAGCACAGGGCCTAGGACACCTCTTGTTATATATAAATTATTGTCACCCATTAAGTGGTTGAAACCAGTTTCTATTTTCATATCAATTTGCTGACTTTTTATATGCATCCAGTCTCCAAACATTTAGCATTTTTTATTTCTCTGCTTTAACATGTAAAATGCCTTTTTTTTTTTTGGATATTACATTTCCTTGTTAAAACTTGAATTTGGCACCTTATTTTAAAACTTTGCACTGACAGTCCATGACCAACCTCTGTAAGTAGCAACATCATCTGTCTTAAATAATTTCTTGGGCTTTAAACTTATTATTCTTCTTCCTTTCTTTTCCTTCTCTTTGCCTGTTTCTGCCTCATCAGAGTTGCTTTCTGTGTCACTGTGGTAAGTTCGTTTGAGGAATGTCTGTGCACTTGGTCCTTCAATAAACACAGAAACAAAGCTGCATTTTAGCATTATTTAGAACAATCAGATTGGAGGATAAAGAAGATTTTATTGACCTGCTGGATGCAGACTCTAGGAAGATGTGTCTTGGTTTTAAAATATGAGAATTATATAAAAATTAATAACCATTACATTTATAGAGGGGGCATTCAGCTGAACTCTGACATGAGCAAATCTGGGGTTTTTCCTCATAAAACCATTATCCCCATTTTTTTCCCATATTGGTGGGAATGCCTCTTTCTTTGGAACACAACTAACTCTTAACTAAACCAATATTTTGGAGCCTAATTTTCAGGTTTTTAGGGATAATTAAAACAGTAGAGAAAATGAGGAAAAAAATGGAATAACACTGAAACTATGTAACAAGATTAAAAAACTTTGCCCATATTATTATGCAAAATAAAACATTTTTCTTAACCTTTATGGAGAGACATAGGAAGTCTTTTGCTTTAAATGAAATGTCTGTACCTGACTCATTCATGGGGGCATAAGGCTCTTTAATCCAAGACTGTACTCTGCTCCTGCTGGAAGCAGACAATGGAGATGGTGCTACACAATCCTAGAAGAAAAGTCACTGACTTACTTATTAGCTTCAAAATGGAATTGATCATAGAAGTCTCCATCAGAAACTCATATTTATGTTGTGAAAAATCATTTATTTTTTACTGGAAGTCACTAAGAAAATATTTACTCCCTGTTATTTTTTTCAAATATGAACTGTAACTGATCTTGTTAGGGTACAATTCTTTTATTGAATAATATGATAAACAATTATCTAATTTATCGCCAATATTTAAAAATTAACTATTAGCAGGTCCCAAGAAGATCTGTTTCCCTTAAAACTCAGCACCCAGAAAGCAGACAAAACAGATGCCAAGCTGCAGCTCTCTTCTGAGAGGAAGGAATGAACTAACTCACCTCTTTACTTTTAGTGAGAGGCTTGCTGGAATCCTGGAGTTTGTCTTTAGCAGAAAGTGTGTCTGAACAGCAAGACTGGACACTGGAATCTTCGTTGTTATTCCCTGCTTCCAGCACAGCTCCCCTCACATGTTTTCCACTGTCAGTTTTATATGGTGTTAAGCTGAGCTACACAGTAAGAAAAAAACCATAATTGAAAGGAGAAGTCCCTTAAACCTCACCACCCATAAATGGATAAAACAGACAAAGAGCTGCAGGTCTCTTCTGAAGAGCAAAGCATTTAGGAACATACCTCTTCCACATTTTTGGGGATAGGTTTAGTGATATCCTTTCCTTTAACAGAAAATGTGTCCGAAAAGCAATGTTGGAAACATGAATCTTCATTCTTGTTACAGGTTTCTGATGCAGCTCCCTTGGAATTTTTGCCACTGACAGTTTTATATGTGGTTAAGCTGAGCTGCACATGAACAAAAGCCCCAAACATTATTGAGAGGAGAAGCACAAATCAGCTGGCAGCTGAATAGAACAATTTCAGTTAAAACAGCTCTAGAGAAATGTTAATGCTCTTACCAAAGATGCTTCAGTTAGAATTGGTGAGAAGCTTTTCCTTCCACATGTCAACTTTGTAACTGCTGTCTCGGGGGACTGATTTACACCCAGACATTGCATACTCTTATTTTGTGAACACAAGTTACTGGGAGAGACTCCTTTCTCAGAATTTAGCATTTCCCTCTCTTCTAGTGTTGACTCCTGAAGACCAAGTGACCTTTCACTGGAACTGTGCTCTGGACTAACACCTCCTGACACTCTGTCAGCACCTAGGAAACAATTCCTGCACTGTCAGCACCAGCAATGGAGTTACACAGGGGAAGCCAAAGCCCCACACTGCTCCCTGCTCCAGCCCTAGGAATTTGCAAGTTCCATGTTTGGAATTAGGGCAAGTGTGGCAAGTCCTGTGCCATTCTCACTCCCTCACTGTTTCAGCAGTACCAGATTTGTTCTAACACTGACATGAGGTGTTTCTGTATTACTCTGATGTCAAATAACTGCACCAACCTACAGAAGTGTTAGTGACATACTAATACAATTCCTTAAATTATGTGCAACAACTGGAATTATGGGATATCTCATTTTAAAAGCATGAAAAAATGTAAAATTGCATTGCTGTGATAACCCTCAATTAACCTCCACCTCTTGATTCAGTACTGCTAGAAACTGGAAGTGAAAAAACCTACATCTCATGGTCTCAGGGGAGGCAGGGCTCTCAGCTAAAGGCATTTCCACTTCCTCCTGTTCTGAAGAATTACTGGATTTGAGCAGTGCTTTCTGCACATAGCTGTCCACTCTCTTTGCCTCCACAGGTACAATCTTCAGTACCTTTGGCTGCTTGGAATCCTTGTTTGCCCCATTCATATGTTTCTATTAAAATACAAAAGGTATATATAAACATCTTTGTAACCACAGTGTACAAAAAGCTGATAAAGAGAGATACAGATACACTATTTAAGTGTACCATTGATCAAGCAGAAGGAGCAGCATCAGAAGTATTTAAATCCATAAGCAGATCAGGTTTTCCAACATCAATAAACACTGAATTTCTTTAACTCAACACATACATTTCTGTTCATATGAATGACTTAATTATTGGAGGCAATTACTGATGCTTCAGGATTTAATGAAGTTTATAAACCTTTCCATATATGTTGACATGTTATGCTAAAACAATGAAAATGTTTTAGCAACCAGTGTTCATTTACTAAAAGTTCTCTTTGGATATTCAGCAGCTGTACTGACACAGCACTACCAGCACCACATCAACTCAACAAGATTTGGCTCACTAAACCCTCCCATTTCAAGACATTTTCAAAATATTGTCACATTTTTGAAATACAGCTCACAGTAATCCTTTGCAGCAGAATAAATTTCATAAATAGAAACTAAACATCTATTATGACTAATAAGATTATTTAGGACTGACTTTCTCAGCAGCTCAACACTCATCATTTAAAAAAGAGTAATTTTAAAAATAATAAAATTAACTTCAATTTGCTTATGTTGGGTACTTAAAATCCAGGAGTGATTACTTAGAAAAACATGGCAGGAATGGATTTTTAATAATTAAGTGGAACTGCACACCTGTATTTTGGATTTCTCCTCCTTAGAGGTGCATGTTGGAATCTTCTCTTCACTCTCAGACTCAGAACTGGAAGGCTCTTTGTAATTTTTTGTTACTGCTGCTCTTCGAGGGAGTTTTTTCCTGGTGGATTTTACTATCATTTCATCAGGTTTTGAATTCTGGGGTTTACATTTGTTTATCTTTGGAAGAATAAAACCATCTTCAATTTATAAGAATGATTAATACATATATAAGATAAAATGGCAGCTGGCTTGGTTTAATTACTTGAAACAGCTAAAAAGGTTTAACTTTACTAAAGCTCAGAGAGTCCAACCATCAGTGTACTAAAAACAGCATCCAATGTACAAAAATCATTCTAACTCAAGCCTTAAAAACCAGCTAAATACTACAAAAAAATAATATAGTACTTGAAAAGAATAAACTGTATTTAACAAAGGATCTGGGAGAAATGTCACATATTTAGGAAAAATTATTTAAAAACGGTTTCTTGGGGTGGACAAAGATTTTGAATCTATATTAAAATCCTAGTTGCAAATTTACATTTACCTTTTTCTTATTTGTATTTTTGCTTTTAGGTTTATCCATGTGGAAATCAGGTTCAGAGAATTTATCTGCTGTTACAATACAAGAAGGTTGAAAAATCAGGAAAATATTCAAATATTAGACATGAGTTTTTGCTGTAAAATAACAGAATCACTTTCAATCCCATGAATTGATTGATTCAGTAACTGCTTTCAGCCCATTATTTAAAAAAATACATTTTTTAAATTGACAACAACTTCTACCTGTCCCATCCTCCAACAGTTTTCCACATTAAAGTACAGAATTTCTGTAAATTGATCTTTATAAATGGTTAGAACTAATTTGAAAATTCTTTATGCTTGGAAACAAGACAACAAAAAGATATGGTCCCAGCAACACAGGAATGCCACGGTGTGCACTTATATCTAGGGACAAACTTACTGCAGCATTCTTCAGAAATATGAAGAAGGTTTCTTACTTTTGTCTGTGATTATTGGTTTCCTTGATTTTTTATTTCTACTATAATCAATTATCTGGGCTTTAGGTTTTTTCTTGGATTCCTGCAGCCAACTGATCTCTGTCTTGCTGTCATCCCCTCTGTTTTCTGTGTCTGAGTCACTGAAGAGATGCTTCTTGTCTCGACTGTTCCTAGCCTACAAAACCCAAATAAGTTCTTAAGTTACTGATTTATTTTTATATATATTCTGCTTCCATAATTGGTATTTAAAGGCAGGAAGTTATGCTGATCCATTAAAATCTGGGCCTTACCTTTTTTCCTCCTTTCCCTTCCATGCTGGATTTACTGGTGGTTATGTTCCTTGATTAGAGAAATAAAACCTTTAAACAATACATTTTAAAATAGTTGTTCTAAAACTTTCTACTATTCCCATGATATGTGGATTAAGGATTCAGAGGTTTTGTTTCCACATTATTTTGGAATTACCTGTTCACCTTAAACCCTAAAGGTTGTGTTTGTTTCCCAGTTAGCAGTGAGAGCTCACAGTAACAGCACAGCCCTTTCAGGAGGGTCATTAACCAAAAATCATCTCCCTCTAATTAGGAATTTCTCTCCATGTAGTATTCCATGAGGAGAACTCTTTCCTTCATGCAACACATTTCCAAAGGACAATCATGGAACAGCCTAGGAGGACACAGCACTGGTTTTTGCTTAAAAAAAACAACAGAGCCAAGATATTCTTGTCATGCAACATTCCCTGGAAGGCTGGAACTGCCTGCTGGAGAGTGCAGGCTGTACTGGGATAATCAGCAATCCAAACAGAACATCCTACCCTCTTCTGTTTGCCTCTGTACGAACACTCAGTTCAGTCACATGCAATTCTTGGATCTGAAAATGCAAATAGAGAGGAAACAAATGAAGATTTTCATTTGTTACAGAATCCGAACAAAATTAAACATGCCACCAGGCAGGCTACCAGATAGTAACTGCTAAGGGTTTTTTCCTCAGTTATTACACTGAGCAATTAATGACCTTTAATTTCTATCTTAGAATTTATTTAACAGAGCTCACAGTTAAAACCAGCTGCAGCTGACTGAAGCTTTCAGTATCTCAAAGCAACACAAGAGTTCCCAACCACCTGCTTCACTACCTTCCCCAATTCCCCAGGTTCCTCTGAGCCATAAGAAGCAAAACCATCTTTTATCATCATTAGATTTTCTTTTTGCTCAAACATCTGGACAAAGATGTCTTTAAAATGGCCATTAGAAGGATGGCAATAATGTTTTTAGGATAATTAGAAATAACGATACTCCTAACACACTGTTTAATTCTTAATTCAGGAAAAACATCATTATAGCTTGAAGTGGTCAGAATATATTGTTAAATATCTGAGAATGTTCAAGGCATTGACATAGCAAACCTTTCCCCCCACTTAGTTCACTGATATAATTTGAATTTTCAGATCTTATTTATACTTTCAGTAGACAATATCTGACTGATTTCCTTTATCTTATTCATAACATAAATTGCAGTTATTTCTTACTCCAAGCTTTATTGTAGGCTCATCAAACCCACTGATGTTAAAGTTGTAGACATCATCCCTGTGAAACAGACACAGAGATCAATTTTGTGAGTGAATTAATGAACATTCCACAGTCAGGTGTGGGTAATCAGAATATGTGTTTGAAAATGTAACTACTTACAGAACACGACCAGCAGTTATATTAAGAAAAGAAGTGGTTTTAAGGGTCCTGTCCTGAACTTCTTCCTATCCATAAATGAAAAGTTACCTCCTCTGTCAAATCTGGACTGTGCATTCACAGACACTGTCATCTCAAAAAAGCAAAATCTTCATCATGAAGATAATCAAGTTCAATATGGCAAAACATATATGCAGTCAATACATAATTAACATTAACATCTACAAATACTTAATATTCAGTAGTATTTGAGACCTTTCCCTTCACACCTCTTGATTACCACCACCATGTATGTACATGGAACTCATATTAAAAATAATTCCAACAAAAGCACTGTTACCTTGGAGATCCAGGACTTATTCAAATGTGTCCTAGAAATAAAGATACATTTAGAATAATTAGAATATATTCATTAGAATACTGCCTATAAAAACACAAACCTTATCAAACCCAGTAAATTTATTAATGCATTCATATACAACATCAATTAAAAGATGGATTAAAAGAGCCCAGACCCTTTCATTTATCAGCACTCACTGGTACATCACAGAGACAGCCAGAGGCACACAAAGACTCATCACAACAGGAAATAGCTCACATCATACCTGTTAAAGCCCAGGGAATCTCTTGCTTTGCTTTTCTCATCACTCCTGTCTTTGTATCTGTCACTGATTTTACTGATCAGTGATTTGGCTGCATCTGCCATTTCTTTAGACTTTGGTTTCTATAAAAACAGTTTAAGATTCAACATCCAACAGAAGAACAAAGCTGCAAACAGAACTTCAGGTTCCTAGGAACCCCCTAAAGTTCATTAAATGTCTCCTACATGGATTAAATTCCATTCATTTGAAAACCCTTCTCCCCTGCATGACAGTAAACCCAAACTCTGAAACACTGAAAATTTGACAATTCTCTTAATTGCAAGCAGAAGGAACAAAGGTAAGAAACTCTCACTGTCTTTGACTGTGTTAGGTTTGAAGTCTCTTTTCTGAGGAGAACATCAGGGTCCTCTTGTGCAGGATGAGAATGCAAAGATGTGTCAGACACTCTGGCTGAAAGAAATGTTTTAAACCATGGTTCAGTAGTAGTTTCAATATTTTTCCCTTCTGTATTTAACAGTTTCTGTTCCAAATGATCAACACTCTGACTACCACCAAGGATGGTATTAACTTCATTTTCTTGGTTCTGTTTTTTTAATTCCTTTATCTGGAGAGGTACTTCAAAAAGCTGAAAAAATGCTTTTTGTTTCACAGCTTTTTCACTACCAAGAGTAATAAAGGGAAAAAAAATCATCACTTCAAGTTAATTTCTCTGATCTATTTTTAAGAGTAACACTTGACCAAATGTGACCATCACCTGGATGGGATGCACGTGCCAGTGATGGATTTGGCTTTTGCTTGTCCTCAGCTGTTATATTCTTCTCAGGAAGAGGAAATGTTCTTTTTTCCCATGCTTCAGTTTTATCAAAGGGAGTCAAAAGACCAGGCAGCCTAACAAAGACAACAAACACCATCTCACTGTCAGGTCTTGAGTCTTAATTATAATAAGCAAGCATCATAAAACAGGAAAATGATGATATCTTAGAGATACCAAAGCATTTTAAATTGCAACAGAATATTAGTTCTGGTAATGCTTGAAAACTCTCCCTTCAAAGTGAGTGACAACAGTGACTTGGAATTCTTTTCCAATACTTACAAAGGTTTGTTGCTTCTCCCAACTGGCTGAGAATCAGGAACAATATCTAACACTTCATCTAAATGAGACATTAATTTGGTGTCAATTATTATGGCAAAAGAAATGGAAAAAAAAATCAAAATAATTTTAAAGGATTATCAATGCTTGTAAAATTACTTGCCTAAAGTTTGCTTTTCTGTGGCCTCTTCTAAAATTAAGGCTTCTTCAGAACACATTTTCTACAGTGGAATGACACCCAAAAGGAAATATTAGTGTAGGACCATAAGCAGTACAACTTCATAAACTTGTGCTTTCCCTAATAAAACATGACATTCTTTTTCTCATTTCATGGAAGGGCTGTTCCAGTACCTTTTCATGTATTTTTGCCTCATTCCTGGTATCTGACTTCCTGATCTGTTCTTTTTCACAAAATTCATTGTGTACTGTGTGTCTCTGCCCACTCTAAAAAGCACAGTAAGTAACACTGCCAGTTACAGCCCAAAAAAGCCAAAGAAATGCTCTAAATAAAACATTCTGAACATGAAAGCCTTTTTCAAAGCATGGATGGATCAAAAAGTGCTTCAGAGTCCCATAGTCTGGGGCCTGACCTGAATCTGAGCAAGGCAGGCATTCACAACCAGAAACAATATAAAAATAATATTTTATAGTCATTGTTCAGTTGGAAGAAGACACTCAAAAAATATACTAAGACTGCAGGTTGGTGACACCTACTTAGTATTTTTTATAGTAGTGAATGCCTGATCAAAAATGTACTAAAATCAATGCTTTAAATGCTGCAAGATGAAGACATGAACATTCCATAACCACAGCTGAATGTATTCTGTGTTTTATGACTATTTCAGTACTGCATAATCTATTAGAGATTATTGCAAGAAATGGACTCCTATTATACAGAAATAGACATATACAAAAAAGAACTGAGGATCCAGAAATAGGAAGTTGATTCTGGGGTCAGAACTGATGAGTGAATGCAAATTGTGCCTAATTTTGTTAGAGTTCAGTCTGACTTCAAACATGTTAAGCCTGAAATCCAGAGGGCAAGAAAACATTATGCAATAAAGTAAAACATACTATCTTTTAAAAGTGACTTGCTGACTGTAAAACTCCAGCTCTCTGAAATATCAATTAGGAACAAATGAGAATAGAAATTAATGTTATTCTAATAAAAAGACTTAGCTACAGAGGACATGCATACTCCAGGAGGTTCCTGATAGAAATTCTTTGTTCTGCTCTCATTTATTGCATCGTTGTCAGACCTTTTAGTAGAGCTGGTCATTTCCAAAGGCAATTTAAATCTCCCTTTAAAAGGAGTGGCTGAAACAGAACAGAGATGTGTTAGAATTGCACAGATGTGTTAGAATAGTTCTCCCATTACAACTACAACAGGAAGAGTTTTGCCCACAATCACAGCTATTCCATGAGCTCCAACAAAAGCTGCTTAGTTTTGACACCAGCCCCTTACAGACCTTTAATAATTCTACTGATTCCAGCTGCGGTGTGTGGAGATTAAGAGCTCACAGATTGTGGACGTCTGGAGGCAAAAGCAAAGCTTGTTACAGGCTGGCTCTGGTAGAAAATAGTTGGTTGCTATTTAAAAACTTCACTGTAATATATTCTTACAGAGTTCTTAGCTTGCTCCAGCACCAGCAGCTGCCTGACAGCTGCTGGGAATGCAGTCAGCCCCTGTCCCACACCATGTCTATGGACCAGGAGCAAGTGGCTCCTGCATTTCGAGTTTAAAGCATCTGCTCAGGAGATTTTATAACTTCTCCTTTTCATTTCCAGCTCTGCCAAGGATCACAGTTCATACCTGAGTTTCAAAGACCATTTATAGTGTATTTTTTACCCTGAAAGCACTTGCAAACTTACACGTGCCAACAAAACTTAGTGGGCTCCTTGAGGAAACTCTTGTAGTTCCAGGAATAAGCACAGATGCCTCAGACACCTTCCTTTTACGGGATGGAGTTATCTTGAGGAACAGAAAGAACTTGACCATAATACACTGGTTTAAGGATGACAGCACAAGAATTCAGAAAATCTATTGCCAAGAGTCTCCTGACACTTTCCATTACTGGAGTGTCAATTGCTGCTGCTGCAGACATCAAGGGAATGTGATTTTGATGCACTTATACTCCAACAAAATATTTTTGAACTGAGATTCATGATTTTTACTTTCAAAATTAATTCAATGAAGTATGGGCAAATCCAGTCCCTTGTTCACCAAGGGATTCCCTGGAGATTCTGCAAAGCTACAAACTAAGCACTGAACTAAACTAAGGTTTATTAACTCCTGCAAGACATCCACTGCTGCACCCCAGTAGCCTCTGAGGCCATACTTGACTTTTCCATACTGAAACATCTGAGCATGTCTTAAAAAACTTCTCTTTAAAGAGAATTCTCAGAGCATCGTGAAGAACATGAACAATTCCTTTTTAATTCTGTCACATTACTGTAGTTTCAAAACACTAACAAATTTTTTAGAAAAAGGATTTTTATAGCTTAGTGTCAAATCATAAGAAAAACAATCAAACCCTGTACTAACTATATTGCAACTGCCAAATAAGAAGGGGTTTAGACTATTAAATATTACAAATATTTAAACTGACATGCATTTTCTCTCTACTCCTTTTTGATTTGACAATCCTACTTACCTTGGAGGAATCACTTCTGAGTTTTTCTTGACTGTTATTTTTACTCTGAGTCCTCAAACTTCCAGGAGGTTGCTGAGTTTTGTCCTTACTGAGTTTCTCCTCCTCATCTCCAGATTTTTCTTTCAAACCTAGTGACAACTGGCTTTCTGGTACCAGAACCTATAGAATATTTTAATTGCTTTTAATTTATATACAATATTTATAATGTTTCATTTTTACATTTACACAAAGAGAAACATCTTCACCCTAAGTAACACATTCCTCACTGGGGATTCTGATAAACTTCAGAGGTTATACACTTTTAGTTTAAAAAGCTTCCAACTTAATTGCTATTTTTGGTACAAGGGTGGGTTTTCAAGCAACAATGCACATAAAAGAACTTTCCCTGTGCATATTTATCTGATTTATTCTACCATTTGGGTATTAGTATCTCCCTAGAAAAACAATAAATACATACTAGACATGACTTGCCTGGCTTTAGACTTATCCACACTTATTGATATTTTAAAGTCCTTGTTTTCACTGTGAATGATTATAAATTATGAATAATCAGACTAACTATACAAACCCAAGAAACCACCTCAGCACACTGAGGTTAAATACCTGGGATCCACTTTCATCAAAGACAATGTGAACAGTTGTTTTGGCTACTGATGTGGACTGCTTCTTACTAAAATCCTGCAAAGGGAGATGACAGAATAGACACTTTGCACTTTTTTTTAAAGCAAGAAATAAAATATTTAAGTGAAAGATCCTAAGTGTCTGAAATCAGATTACAGAGGAAAAGAGATTCTACAAATTCACAGCAGTTCCATCCCTCATGAGGTCCTCAGTCAGTCAGACTTCAGGACAAAGAGTTTGTTACAAGCAATAAGGAGTAAGGTATGGCCTGCTAAAAATGAGTAAATTTGTGAGTGTTAACTGCACTGCAAAACAAGACAGCTCAGGAATCATTTCTGAAAGCATTTGTAAGCAATCAGGTCATGTTTCTGGAAAATTAAATATTCAAAATTTGACATTAATACATGGTGTTTTTTCATCAATCAGCAATTTCAGGTGATTGAGTCTAGCACTGCCAAGCCCATCACTAACCCATGGCCCCAAGTGCCACATCCATGTGTCCTAAATAACCCCAGTCATGGGGACTCCACCACTGCCCTGGCAGCCTGTGCCAGGCCTGACAACCCTTTCAGTGGAAAGATTTTCCCAAAATCCAACTAAACCTCCCCTGGTGAAACTTGAGGCCATTTCCTCTTGTCCTTATTAAGTATCTTTCCCAAAGTTTAACATATTCTGCTGTTCTGTAGCAGTGATGTTAATGAGAACCTCTTGGTAGGGATAGATACCAACAATCACATTTATATGGCAATGAGACATTCATTTTGAATCAATTAAAAACTATTCCAAAACGTGTTTAAATCTTACCTTACATTTGTGACATCCGAAAATCTTTCTGGTCACATCTTTGATTTCCAAGATGGA
This sequence comes from Vireo altiloquus, assembly GCA_013396875.1. Taxonomy (NCBI): domain Eukaryota; kingdom Metazoa; phylum Chordata; class Aves; order Passeriformes; family Vireonidae; genus Vireo; species Vireo altiloquus. The sequence continues at coordinate 1,109,770 of VZRF01006729.1, read as the reverse complement.
ATCAAAATATAGAAGAAATTTCCCTCCTTCAAGAGTGCCCACATTCATTGGGCTTTTTAGATATATAGTTAATAATTTCCTTGAATCTTTTTCTGGACAAAACCAAAATTTGAAAAGCAGCTTCATTTCAATTTAACAGCATCTCATAGAATGTTTGTAAACACAATACATTCTTCAGTACTAAGATTAACATTTTATTTAATTCAATCTGATCTACAATAATTGTATTAGTGAAACAATTCAAGATTTAATCTTTTAGAAATACTTATTCTGAATATTATTCCACAGAATTTTCTTTGAAGGTTACTTATTATAGCTGCAGACAAATTACAGATATTTACTGTTCTAACCAGTTCAAAAGAAATATTGTTACTTGTCATTGTCTTATGCCTTACTTTGTATTGAAATCTCTAGGACACAATCATTAAATTATTTTCACAAAATCACACCTGTATGCCTGAAGTGCAGATGTGACTGCAGTGCAATTTTGTACTTGATAAAAACAATATTTTAAGTGAGAATTCTGCTTTGTTAGAATTAAGTCAGTACTTTTAGATTAATCAGTTTGAAATTAGTTTGAAAATCCAATTAGTTAGAATACAACAAAAGGTCTCATTTTCGAGTTCAAATACCTTCCAGGCTGTACATGTTTACATCTTCTTCTCCTATAATGACTGTTTCCCACTGCTGCACCTTACATGAAAAACACATTTTGAAAGAAAGAAAGAAAAGTATTATGTTACAATTAATGAAATCCAGTGATCAAAGTCATTCAGTGAGGACAAACTTTCCACTTTTTAAACCTCTGTTACACAGAGTGACAGCAACTTGTGCTTCACTATTGCTCACTGTGCACACATTAAACTACTTCCAAACAGCATTAGAAAGTCATTAATGTGAAATTATTTGATCTAAATATCACCAAATCTGGATTTTTTTTAGCTTCATCAACACTGGAATGCACATGTAAGTTCAGCCTGCTGAAAATGGGGAAATAAAATCTGACACAGTCCAAGGAATGTGTATGAAAACCCAGCAGGAGACAAAGCTCAGCTTACTGTATCCTCTGCTGCCAAGTAGAAAGAAATACTTCTGCTGCCAATGTTGAAATCAACCCAAAATGCTTCCAGGTTTTCATCCAATGGTATCTGGAGCTAAAACAAAAAGAAAAGGGTAAAACAGTAAGAGCAGAGAGCACTGATTTCTACCAGCTAAGAAGCTTCATGTTAGTCTGAACCCCTGACAAACTTTCAGTCCATGCCTATTTGTATACTCTGCAAAAGAGTAATTTTCTTATTTTATCTGTTTTTTCTTACCTAGAAGTCAGAGAACCTTACCTCGTATTTATCAAGAGCTGCTGATAAACATGGATATGTAAAAACCCTGTAAGAAAAGGATATTTTTTCAAGAACTTTGAAATGCTGTAAATAAATTTTGCAGATCTGAATATAGCAAATGGATTGTCAATTCACAAATTTCACAGACTTAGAGATCCCAGCAACCAAAGTAATTTTTTCCCCCTCAAGGACGTGACACGAAATTTAATCACAACATAAAATCCAAAAATAGAAAATATATTAGCATTAAAAAAATCAGTTTTACCTTCTCTTGTCTCCAAGCATGCCATTCACCTGGTTAAGAAATTTTCTGCAATCCTATTAAAACATAGACATTTCTTAAACAATTGTAAAATGGAACTTTCCCTCCCTAGAACTATTCTCCATGTGACTTACTGTCTCAAACTCCAAATCTTTAATTCCTTTAAATGCAGTGGACACAAACTCCATGGGAAACCACTGGGAGGCCAATTCTGCCCTTCGCTTCTCTGACACCATTCTGCACAGAGCCTCTGTGATGGCCACCTGGGTGTCATAGTCTGCAGCACAACACAGTTCACAAGAGGAGATTTAAACAGCTACTGAGGTGAGAGATATTATGAGAAAACTGATTAAGGAGTGCTGAACATATTTTAGATCCCATTAGATCCAAATATGTACCCATAAAGGATAATTAGAAAAAGAAGTATGGGAATCATGATGACTAAACAACTTATTTTTCAAAATGAACTCCAACTAAACTTTCAAGGACTGGCAGAGCCACAGCAGGTGTTTAAACAAGAAAGAGAAATTTTCAACTTTCATCTCTCTGAGCTGGGAAATTTCTGGATTCCAAAGTGATCCCTGAGGGAAGTTCCAGTACTGCTACCCATGGTCGCAGCTCACAGACTCAAAGACTGACTTCCTTGTCTTTTCCTATTTGAAAACTTTTATTCTAGAGAAGATTTGAAAACTTCAATGAGTTTCCCCTAAGCTGAACACACAAAAACATTTCAGTTTGCAGCTTGTTTTCCTGCAATATTTATTTTTCAGATAACTCTAATCACAACATTCTGCAGTTTCAAAATGCCTTCTCTGGCTTCTTAATGGGTCTGCATTGAATTTTTAAGAAGCTCAACGCTAAATTAAGTCCCACGCTCACCTCCAGCATCCAGAATTGTCCTGCCCATTTCACTCCTGCCAAACAAAGGAAGATTTCATCAAAAAGTGACAGTAACACAAGGCTCAGAGGAAAAGTTTGCTATAAACTTTCAATGAATGAGACCAACCCCTGATTCCATGGAACTGTAAGGGGTAAATACCTCTGGGAGCACTGCTCAGGGACCTGAATCACCTGATAGGTACAATTCTGATTTTATCTGCTTTTTTGAATTGCTGTTGTTCAATTTCCAGTGTGAACAAACCAACCTTCCAGTGGCTGATTCACTGTGCTTTAAGCACATTCTTACAAATAGGAGTTTCATTATTTTATGACAACTGCGATGAGGAGAAGCCTGATCCAGACTGGGAAAAATTCAGGATTCTAATGGAGAATAACCCATGAGAATACCTGTCCACAGCCACAACCACTGAGAATTCAACAGCAAGTGCAGAAGTTGAGTTAAACAGGGACCAATCTGCACAACAGCTAAGTAAAAACAGCCTCCCAGCTCTGCAAATGATGGAATGATATAGAAATTATACTGAAGATCATTTACATGACAAGCAACATCTCCTTTGTAGAAAGTATCTTTTTCCTGGCATCTCGAGGGATCTTGTCAAGCAATAAATTCAGTTTTTTTATTACCTAAGAAGACAAGGAAAAAAGGGAGCAAGATTAAATATAAAGTAAGTTTGTTAAACTTTGAGGTATTCTTATTTTGGGCCCTTGTAATGTATTTAATACCACTGAAGAAAGCAACTTAAGTAACTGCAAAACAAGAAAAGACAATGAGTTCTACATGACTTTAAATGACTTTAGTATTTATCTTACTAAAGCAACCTAACTTTCAGTAAATTAATTAGTCTTAATGTGAACAACAGTTGTTAAAAAATAGAAAAATACATAAAGAAAATCTTTCAAAGCCAGAGTTCTGTCTGCAGTTGATTGCTGAGCTAAAGTGTACCTTAAATTAGCATAAAAACCCTTTCCTTTGGGGATGTAGCCTTTACAGAACATTTTTTTGTATCTTTCCCTTTCCTTAGAGGGAAAACCCCCCTGACAACCTGAGGTTACTAAAACAAACAGGAGAAATTTGGAGTGTACTAGAAGAAATGCAAATTTCCTGCAAGTGACTAAAGAATTTACAGCCAACAATCTTAATCCTATTTCTAGCAGTTGCAGAGCACATTGTAGCCTATGCTTTTATACAGTTTTCTTACCAGAAGTTTAATATCACTACTTTGTAATTTACTTTCAAAAAAAAAATCATAGGTCAATTATCTGAAACAGCCCCAACATACAAATAAATCCAAACATTCCCAGAGAAACATTAAATGATCCTGATCCCAGAGCACTACAATATTCTCTTTTTTGGAGCATCTGCACAGTTAAGTAACACAAAGTCTGTTCACACACTGACCAGAAAACTGCTGCTTAGAAAAAAAGATGTTTACCTCCTGCTGAACATAAATATTAATTCTTGCATCAGTGATAAGGGAACATGTTCTCAGAAGGAAGTTTTCTAGTATTTGCATTTTACCTAAAAAGCAGGAAAGAAATAAATCAAAGAATTGGCAAGAGTGTATTATTAGAGTGGCCCCTCAAAAACATTAGGGAAAGGATTCCTTTTCATTTAGAAATAAAATCTAGCATGTCTGCCTTTTTATATAGGATTAGTGAAATCTGAAACAGAATAGTTACTTCAATTTATAGTAACTGTATCTATTCCTGTGCATCACTGTGGAACTCCCCTGGCTGGGAGATTATTCATTTTTAAATGTGATTAGTCAATCCTGTAACTCAGCTCTCTGGGATACAATTCAGGTGCTGGAATTTATCTCCCCAGGGCCAAGGAAATGAATCATTTTGGTCAGGCCACCAAACAGTCTGCAGGGACTTCTCCCCAGTGCCACACTGACAGGTAAGGGCAGGGTGACATTCATGAGGACAAGGCCAATAAGGAATTGTGCTGTGCCAGGACCTCAGACACAACTTTTTTAAGGAAAAACTCAGTTCATTTGCCATCTCTGAGATTTACTGTGCTTTTTTTTACTGACAACAGCAAGTTACAAGGAAATCTGTCCATAGAGAAACCTCAAACTAATGCTGACAAGTCACGGGAATGAGAAATGCGATCCTTTGTGTGTTCTGAAAGAGACATTTTAAATTATCATTTCTGATTTTTAAGCTCACCTTCAGGTCTGCTATCACACATAGTCTGCAATAAAAAAGCCAAAACACATCATTTTGATACAGAAAAAATTACATAAAAAAAAATCTGAAGGAAGTCATCAAAAAGCATTTAAGATTTTGAAATTATCTAAGAGATGATCTCTACTAACAAGTGTTTTCCCAAAATTATATTTCAGTTAAATTTACTGAAATAATTTCACCAACCACAAAAATTTTTATATAAAGAAGAAAACTCACAGATCCTATAAACTGGATTAGCATACCAATAATGTATGTAATCTAAATTTCATCAAGATGAAAATTTTTTGTTCATTGAGCATTTACTGTTATTGGCTTTTTAAACTTTATTTCATGATGCCATGAACAGAAAATAGTATGAATACAGCAAACCAAACGATTTATAATCTATTTCAGAAATCATTGTAATGTTAATCTCAGGAACATATTAAATAGAAACACGTTTTAAAGTTCTTTTATTACTAAACTGATCATAATTACTGTGACAAATTTTATTATCAATGTATTTTTACCAGCAACATGGTGAAGAAATCGTCAGCCAGACTTGTAAGCATTTCATTCTTTTCATTTCCTCTGAGGACCAAAATTCCTTTTAACTTTTCAAACCAATTGACCATGTAAAGGGAAAACAAAGGTAAATCTATTTTAATAGCCTGGGAAAGGACAATGATTTGTATTATACTGAAGTCAATCTATGCAAACTACAATGATTAAAACAACAACAGCATCACCAATCTGCTGAGCACTTTTGCCGCAGACTGGAAGTTTTCACTCAGGCTAAACAAAATTAGGAGATTTTAAGGACATTTTAACACAAAACCTGGAGATCTACTTTGACATCTGCCACCAAAGACAGAAAAGCTGAAAATTGATAATGGCAGAATGAAAGACTCTTGTTTGTAGGTGTGAATACAAGGATAAAGTTATCATCACCCTGTGGTTGTTGTTTATTATGAAAGCAGCTGAGAAGGCAATTGAGTAACTCTCATCTGACACTGCCATTAATTTTCTCCAGTAACGAAGTGGTGTCTGTTGTTCAGTATTTGCTGAGTTACAAATGATTAATGTTTCTAACATGCAGGTTAAAATAACACCAAATAATCAGAATAGCACTGAAGTCTGTTGAAAGAGCAGGTACAAAATCACTGTGGGAATTAACCACAACAAAATTAAACAGCACCAGGAAATTCTAATTCCTGAGTCCACAGCAATATAACAAACCACACAAAAATCCATCATCTTGTTTTAATTGCTGTATGAATATCTAAATTATTATATATTGCATGAGTTCCAAAATTCTCACTGGGATAGAGCAGCACCCCTCCATAGGGGGTCCCTTGACAAGGAACATTTAAATATGAACAGTGTTTGTTGCAAAGTTATGAGAAACTCTTAATTCTGACCCAATCAAGAACCAAGTCAAACACTGAGCTGCTCAGCAATGAAGCACTTAAGCTCAGCTTATGCACTTCATTGATGTTCATGTATTCATTTAGAAGTTTACAGATGCTTTATGGTTTTACTTATCCTTCCAACAAGGCCGTGTTTTAGCATTGCTGTAAGTCCATCTTCTCCTGCTATGCTGATTTTTTTCACACATTTCTCAATAGCATTTAGTAAAGTAGAAATGCTTTTGACATCTTGTTTGTCAAGTGCCTGAAATTGAAATGACAATATAAACTTCAGTGTCAAGTCCCACAAGAACCCTTATTTAATTAACCAGATGCCTTTTTTGTTCTCAAAAGCCACCTTAACTGCAGCCTGAAGGAGAGATTTCATTCTTAAATTTTATTTTGGGTTCATTAAATCAGTGCTGGTATCAACCAAATCAAATGAAAAAATCTTTTTCAGTCTCTTCCAAAAATGGTGGAGGTGATTTTGATGCAATGATTACATTACCCAACACAGAAGCTTGTCCAGTTTGTTGGTGAACTGTTTGCTGCATTTGTAAGAGACACTTTCACATTCATCTGTGGCCAGAAATTGTTCTAAGGATTGGAAATCCTTTTTCCTTGTAGCTTCATCAATTAACTTTTCAAACTGTAAGCAATAAACCAAAGCAGCTCTATTACTGTGTGCTTAACCCTGATGTAACACAGCTAATTAAGACAGAGTCGATGCAGGTTTTACACAATCACCTGTTGCATTTGAAGCAAATATTCTGAATCACAAAATAATTAAGTGTAAAACCTCAAGTACAGAGCACCTTATCTAAGACATTAATCCTGCAAATGCCTATGCACTGAGATTTTAATTATTTGCTTCAACTAGCTTTTGTTTCCTCATATTACAACTGAAGTGTTTGTTGTATCAATGCCCCTTACTTAGTATATTTAGCATTTACACTTCTAAGTTCCCTTAGGCATTGCTCCTTTATTCTAAATCAATTATAACTGAATTTCAACATTTTGCACTTAAGTATCACCTCAGTTGATTCATCTCTGCCACATGCATACGATTTATTTTCATCAATAACAATTTCCAATTCCTCTTGCTTTCCACTCAGCTACTTACTTTGCACTAAGCTGTGTCTCAGTAAAATTTCTTCCTACCACACTGCCACACTGAAGACTTTACTTGCAATTGCATACTAGTAATTAAAACAATCAATACTCATATTCTGCTCCATCAGCACATACCTGCATTTCATTCCTGGCTGGCATTTTTCCAATTCACCAACTCAGCTGCATAAAAGGGAACAATCATCACTTACAGAGGTTTTGCAAACACATTGGGAATCAGTCAAAATACATTACAAACTCCAAAGCTTGTCAGTATTATGAATGCTATATAAATGCTATTTAAGCACCTAAACTAACTGGGGATATAAGGAAACTTCCTTACATTGATAAACAATTGCTCAAAGCAGAAGAGAGGGAGGAACAGTTCATGGCCTGAGAGGACCCTCAGGATTTCCCAGCAAGGAAAGAGCACAGATGATCATCACCAGGTTATTCAGGACAGGTGAGTCAACAGCAAAACTCCATAAAGGCTTCACCAAAAATGGAAAATTGCATAATTTAACACAAATATCATAAATGACGCAGAGAAAAAGACTTATTGACTATACATACAGTGATGGTAAAGTGACTGTCACCAGTTAAAACAAGATCTGAGTAACAGAGGTTTCTGAAAATAGTGTCTTAATACACAAGGGCAGGCAAAGTATTTGTGTTGTTGAACATTTAAGAAAAGCAATGAACCTGTTCATGCCTTGTATGAATTATTTTACACCAACTAAACCCTCTATAGTCAACAACTTGCAGCTTTGCTCTCCCCATCCCAGACACTATACAGACCGAGCAAACAGTAATTAAAGATAACGAATGACTTCTGTAGAACAGCAACTGGGAACACAGCCTAGCTAATTCTGTAGTAATAGCCTAGGTATTCCTGCACTAAGTAATACAGAAATAACAAATACAGGGTGATTTTTAATTACTTTTTCCAACACAAGAACGCAACAGCCTCCGCTGAAGCCTGTGGTGGCACCTCACAGCTGTGCGGTCTCCGGCCCGGTCAGACAGCCCTGAGGAGGACACAGGACCCCTTTTTCGACACAGGAGATTTCTCCGTCCCGCCGGAGCTCCGGTACCGAGCGCCTCGCACCGAGTGGCCTCACCCCAGGCCCCGCNCTCACGGCGCCGCCGCCATGTTGCCCCCCCGTTGCTTAGCAACGCCCCCTTCCCCTCCAAGATGGCGGGCGGGGCGGGGCGGGCGCTGCGGGCCCTCAGCGCGGCCGGGAGCGCCCTCAGGGCGGCGGCCGCTGCTTGAGCACCGCCGATTGTCGTTATCTGCAGCCGGTGTTTGGAAACAATTTCCGCGCACACACAGAAATTACTGGGCATGAGCTTACTAAACCAGTGTTAAGGCATTCCTATGCTTAATTCAGAAACGCTTTCACTGCCCGACTAGGTGCAAAGACACGCTTGGTTACAGACCTGCTGTGGATAAAGGGCTTCGACTGACGTCTGTGGTCTTTATTATGCAGAGGGAACAGCATAATGTGCTTAAGTGGAATTCAGCAGTGCACTGGATACCGTGCTTAAATGGAATCTGACAGTGCCAAGGGGGGCCTTTACCTGTACCTGGTGTATCTATTGCCATATCATAAATGCAGGTGATAAAATTTATCATGAATCTCACATACTCCAATAGAGTATCGAGAAGCGTCTCAGTTCATACCTAGATAAGCAGCAACAGTGGAGCATCTAGGAGAGAAATCACCTTTCACAGCAGGTAAACCTGAAGGAGTTGTAAATAAAATAACACTGCTGAATCCCTGAAATGAGAAAGCTAAGAACTCAATTCTATAAAAGGAAAAAAGAAAAAAAAAAAGCTGTACAAAAAGTATGAAATACCACGAGATGTCACTGTAATGCAAGAAAAATGACAAGTGGTGTGTGAGAAGTGGAGTATTTGCACTGAGGAGCTGGGAGTGAGCAGTGCTGAAGCAGATTTGTAAAACAGCTTTACTGGGAAACCTGCTAAGGACAAAACTTTGCATGAGGAACTTGGAGCATCACAAGTCTTCTATGAAAACTGAAGCCTGAATTGTACTTTCATCATATGAAGCAGAAATAATCAAAGCCAGTTTGAAGTCGATGCTTTCCCTTATCAGTCACATGACCAAACACAGAGGCTGAGCCTGTCCAGCCTTACTCATTCTATAGCAAAAGTGAGACAGTCCAGAAGTGGATCCCACACTTTCCTTCCTGCAACCTACAATGAGATTACTTCAGCACATTTCTCATTCTCTAACATTAGTCTGTTTTGTTTGGTTTAGCAGAAGGGAAGTTAGAGAGCAGAAGTTTCATTGAATTATGCATTAAACAGACCAGAACCAACAGTGAAATTATTTGGCCACAGTCATTTCAGGTGCACGAAAAATCACCAGAGAAAATGGAACCAAAACTCTTTAGGGTAGGGTAGCACTATTTACAGGGACCCTTATTCACTACAGTAGTATAAATATTTATCCGTATTACAGTTAATGGAAAACATTGCACTGGCCAAGGTATTTTCAATCTTTGGCACAGCTGCTGTTGTGTGTGAAAGTGAGAGGGGTCAAAAGTGTTGATACCAACAGTCTGAATATCAAGTGTCAGCTGAAATACTTGCAGATCTGAGATCACAGGGAGAAGTTGGGGAAGAAGTCAGTACTAATGTTACACTCCTCCTGCCAAATGAATAATCACTTAGACTTGCAGTTCTAAGTCTTTACCAGCTGTAAAGTACAACTGAGCACTGATTATACACTACATTAAGTGCCGTAGTTACTACTGTAGATGCGTATTACTGTCGTTACTAGTTGCAATTTTTTTCTTTATAAAATAAATACAAATAAACTATGAATTTGAAATGTAAAAATACCACATGTATTAAAAGTAACACTAACAACCTGTGAAATAAACCTGACAGTTGGATGTTTGCAGAAAAAACCCGATCCTTTTCTAAAACAATCTTACATTTTTTAACAACTTAATATAGACATGCCCATGTATTTAAACTGATTGGCAAAAATCATCTTTCCCCCAAGCAACTCTGACAATGCAGTGTTGAAGTTACGAGCACTGATTAAAGAGTAACTAGTAACATTATCTTTATTAATTAATTCTGTCTGCTAGTTAAATGGCCCCGTTTTGCTTTAGGAGAAACCTGCCAACAGGTAATTCCAATCTTGAACTGTATCAAGTAAATGCCTGAGCCCAGAGGAGATGCATTTCACATGGAGGATAAATCAGGCACTGCATATGGACACTCTTAACATAGCACAGGTAGATACTTGTGAAACCTGTCAGGGCATAGAACCTGGTTTGAGAGGAAAGGCTGCAGCAAGGAGACCTGAAAGGAAAAAATAGAGCAAATAACACAATTGTGAGGCCCAGAAATGAAAGTGTTGAGCCTAACACAGATTTGGAAAATGAAATTTGAGGAAAACCCCTTTCTCTTCCATGAAGCTGTATTAGAATCAAGTGGCAGCAAGCCTTTTTCCAAAATTGGATCTAAATCCTGCAGGTGCTGAATGCACAAAATTTGCAGGTGAAAGGACAGCGGATTCCAAGTACGAAGTGGCAGCCTGATCATTGCTGCAGATCCATACACTAATCACTGTATCTTTATCAAGTGCTATTCATTGTTTACCAACTCAAACCCACCTTACTTTCCCAAGTATGTTGCTAAGTGACAACTCAACATTAAGTTTCTTCATGAGCTTTCTTAACAGGAGTACCATTGACAAAAACAACAGAAAATTGTGAAAAGCTTTTATTTTAATCTTCTGTATTACAATAGCCATAGTTTTATTATTGCTTTTAAAAATTAGTTAAGCACTTTGCAATTTTACAACTGCTAGAGCTTTTGTCCAGCACATGTGCTTTATTGATATACTGTGTAATGTACTTTATTCTGGACAAGACATTCAATAAGGAAAGACAACCCTTTTTCATTTACATGGATTTCATGTTTCTTTAAAAACATGCTTGAAAGAACCTTGAAACTGTGGACTACTAGACATTCATTTACTGTATGACAATAATAAATAAATAAATGTTTTTAAAAGTGCATTATATGGTGATAACCCTTGTGAACAATTCACTTTTACAAAATCCTCATTATAAGGGAAGTGCTTAATTTGAACACAGTGCAAGCAGTCAAGTTGTCCTGAGAAGATATAAGTGTGGTGTAAGTTTACCTTCATGACAGGTGTGTATTGGCACTAAATGGCTTAATCCCATTTTTATCAACCAGAAGCCATTTGACATTCATTACTGAGTGTGGCAAGAAAACCTAAGTGCAAATATCAGCCCTGCTGTGGCAGGTGCCAGTGCTGGTGTGAATGTTTAGCAGCTTAACCTGGAGATGGCTCTCAGCTGCACTGCTCCACAGAGCCAGCAGAGCCAGAGAACTGCACTGGCAGGAACTGAACTGTCAGTCCTTCTCCAGCAGTGCAGACCAGCAGGGAGCAAAAGGAAACTTGGGATAATGCTTCAGTATTTAGTATTCAAGACTTTGCACATGCCAGTACCCTGGGAGGTTGTGGAAGGAAGACAATAGAAGCCCATTTCAGACTGCTGAGACATTCATTTCTCACCCCTCTCACACTGTGCCACATCTGACATGAACCTTTCTCCTGACAGCCTCAGCTTTACAGAGTCTGACCTGGCCAAGGGAACACTCAGGTGACACTCAGGTGACATTTGCAAGCACATGACAATCTCTCCCAGAAGACAGCAACATCCTTCTGCCAGGAAAACAAGTATTGCTCTGAGCTCCAGCAACACCCTCTGTGAACTGGTGTCTGGTAAGAGAGGGGCTTTTATGGTGTGCTGTCTTTGCTGATGGAAGAAATACAATACTGTGGGAGGGGAGAAGAGGGGGGAATAATTCTTGAAAATAGCGCCTTTTATTCAGCACGAGTACTTCTGTGCATATGTATGCACATTCAGATAGGACTGAGCTTTCTGAGTACTCTGCAAAAGGTGCTCAGCAGCTCACAGAATCCTCATTCCTGACTGCTTTCTCTAAATCCAAAGACCAATGGAATGAGGCAGCTTCACGACTTGAAAGCCCAGCTTTGCTAAATGGGTATCACAACAAAGAAGCAGCATTAAGTTGCCGGACAAATTAATTTTCTTGGTGTTTCTGCACTTCCGGAATTACTCAGTGGACTTTTCACACTGATATATAATTGGCCACGGGTTGCTTACAACTGTAATTTTACAAACAACTTGTGATTTCAATAAATAAGCACCAATCCAAAACCAGATGCCCAAATAAGCATAGCATAGTCCTAAAACACAGCTCTCCTAATATTTCCAGCCAGCTCTTAAAGTCTGTGCTACAGATATAAAGGTAAACTTTCCATGCACCAATGAATATGTATGGAAACAATTATGGACAAGCTTTTACTTAATAGAGCTAAGCCCACTGCAAATCTTAAACCATACTAAACCCACAGAATGAAAATAATAGATCAAGAAGCTTGGGAAGATGGTCTAACACTGTTCCTGTGCTCTCCCTGCAGCAGAAGGGATTCTGTTTATGGGTCTGTGTAAGTAGTGCTTTGAAGTTTCAGCTTGTGTTGCAAAGGCTGTAGTCTTGAGAGTTCAACTATTTTACAATGGCAAGTAGTTAAATAAAGAAGTCACAGTTACTTCTGCAGTAGTACTGGAACCCTGGGGAACAGCCATGATTCAGGGTTCTGGAATGCTATTCCAAGCCTCTGTACCCTGCTCCCTGTTCCATTTTTTTTTCTTATATGTATTTATATCATATCCATTTCTTGATTTTTAATTTTCCTAGTAACAGTGATAAATCATGAGCATTCATACAGTGCTTTGAGATCTTCAACTGCAATTGCAACGCAAGTCCAAAATTGCTCTTGTTTCCCTTAGTAAAAACAGGTGCACCAAGAGAAGACAATTCCTGTACTACCACCTTGAGAAAAACCTACTTGGGCATCACTTGACAACAGAATTTCCCCAGGCAGATCTGCCTTACACACACTTTGGTAACAATCATTCCTGTTGCAAGCAGGAGATAAGAAAAGGCACCTTTTATTTTTTTCCCAAGGGAAACAAGAGGGGCTGATGGCACATTTTCCTGTATGTTTTGCTCATAGTAGCATTTAATTTCTAACTTATATATTAATGGAAATATTTAACGTGGTTACAGCCTAAATAACATATATATATATAAATACAAGTACTCCCTAGAGTGTCAACCATCCAAATTATGCATAAATTGAATAGTACCCTGACTTGGTGAGGTAATATAAACAAAATTAGAAACAAGGCCTGTAAAGCCACACTGTCTACTTAGAAAACAAACAGTAGAAAATGGTAAGAGAGATCAGTAAGAAACATTCTATGCAACCAAGAGTATCACCAGCAACAAGAGAGGTGTTGTTTTGCTCTCTGGTAGCCTCACAGCATTCCTTGGAAGTATTCTGCAACGAATCATACACTCAAAAGAACCACATGGCCTTTCTATGATTGTAGCTCACTACAGATTTTGGCCCTTTTAACTTTCCCAGAGGTTTAGAACAGTTTGTACAGGTCACTGGCTGCTTCTCAGCCCTGGGACACTTGGCCAGGTTTGGCAGGTTTCAAAAAGAAGACTGTTGCCATAGGAGCAGAGAGCCATGCCAGGGACAGAGTGCCACTGAGACCGCTGACACGCTGCTCAGCACCACTCCCTTTGTTCAGATGAAGTGGATCCAGCTCTCCTCACATTCCCTCGGCAGCTTCAGGGGGTGAGTCCGGCAGGTGAGAGTGTAGTTCTTGCCTCTGTTGTTATCCCAGTACTCCTGGCCGTTGACTTGGTACCTTGCTGCAAACTGGACGAGAGTGCTCAGCTGAAGGAGGAAAGGAGGCACAGGAAGAAAGAAAGTGAACACATCAACGTGATCCTGCCCGTTTTTCTCTGGGATGCTCCGGTGCCAACGAGCACACACCTCATGGAGGCTTTCCCACTGGTTGAAGGTGTAGCGCACAGACACCTGCTTCTCAAAAGCAACATTGCAAACCTGGATGGTGCCACTGAGCCCCAGATCTGAGCTGGTCACCCGTTCCAGACACACCTGCTGCTCCTGGAGTCGGGATGAGAAATCCGGACAGTCTGCAGGCTGCTGGAAGTCAGGGACCAAGCATTGCATAGTAAACTCCAAGTTCAAGCTGCTGTACCAGAGGTCTGAGTTTATGGAGAGCCTGGAAAGGACATGCAAAGGGATGGATGGATCCTCCCCAGTCTGGAAGACTTTCACTTCAGTGAGCTCCAAGCCTAAAGCATCAGCAAACCTGACCCGGTTCATGCGGCTCTGGCAGGCAGGCTCCTGACACTGCACTGCTGCTCTCTTCCTCCTCTCGGGTGATGTAGGCAGAGACCTCGCTCGGCGGCGGATGATGGGTCGCAGGGCTGGGTCACAGCTGGAGGAGCTGCTGCTCGGAGGATGGTTTGTTTGGGGGCTCTCCTTGGCTGGGGCACTGCTCCAAAAAGTCTTGCTGCTACTTGTATGGACTGCTGGGGGCTGCTGCTGCCTTCGTTCCACTGCTCCACCAGCCCTTAACATGTTCTCATAGAGATCTGAGAGGTAGCTGGGATTCCTCCGAGGACCACGCACTTCCATTCTTAACTGGTGACAAAAAATCGGCGTTAACACTGCAGGTAATAATGAGCACTGCCCCTCCGAAGCACTGAATTGGGGAATGGCACCACAGTAAGGTCTAAGGTTATTGCACTGGATGCAGCAAAGATCACTTGGAAGAACGAAGGGCAGAGGGCCGGCAGCTCTCACGGCAGCTGGCAGAGAGCCAGCAGTAAGGCGTTGTGCGGGAAGGCGAAGGCAGACTCAGTGGCCGATGAACTCGAGATCGCTGTGCTGGCTGGTGGCCCCGTGGCTCAGGCTGGAAAGAGATTCAAGGCTATCACCGCTGATACTGGAGGAGCTCGCACACAGGCTGGAGAGCGACTGGAGGCTGTCGTGCTGGATGAAGGACTCCAGGCTGTCAGAGAGGTCGCTGGAGGAGCGGTGCGCGCCGAAGCACCGTGTGCCGGAGCCGCGGGCGAGAGGGGCCTGCAGGCTGTCCTCGCTGGCTGCGGCCGAGCCCGCGCTCCGGCGGCAGCAGCAGCAGCACGAGCACGGGGGGCACTCCAGGCTGTCACACTGAATGCTGGGCGAGTCGAGGCCGGGGAAGGTTTGGAGGCTGTCGGGCGGGAGGGAGCCGGGGCTGCTGCAGAGGCTGGAGGGCGGGCGAGGGCTGTCGGGCGCGGCGCCAGGCTCGGTGTCGCGGCTGGCNTGCGCCGCTGCCACCACCCCCGCTGCCGCTGCCGACGGACGCGGAAGAAGGGCAGGTACCGGGCTGGGGGGCGAGGATCGGCGGGGATTGCGGGGGCGGCCTGTCAGTGAAGGAGCGGGCCCTGCGGAGCGCGGGGGGAGCGGCGGGGGGGGGGTC